>VXAU01002736.1:613116-636763 GCA_013399695.1 Formicarius rufipectus
AAAAAAAAAAGAGGGAGAGAAAAAATATAGGAAAAAATGCCCCAATGCCCTGACCACCCCCCAGCCAGGCCTGGGGAAGCAAATAGCAAAGATGCAGATGAGGGGGTGTGAGCCCCCAGCCCCACTGCGCTTGGTTGGCCTCAGCAGATCTGTTCAGCTGGAAATGCCCATGAGCCAGCAGGGCAAAGGGAACAGGAGCTGGGGAGGGGGAGAAGATGATGACAATGTTTTCCATATATGCAAATGCATCTGCGCAAGATACCCAGAGGGAGACAAAACAAAGAGACCTCAAAGAGGCTGGCTCTGAGACCCGCACAAAGCCAGATACCTCCGTAAACCTGCGGTGTTTGCACGTGAGGACCTGCACCATGCAAGATATGATGCTGCCCAGAGGTTCCCCCCCCATGTGAGAAGATATCAACCCAAAGATAGACTGATTGAGGAGCCCAGTGAAAGCTGCCAAGATAAATGCCACAATCCCACATCCTCCTACACAAACAGATGCACCTTAGGAGTACAAAACTATTCCTGTCCATCAGCTTAGTCAGAGAAGAGAAAAGCTGTGATGCAAACCCACATGAGCCATGTCTCAGTGGGCAGAGGTAGCCCAGCACCTCTGACATTGCTCCTGCAGCCAGATCCACCCTCTAGACCTCTGTTTGCTTTCTCTAAGAGGAAAGCTAAGAGATTCCTGAACATTGCTATAAACAAGGCAGAGCAAAATGTCACACAGAAACTCAAGAACATGCATGAAGTGAAACATTTCTTTCCCACAACCACTGCAACAAAACAAGAGTCACCTGTGCAAACATTTCTGCTTAAAAAAGGGAAACTACTGCCAAGTAAGCAAATCTGTGCTTTTTATCCAAACAAGTGGTTGTGAGCAGTTTTATTGCCACATTCCTGTGCCCCAATACACAGGGCTAAGAACTCGACACACAGTAACATGCAGGGACTCGGGGACAGGGCAGTTGTTTTAATAGGGCAACGAAGACAGCGAATGAAATAAAACCCTACAGAGATCAGCTTGCAGGAGTCAAGGCTGAGAAAAGCTATTTGACAGTAAAGGGAAACAAGGACACTCACAATTCTGCTCTCATTTCCATGCTGTAAATTTGGGCAGCTTTTACTGAACACAATTAGATCATCACTTAGGATTTAATCTGGTGAAGCTGAGGACAGACCTCAGTACAAGACCCACCTCCAGCTCTTCCCCCCAACCTGCTCTGCAGAGGTCAGCAGGAATTGTGAAAAAGTTGAGTGAAAAAGCAAGGGAATTAATAGATCCCTACCAATGTGGCCATTTCAAAGCCCCCTTCAGCTCTACCTTGGCTGTTCTGTCCTTCACCAGTGATTTGATGCTTTGTTCATGGGGCTTTTGCTTCAGGGAAGTCAGTACCAGTCTGGCAAGCACAAATACTCGAAGGTATTTGGGTATCTCTTCCCCTTTGCCTCTAATGGGAGCTGAAGACCTCATTAATCCTTCAACAAAACCATTCCCTGCCTCTGATGGCTGATCTCTGCCTCTCCCATATCCTTATAGTCCTCATGTGGATCTCATACAAGACCCTTGCAAAATACCCTGCAAGACCCTCCGTTGTTAAAACCTACTTCACTATTCTTTAAATTTTTCTTTATTCTAAGACAGTGCATTTCAAAAGCATTTGCTCACCATCAGTTTATCCGTCTGAGTTTCATAAGCAACAAGTAATAAACTTCTCACCTACTTGCACCACACAGGTAAGGTCACCTCAGGGCTGTGACCTTAAATCTATACATGCTTCTCCCCTCAGACACTGAGAGGCATAAATCTCAACATCTCATTAAACAGATCACTCAGAACAGATTGCCTCACAACACAACTTTTCAGCTGGTCACTACCCACGAACAGATGATTTTACATGACATTTATTCATGCAAATTGCAGAGGCTGTAGTCTGGTTACCCAGGAACAGCGTAAAAAATTACAGTTTAGATGCATAAATGCTGGCACCATCAGAGAAGACACAATGAGGCTGGAAACACATCCCTGGGTTTCACATACACTGCAACAAAACTTAGAGCGAGCCCTCGTCAGATGGGGGTTTATTAGGAATGATCCCCCTGAAATGACCCAGGGGAGGCAGAGAAAGGCATGTGCAAGGCTGCAGGGGCTATGGAAAAATGAACTTCTCCTGCTGCATGTGCAGTAACCTGCCATGGGGAGAGCACACGCAACATTTTACGTCACTCACAAAGCCTACTCTGTCCAATAAAGTGGGGAAGTAAAACAAAGCATGAAATCCAGGCATAAATTAGCATCCCTCCAGTCTAGCTTTATTTGTGCTGCTGCTGCTGTGGATTAGCATCTAGCTGGCTGACAGGCTGATAGGCAGACAGAAACAGGGAGAAATAAAAAAAAAAAAAAAAAAAAAAAAAAAAAAAAAAAAAAAACCAGTGGTGTCTTTTTTTTCCCCTATGGTTCCTGGGATGTCTGCCTTCAAAGTGCAGGCAGTGTTCATCCCTTTAGGACCAGAATTCTTCCATCTTCCTGTGAGAGCAATAGGCTCTGCAGGAAAGCAAATCCCCCTGAGATGTTTGTGCCTGCACCCTGTGGAGCCGGCACCCGTCATCTAATGCAAGCCCAGTGCAAACCCGTCACATCCTCAGCCGGCATCCCTCTGGCATCCACAGCACCCCCATTCAGAGAGCCAGAGCCCCGGGAGCAGTTACCGTGTGGGGCTGGCAGACCTTGAGGATAGCACCTCGCCACAGGCACACACAGGGAACAGGCACCTCAGGATTAGCTCTGGATCATGTTCATCATCGCTTGGGGCAGCTGCGTCTTTCACTGCTTGCAGCCACGGCTGGGTTTGGTACCTGATCCCAGATGACATGACCAGGATCTCACGCCGGCATCTCCTCTCCGTTTGTGTCAGAAATGTGTCACTGCCAGTTCCTCGGGCAGGAGGACCTGCAGAGAGCTTCTATCAGGCTGACACACAGCCTCCCACTCCTCAGGGCTGCATGGCAGAATGAGTGGACGTCACTGGAGACGTCCCCTCTCTCTGGGCTTAGTGGCCTTGTGCCCACATGCCCTTTTCAAGCACAACCACGAAGGCACAGCACTAAAGAGGTGCCAGTCCTGATGGCCACCATTCCAATCCTTCCCAAGCCAGACAGCCCTGCCAAAGGACACGTGTCTGCCCTAGCAACTTCAGGCAGCAGAGAGGAGGCAGGATGCTCCTCACTGTGGCACCTGTGTCCAAACTGGGGGAACAACAGCAGCAAACTTCACTGCATTCAAAGCAAACTGTGAAGCGCATTTCCACCCTCACTGAGCCATTCATAGCTTGTCTGGGCTGACAGGTCACAGGAAATTTCTAGTCCCTGCCTTTCATTTAAGGAGACAAACACAGAGCTCAGTTTTTAGGCTATGGAAAGCAAATTTTCAGCCATTTTCAAAGGTGGCCTAGAAAACACAGACTAATTCTGCACAACCAAAAAGCAAGTCCCTCAGGAACACAGCACACAGTTCAAACACTCCATGTCCCTCTGCCTGCTATTATGGCTCTTACTGAGTGGGTCATTTCAGAGGACATAAATGTGAAAGTACCCCTGATGCAGAGAATCCCTCCTTGGCAGAGTCCTTGCAGATCCCAGCCTCTCAGCCAAGTGCACTGGCCCTGTTGAGCACTGGTGTCAGCAGTCCCAGGCTGACTCCAGTGGCCAGGTGCTGCCTTTGGAGCATGGAGCAGTCAAAGCCTTGCTTGCAGCAGGCATTTGTGGCTAGTTCTGCTTGCTCCATGCCCAAATGGGTCAACATAGGCAGCTCTCCCCCAAAGGAGACACAAAGGCACTCTTGAAGCAGGGGTTCATGACACCCACAGCTGGGAATAGCCCAAGCAGAGGGGATGATCCTCCAGTCGTGCCTCCCTTAGAAGTGTTTGATCCAAGGATTGAACAAAGCACACCATCACCGTCCTCATCCCCCTGCACATAGCAAAGCAGTCCCTCCCACATCCACGCACCCACAGAGGCATCTATGGAAACATCCCGTGGTATCAGTAGAGCAGCTTTTTCTAGGGGTTAGGAAGGAAAGCAAGAAGGATGAAGAGAATGTAGAAACCAGAGCCTTTGTTTTCCAGTACTCAGCCATGATTCTGATTAAGTAGGAAAAACCAGCCATTTCCTACAACATCCTCAAGCCGTTGCAGCAATAATAGGCACTCCTTTAACCTCTGGCATTTGGGGATGGGAGGAGGCAGAAGTCAGTCAGAGCCTACAGAAATGCAACAAGCTGCAGGAAAGATCTTCCCTTTGCAAGGGAACAGGCCCCTGATGGGCCCTCCAGCCAGAACTTACCTATGTGAATCATTTGTTTCCTTCCCAAGCTCTCACCCTTTTCTGACACATCACCAATCCACCTGATCACAGACTAAATGGGTCCCAGCCCTCCATTTCTCTCTGCTCCTCAGAGCCAAACCATCGGGAAGGCCAGCCTGGGGATGATGCAGGACCACAATTAAATGCTTGTACAAGCACTCTTGAATGCAGTTTGCCCTTCATTTGGGAGTGCTCCAGTACACTTCTGTTTAAGACATATTTAAACTCACACTGCTAACAGCACATTCAGACAAGCAGCCACTGGGACCAGGGCAATGCCTATGAAATGTATCACAAATGGACTGAAGGAGCACATTCCCTTGGGACACTGGTCCAAGTGGCAACTTGGGACATGTCTGCGGCAGCCTGGGGAGATCCTGCACAGTCCCATGAGGACACCACAGAGACAGCATCTCCTCCTCCTCTGGCTCTTAAGCAGAGTCTTTCACAGTGCTGCACACAGTACATGACCTCTCAGTTAAAGCAAGGACCAAATAAATTTTAGAAGACATTTTTTTTTTTCTGACTACTGGCTGTGTGGAAGTCAAATACTGTTTTTCTAACTGTTCCCAGAATGAGACAGAGCCATACATGTCCACAGGCACAGCAGCATCCGTACAGCTTTGTCCTCACTGCCTCCAGAAGCATGTACACAGATGTGCATCTCTCACTTGGGCTCTTATGGAATGGGGTGCCACACCAAATATTATCCTCCACACCACAGACCTCTGTGTTCAAGCTTCTCTATGCCCAGGGCCTTACAACAGTGGCTGAGACCATTTCTGAGACCCAAGCCAGCCACATGGATCACCCAGGGTGATCCATGACACTTTGAGTTGTCAGGCTCGCTTTCACTCCCTGCTTGGTGTTATGCAGCATCCTGGACTGTCAGCCTTGAGCTTTGAGTCTCAATCCCCAAAATTGCTAAGCCTCATTCCAAAAAACCAAGTATTTGGAGGGATTTTTTTTTCAGGCTGGTAATGGCTAAGCCCTACAAGGTATTTGACTTGTTTCCAGAGTTTTCCCTGCAATGTCCCTAAATACATTTCTTGTTAGCATAATTCCAATACTTCTAAGTGAGAACTGAGACTTCAGTCCCTGAACACAGTTGCTGAGGGTTTGCAACAGACACCCCAAATCCCAAGTTTTGCACTAAAACCCCTGTGAATTATTCTAGTCCAGCCTTGCCAGCTGCTCTTCTACCGAAAAGGCACCTCCCCTTGAGAGTAGGATAGTGGAAGAAGGGAAGAAAGCTGGAAAACTGCCATTTCTGGGACTACAAATGAAATCAGGAGGAAGTCCCAAAAGCCCCTCTTAGCCTTGGCCATCAGCAGCAGCTACTCATGAAGCTCCCACCAAGTGAGAGCCAAAGGAAGAGACACATTGATCCTGCCTTGCTAGATTTTATGCCAAGCTTGTCAACAAGGCATGCTCAGCTTTGGCTGCCCAGGAAATGCAAACCTCTCCTTTGTGTGGCTATTCTGGACACCTCCCGCTGCCCTCCCTAAATCCCAAAGCCAGCAGCATCCCTTGCAAGGTGCACACCATGCCAGAGACAGCAAAGACGTGCTCCTTACAGCCTCCCTGCCCCAGGCCTTCTGCCAACACCATCTCAACATGGGGCGCACAGGCAAAAGAGCTGCTGGAGGAATCCACGCCAAGCAGCACTGAGCACGACCTTTCTGCTTTACAATGGTAACCTGAATCCTAAATACTGGATTTCTAGGCATGCATTAAAGCCATGAGACAATGGAGACGGCGAAGCTGGGGCTGGCTGCAAGCCAGCTCTGCGCCGGCCTCGCCAGCGCCCGATGTTTCCCATTTCCTTCTCTCTTAGCTGTGGCAGATAAGCAAAGTCCCCCTAAGCCAGGAGGCAGGTATATTCATAAGCTCATCTTTGACTTGGAGACTGTGCAGAACTCACTCCCCATGGAGGTGGATGCCCAAGATGACCCAGAGAGGTGGTTGCCTTGCTCTCTCCCTCTCTCTCTCGTACAAGCATTGCTTCTCCTTTAATTGGTTTCATTCATGGCAGCCCTTTGCTAAATGTAATTATGCCAGGCTCTCTCCATCTGTCTGCGTTCAGGAAGAGCCATTGCTCTCATGGTTTTTATCTTCAATCTTTATTTCTGCATCAATCCCTCCACTGCAGCTTACATGCACAACAATGTCCAGGAGCTCCTGAGGACATACAGGCACCAAATGAAGAGCAGAATTTGTCCCTGGGTCTCTCCTGGCTGGAGGACAATGTTTTCACAGAGAAAGCCCCATACTTCAGTCACTGTTTGTAACATCTCCATCACTCAATGATACATGCACAAGCCAGTCCTTTTGTAGACACTCAAGGGTTGTCTGGGAGCCCAGGCAAGAGAAGGTGGCTTGATTTTGTCTGCATCAAAGCTATCTCTGCCCTGTCTTCCCAAGCCCAATGCACAAAGACAGCAAGATGTCTGCTCAAGTTGACATGGACCACTTTTCACATGAAGACAGCTTTCAGTCCTAAACTACCATGCTCATTTCAGTTCCCAGGAATGCAGACAGGATGAACACAGCTGAGCACAGGGATTAACAAATCTCAGCTCTCCAAGGGCAGCTCACAGTTGCATGGCTGAGACTGCAAAGCACCCAACATGCCCAGAAGGATTTCATCCTTTGGAGTACATTACCCAAGGTCCTTACAACTTCCTCAGCCAGGGAAGGTAGATCTTGGGGGAAAACACAGTGCTAAATGAGCTGTTGGTTTATCAAGAGACTAAACCCAGCAACACAGACCCTGGGCAAGCAAGCACCATCTGGTGACCGCCGGCTCCCGACACAATAGCCCATGTTGGCATGTTTATGATAGAGACCAGAGGCAGGGTCCCATTATCCCCATCAGATCCTGTGATGTGGTTTCAAGAGAAGGACCATGAGAAGCAGATGGGATAGCAGAAGAGAAAAGAACACAGTGAGACAGACAGACAGGAGAGATTTATATGAAGCTAAAGTGCATACCCATAAACATGGGATAAGTAAATAGCATGTAAGTATGAAATTAAACGCAGGGAATCCATGGCATCCAGTAATCAGTCAAATATCTCCTTCACCTTTTTTTCAGTTTATCATTGGCATTTTAAAATGAGATATTTATGCCAATAAGTAAGCCAGTTGTATATTGTAACCCTGCAAATATTGGCTTGGATCTGAGAGATTCGTCCCGACAGACAATTCATTTTTACAGTTATTTTTGGACTCCCAGCTTTCGTGGAACACCGGCTCTCTGTGTTGGATTTTATGCCCCTGAAATGTATTTACAATGCATGGCATCTGTATTGTGCATTACACACTTAAATCATTGCATTTCATTCATCGCTTGTAAAAAAAAAATTGCAATATCCTGAAGCTCCAAATACTCAAATTCAAAATATTACTGCTGCATTTTCAGACGAATGCTATAAAATAATGTTGTATTTTTAGATAAAGGAGGGAAAATTGATCATGAGGAACATGGATTCCCAAGATATGGGAAGAAGGGGAGTTTGGATTTCACACCATGATAAATGGAAAAAAAAAATAAAACTAAAACCTGAAAACCCCACAAAGGTTTATTTTCTAAACAAGAACACAGAAACATTTTGTCACTTAAACAAAGGGAGGAGGGCGGGGGAGGCTCCGCATCCTTGGCTTGCTCTCTGCAACGGACAAATACCACCAGAAACAAAAAGCATGGCACAGTTAGGAGGAGCAAAATGCCTTACAATTAATGATATGTATTTAAGTTCCTTTTAGGGGAAGCCTTCTGCAATCACCGAGGAAGAAACAAAAAACAAAAATCATGGTTTTAAAGGCTTCTGTCACTGCTGCCTACGAGCCGAAGAGAAAGGTGCTTTCTTTGTCATCCGGGGGTTTATGGCAACACCTCAATGTGCCCTTTCCCTGGGTGAAGCGAGGCGCACAAAGCAGCCGCGTGCCAACGCGTCCCCCCCGCCACCGGCGACAGAGGCACACGGAGGAACGCGGGGACGGCGGCCGTCGTAATCCCTCGGCAAGGCGGCAGCAAGCATGGTCTGGCGGGGTAAATATTGCACGTCTTCTGCCAAACCCCGCGTGGGCTATTGTCCCACCACCCCTTTTAGATGTCATTAAAGATTTTTCGCGTACAACCAAACAAGCGGAGGGGGATGAACGCGCTCTCGGCTCTTCCCCACCAGTTGGAGAAGCCATGACGAGGCGGCTGGGAGCCGGCATGGGGAAAACACAGGGCAAATTAGGAAGTATGTTAATTCAGTTAATATCACAGAGGGGCTGGCAGGCGGGTGGNGTGCGCAGATTTTCTGCCCGAGGAAGGAGGTGGCAGAGAAAGAACTGGGGCATGCCAGCTCCCGTTATTGTTCTGCCTTCATCGGTAATTAGCAAGATAAGGAGGGGACGGCGTGAGGGAGGCAGCGTGGCGAGGACAAGGCAGCGCTGCACCCCACCTCGTGCCCATGCGGCCATCTTACAGGCGGCGCTCGCCTCCCGCAAAATGGCCGCCAGGGCCCACAGTGCCTGGGGCCTGCAGCTGGCCTGCCCCGGAGGGCTCCCCTCCGCCTGCCCTGAGGCCGTGGGCACCCGGCAGCAGTGGCAGCTGCCGAACGGGGGCTCCTGGGGGACAGGGAGGTGCCATGGTGGGCCAGAGCGCGCTGGCGAGCGGCCATGTTAGCTCGGGCCCCGCTCGTGTGCCAAGGCGCTGGGCATGCAGCGCTCCCTCAGCGCTTCCCACAGCCCTCCCGGCTGGAATGGGTTTGGTGTGCTTCCCAGCGCTTCCCCCAGCCCTCCCAACTGGAATGGGTTTGGTGTGCTTCTCCTTCACTGGGCAGCACGCACTGCCCAGGCCCTGCTCGTGGCCTTCCCCTCAGGCAGGAGTGGGGGTATTCCCACACGGGGTGCCGTCCGAGGGCACAGCTCCCCACCCCAGCGTGTCCTGCGAGCCATGGGGCTCTGTGCTGGCCCTGGAAGACAAGGCATGGACAGAGGCAATGGTCTGAGAGCTGCGAGGTGAGCTGTCGCCTGCCGAGTATTCAGTGAGCGAGCTATGGGCAAATTCTGCCTTTCTCCTGGCCAAAACAAAATAAATCCCAAAGCAAAACTGTGGAGATACCATTAAAGAAGAAGTGAGCTTCCTAAACCTTATCATAACACAAATTTAAAACAAGGTCAGTTATGAAAGTAGAAGATGCAGTTACACAGACAGCACGGACAAAGCTACAGCTACATTTCCCACCCCACAGGAGCCTGGCAGTGGACACATCAGCATTGTTCAGTTCTCCAAATGAGCAATGCCAAATACCAACCAAAGAACCCTCATCCCTGCTCTCAGGCAGTCCTCACGACAGGACCAGCAATTACTGACATTAAAGCAGCATTTGGGAAGTGCTTCACATGTCTTTAGCCATGACGGGGCTATTTCACACAGTGTGATAGGCACACACTGAAAATTCGGCATCTGCTCCAGTACTCTGCAGAGAACCAGAGGGCGATTGCAACAGCACAGAGGCAGGGCCGTGTTATACATCTCAGTTAGACAGTGAAACATAAGGGATGGCAGGCTAGCTGCTCCGCTCCGGGGTTGTCTACATGGAAAACCACACCATTATAATGACAGCACTATAGGTCAACTGCTGCTGCTCCTCGCCACGCTGGTGCACATCTCCACCCTTAAACTGGCTTTCTCCAGTTTAGCTTAAACTGCTTCCAGCATGACATAACTGGTATACAGGAGAGTCCTGCCTTCTGCTAAAGTAAATATCCACGGAGGTTGTACACGTACAGCTCCTTGCTTTAAAATCCGCACCCCAACCGTACGTCTGTAGCTAGACCTGCCCTTCGGCTAACCTTTCTGTACTCCACACACTTCTGGGCTGTTCACAGTGCCCGTGAAACACTATTACACCCTGCTTCCCTTGGGTGCTAATCCTGCTTGTCAACCCAAAGGCAGAAGCAGACGGTGGCTTGGCATTTTGATTACGTTGTGATCTGTTTGAACCTTCCAGACTCTTTTGATGTCTGTGCAAATTTGAAAGGGGGAGCCTTCATCCCCCACAACGAAACTCTACTATTGCATGGTGAACCATCTCGGGACTCCTATGTCCGTAGCCATCGGTACACTTGAAGTGGGGAGGGGAGTTGCAGCTCCTCCAGGAAGAGTCTGAATTTCAGACTAACCAGTTCTGGCCCTGAGCACAGAACACCACGGGGACAGCGCGTTGCTCTTCAAACAAATGCATGCGTAGGGGAGTGTGCGCATGCACAGACACACCAGATTTATACAAATAGATGCATTCATAGGAAAATGCAAATAGCATCCTCTTCCATCCCAAGCTCCCTTCGAGCTCCTGACATCCCAAGGTTTCAGAGGAGTACAACCGAGCCTCAGATCAAACATTAGCCCTGCGGGGGTTCCCTCAGGGAAGCAGTCATGCACTGGGGTCTCTTCCCCGCTTCCATGTGAGGTTTCCCGACCCGGCCTTCCATGGGTGCTCAGTTCTGACACGCATACGACACACGCGTGCGCATGCAGAGCCTTGCTAAAAGGTGCTCTGGGAATTGAGCTCCACTTCTTCTTTCTCCTGAATCAATTGTCATAAACCAGCTTTTGTTTTATTTTTAACAAAGCAACAGAAATAATCTTCACTCCCACGGCCCTGTCCTTTGGCAGAACAAGCTGTCCAGGGCTGCCGAGGTCACGGGGAGACAGCAGGGTAAGGAAGACCAGGAGAGGCTGCTTTCTGGTGCACAGATATCTGCTACTCCTCTCTTGAGCCCACTGCTTGACAGGCAGCAAGGCAGTGGGATGGGAAGGGGGCTGGATGGTGGGCAAGGCACTTCCAACCTCCCCAACCCAATCTCTAGCTTCACTGTTCCCTTCATTCCCAGCCCACTGATGTACCCACTTTTCAACCTGCATTTTACCGTGCAATCTGTTTCTCTTGCTCTTTGGTACCAGCAAGAGGTCACTTCTGCAGCATTATTGCAGCAATTGATGGGCTGACCTGAAACTTGTGACAGCCCAACCTCTGACTGTCTGGCACACCCCTGTCTCCAGCATGGCCAAGGCCCCAACCCTCCTCCTCCTCCCATCCCACATAGCCAGGTTCAGGACTCAGACACACATGCAGACATTTTTTGATGAAACCTATCAGTGGGTAAGTGGCAGCTGAGCAGGTACTGAGCAAGACATGGGGCCAGACAGCAGCCAGGGGGGAAGGCAGCGGGTGGAGGGAACGTGCCTCGGGAGGAATACTCACAAAGGGCTGCTTTCATTAATAAAACATTCCCCCCTCGGTTGCCTTTTGATTTGGGTGTAAGAATTAACCCCATCTGCCCAACAGCATGCTACCTACCAAGTCATCTCTGCTGAGGATGGCCGTCTGACGTGTCCTCTCAATTGCCACGCTTCCCTTGCCCACACTCCTCGGCTGCCCAGACCCCTCCACACAGCTTACCAGCCTCACTGGGTCTGCCCTATTGAAGACATCCTCTTCCCACAACATAGATTAGATCCAGTGAAAATAGGCTTAGTGAAAATACCATTTGACTATTAATGCCATCCACCCCACCCCCCACGCCTTCACACTCTCACACCCAGAAAGATTATAACAAATCCCGGTCACCTTTTGCCCCTGCTAACTACTGCTCCAGTCCTTGCACCACATGCCTTCTACCACGAGTAGAGAGCTGGGCACTGGGAGTACTTATATATATACACACACATCTATCTAGTCAGCACTGGAGGTGTTCAGCCACACAACACACATCTCCCTGCACAGCATCTTGCCTTGTCACAACATCCCAACCCATCCCTCTCCACTGTAATTGCAGCACCTGGTCCTTGGGCATCAGCAGAAAGTTGCAGCAAATCCTGTGTTGGTTTAAGCATAATCTATCCTCTCAGAATTGGTGGGGGGTTGCTTTTACATCACTGTATACCCTTTCTGTTTCAAGTAAAACCAAGATGCAAAGATGCCTTCAAACCGACAGCCCCTTAATTCTTCCAGAGGTGTGTTTTAATGAGTGAGTCGCCTTCCAAAAAGGGGCCGGCAGAGGGGAAGGACAGCAGATTCTCCACACAAATTCAATAGCTGGTAGGTTGCCATGGGCTAAAGCATTTCTTTGCACACATGAAGGGAAGGGACTCCAGAGCACTAACTCCCATGAGTTATAGCTCTACCCTTCAAGAGCGGAATAAATGCTTTATCCCATTGCAGCCTGCGATGTATTCTACATAGATGGATTGATTTCCCCTATTGTTCTTAATAAATCCTGGCGCATGAAGAAACTCACTGCACAGCCATTTTTCCTGCCTTGTTCTACCTTGCAGAAGTAATAAGGGTCAGATGTGACTGCAGTGGGAAGCAAAGGCCATACGCAAGGCAGTGCTTTGCTAGATGCAGTTGGTGTGTTTGCAGGGGTTTGGTGGGTGCAGGTAAGCAGCTCCCTTTTCTCTGTTTATTCCCCCTTCGAGTCAAAGCTGAGGAAAAGGGGAACCACAACTGGGTACTGCAGCATCAGTGTGGCTTCAAGAGGAGAAGCTGCTCTACAAGCTGAGCATGCATAGACTCCCCAGATCTGCACAGGGAAAGGCAATGGTCTTGCCCTCTCTGACCGGAGGCCTCAATTGTGAGAGATACTTACATAAATTGTATTGTCTCATAAATACAGGACTGAGTCCTGCACCACCACAGAGCTTTCTTGAGCATGCCCAGCTCTCTGTTGTGCCCTGTCCATCAGATGTGACTCTGCCCATGTACCAGCTGAGGCGACTCCACACCACCAGCATGGAGGATCCCCTGGTTTTTTGTTTGTTGTTTGGGTTTTTTTTGTAAATCAAAACATCAAACCAATCCCCTCTCAATGACTCCCAACTGCACAATTCAGACCCCCAGGTCATTATTGAAAAGCTCTCTCCCTCTCTAATGCCTTTTCTACTCACAAGGTTGACATCCATCCTCTTTCCCTGCTCCAGGACAGTGTTTTGCTGGCCACAGCTTCAATGGTGCCCAGCAAGGAGGCACTGCTGGGCTCCAAGAAGCAGGTGGCTCTGGACAATCCTTCCTTGGCCACCTGCTTCCAGCTCCATCCAGTCTCCTTGGATTATCACTGCTGGTCTTCTCTAGCAGTATCTAACAACTGGCCCTGTTTCAAAAGTCTGGCTGGAAATTTGGCTGTGGGATGGAGGAAGAGATCAGGTAAAAGAGCTGGTCTCCCATGCATGAGTTGGACTTGATCCTTCAGCAAGACTTCCAGGGACTCACCTCTCCTTGCTCAGGTGGAGACGTCCCAGCCCTTCCCAAGGCATCCCACTCCACGAACTCTCAGTCATGTCTGATTAAGGAAAAGAGAATTTGTCTCAATTAGAAAGAGGTTTCCATATGCACGGATGGATGTCAAGTAATTACTGTATGTCACTCATGGCTGGAAAAGAAACCTTAAATTTGGGGGCCGTACAAACTTGTACACACAATTGCAAGTGAATTACAGACCTCGGCATGCTCCAGAGCATACCTTGTGCAGATGCTTTCAAGCCCATCCCTCGGCTGAAATACTCCCAGCCACGTAAAATAGAGCCAGACACGACCCCATTCTCTAATAAGGAAATAAAGCTGAGTGGACCTGTGTTGCCAGAGCCCAGGGAGCAACACTGTCTCTTTAATTTTCTCCCTGGCTATCTCATCCTTTGCACAAACTCTTTCCTCCCTGTGGCTTCTTCCAGCCTGGTGGGCAAAGTGGGAAAACATCATTAGGGAGGAAAAATAATTTAGTTTGTTAATCAGTATCCAGTGGTGGGAAACAAGAAAGACAGAGAGCTGGGCTGGCGGTTAGGGCTTAGGAAGGGCCAGCACAAAGCCCACCATTCATGACATCTGGGGCTGGGATTCTCATTGAATTAAACAGACACAAAGAGCAGAGGCATTTCATGCTCTCTTCACAAGAATTATCATATCTCCCTGGCACTAGGAAACCTTCAGCACGGGAGAGGGGGAGAGAGAGAGAGAGAGAGAGAGAGAGAGAAAGAGAGAGAGAGACAGAGAGGGGAAAGTGGGCAGGCTGGGTAGAAATATGGGGCAGGGTAGAAGAGGCTTTGTTCCAGGGTTGGATTTATGGATGGGATGCGGCGCGTTGCTTTGCGGGGAGAGACAAGGCCCTGGCGCGCTGGGTCTAATAAGAATCAGCAAATGTGAAACAGGGGGCCCCTGTGTACCATGAAGCAGGGAAACCCGCGTTTGACAAGCCAACAGAATAACTGCTCGCGTCTCGAGGCTGTGGAAGGATGCTGACGTTCCTACGAGATGTGTCGTCTTGTGTGTGTGTCAGCGAGGAGGGGGAGAAGGGGAGCGGTGAGGAGTATAAACAAGAGACCAGGCAGCATCGTTCAGTCATGAAAATTAATTAGCTGATGTGCAAACCATGGCTGCCTCTTCCCACTGCCCTGCAAGCATTCCCCATAAAGCTATGGTGTGTGCAGAGCCTGTGACTGGGAATGACAGGGGCAGATTAGGCAGCTCCTTGGGACACAAGCCTGGCAGCAAGAAACCCACAGCCCGTGCAAAAGAGGTGAGGAGGGGATGATTAGGGTCCCTGGGGAAGGGGTAGAGCCCAGGGACCAGAAGAAAAAGAAACAGGAGAGACTGGGCACCAAGCTGAGACCAGGAATCATGTTGCTGCAGCAGCATAAATCAGGCTGGATCTCAAAACCCAGCCATTAACAGGGTCTAGTGGACAGCAAAATCATTTAGAGTTTAGACCACAAGCTCTCTGGGGCAGGACCTGTCATCTCCTGCAGGCTCACACCACGGAGGCCTGTCCTACTTAGTCTCTGGGCATTACTGGAGGATCTGCTTTAAATACTAATTACTCCATGATCGAGACCGGTGAGCTGCTGGGAGCCTCACTACAGCATTACCTGTGGGAAGAGGGGACAGATCTCTGACCTCATGTCCCCAAGGTAATCTGACCCTGTGCACCGGAGCCAGAAGCAAATATTGCTACCCAGTGATGAGGATGAGAAACTCCTGACCAACTTCACGTGTCCCATCCCTGAGCTTTCAAATCCTACTATAATATTGTGCTTATTCTTTGCCTGGAACAACCACAGGAGAATGAGGGTGCAGGGGAAAAGTGATAAAAAAAGGCAAGGGATGCAGAAAGTGATTGGTAGGAAAAAAATAAATAGAGAAGCCTCTTTGACATGGGATGTGCACAGTGAACACAGAATGTGCTGGAAACAAAGGGATGCAAGGAAAGAGGAGAGACTGGGATGGGCATCTCAGCAGACATGTAGGTAAAAGTTGAAAAGGAAGCACTAATTAGCACCCAGACCATCACTTTCCATTAATAGCTTGTCATCGTTTCCTTGATGTTGCTGAGAGCAGGGAAGTTGGTATGTGTGATGCTTACCTGTCTCTATCTCATTAACAGAAGTGAGGGTGAGAACAGATGTTTATTGCCTGCATCCAGACAGACAGGCCCTTTGCTGAACTGAGAGGCAGGAGAGAGGGGGAAAGTTATGAAAGAGATGCTCATGAAACACAAGTCAAACCAGAACAATGGAAACCCAAATGCAGGACACTTAGATACCTGTGCTGGTCCAGAAACAGCCCCAGGCAGGTACCAGCTTCCAAGAATCCACAAGGCAAAACTGCCAGGTCAAGTAATTATAACTGAGGGCAAATACATTGCTGGCCAGGGGAGAATGATCTGGTATCAGCACAAGGTATGTGCAAAGGGCTGTGACTGCATTACACCCAGGAAGGTAAAACAAAAGGCTGCTTACTTCCCAGATGGATTTGCTTAAGGTGTCCATTCCACCAGAAAACAGACAGCCAAGTATCAATATTACTGAGAGCCAGAATGGAGATATCCACCAGTAAACAAAGAAAAAAATCAAAAACCAAAAAAGTGCTATTTCAAGCAAAGATGTATGTGCACTGCATATAATCACCTTTGGAGAAATTCTTCCAGCAGTTAAAAATGAGATTCTCCCTCCTATGTAAAACACAAAGGCCTCTCCTTCCCCTCCAACATGTGGGACGGCTTCTGATAGCGACATGTGAAAGAGGGAGCGTGCAAGGCAAGGCAAGGCAAGGCAAGGCAAGGCAAGGCAAGGCCGCCAATGATCGAGCATCTGTGAGCTGGTAGCACACGTCTGCTGGTGCGGTGACAGGAGTATGCGTGTGTGTGTGTGCACATTCCTAGGGACACCTCTGCTTTACAAGCCCACGAATACACTACACAAGCCAAAGGTTCCTCCAGAGCAGGAGACCAAACCTCCCTAGGAGGGAATAAGGCAAAACGAAAAGCAAAGAAAACATCAAGACTAGGACTGAAGGAACAAAGGCTTCGCCTCTCAGCTTGGAGACATCTTCTTGGCCATTTAGCTCAGATCAAGTGTAGGCTCTGTTGACTCCCCCACCTATTCAAACAAGCACTTTCAATAGTCTGATAGGTCTTTTCTGCTCTAAGGCTTCTCTACCCCTGTATTTGACATGCCCAGCCAATGTCGTTAATGCCACATGCAGAAATACTGCCCTGAAGAGCCCTTGCTTAGATTGTGTGGTCAAGCACTTCAAAGTTAGGAAGTGTCCAATTTATGGCTGTCCATGCAACCTTAATTCCAACTCGCTGTGCAGCCACTCTGGACAGGAAAAGAGAGAGTGAGCTAAAAATAGGCGATGACCGTGTTGTCAGCCTCATAAGGGCATGGGCAGGGAGAGGCTGAATTAACATCTCATGGTCAAAAATGAAATCGGGTACCCCCTGACTTGCCAGCGCTTCCTCTGGTGCCTTCAACCATGTACATTTTTAATACACAGAAATCACGTGCATTCTAAACATACAGAAAAATGCATTATTTATAGCTAATAAATAATAGATTGTTTATATAAGCAAAAAGAAAAACAATTGTAGGCAAGTGTAACAAATTCCCCTTCCTCCACCCCGCACCCATCTCTGCTTCATCCTGCACGGGCAGAGAGATTTCAAGCCCCAAGCCTCAGCACAGATTTCTGCCACTATGAAATACAGGACTAATGTTATCTGGCAGCGGCAGAAGGCTGCTCTCCCGGGGCCAGCGGGGAAGGGGACTGCTGAGGCTGGCAGTGCCCAGGCCAACACACCCACACCCCCTACACTTTTTCCTCCTGGCTCCAGGACCCAGAGGAGTTTTCTCCCAAGAGGTGGGGCCATGCTGGAAGAATATGAGCTAAAGGTGGAAGGGGGTGATGGAGTTGGCTGTAAACATCCTCACACCTTCCCTGGCTGGTCCAGAGATCTGCAATAAAGTGGTGGGAGTCCATGGCTTCACTCTGCTCCTGATCCATCATTATTATTCCAGGGAAACAATAAATTTTAATTTCCCCCCACCCCAACAAGAGGCAACTGAAGGGAAATGGCGATTCTGAACAATTCATAATTCAGCTAAACCTGAAAGGAATTTAAGGGACAAAGAACACTCATTTCTTAAGCCTAAGCGCTTCCCTCGGACGAATTTCAAGAGCCCACAGCAAACAATAGGAGTGTCAGAGGTGCTCAAAAAGAAAAAAAAGTTCAAGAATCTTTACAATAAAAAGTGTTAGGCAACACAGAGGTCAGAGCCAGCTCCTCCTATAATAAATAGCACGACTACCCTACATTAACTATAGGAGACATTTTAATGCAGTGCCTCAGCTTCGTGCTAATTATACTTTTTCACCATATTTTGAACCTAAGAAAAAATGTCATCAGTTAATTATAACAGATGAGGGAGTGTGAAGACTTCCTCAATAAATAATGCCTTGATATCTCATATCCAACAAGCTGCGTGCTCTGCTCTGAAGGTGCCCAGAAATATGTCCTCTCAGGAAATATATCAAGAACTGATGGTCCCATAAGCTGGCTTTGTTTCCAAGCCTTGATTTTCAGTCTAATAATTAAGTGATTTTTATGGATTGGGGAGAGTAAAGGTCGTGGGACTGCTGGAATTGTGCCAGAGAGAGTCAATGTTTAAAAATAAATAAATTCCTAAATCAAAATGAGATACAAGAGACCTCAACAAATTCACCCCATGGCTGCACAGGCAAGCACATAAAAGTGATTTGGTTTCTGGACCCAGGTCCCAACCTTCCTTCATTTCTGGCATCTTCACAGGAGTCTGGCTTGCACTGAAAAAGCCTGGTTTTCATGAAACCAGGCCACCACTGCCTGAGTGCCACCGGGAGCCAGCCAGTGCTGCCCACCTGCTGCCGTGCTACCCTGGGCACTGCCCACCGCTGCACCCATCCCTGCCAAGGTTGGTGGGTGTCCAGGTCCTTACAGAGGTTCCTCAACTAAACCACCTTTCTTTCAGCTCCCTTCTCCACCCAGCACCCCTCACTTCCCCCACTGAAGAGCTGGGATTTGGCGTGGGAAAGATGCCTTTGGGCTTTTCACAAATCCAGTATCCCCTTGAACCAAAACCAATTAGCCTGGCCCAAGGTCCTGCCATTGAAGGACTGTCCCTTCTTTTCAAAACCCCGCGGGCTCAATTGCTCTAAGGAGCCTGGATGTGAATGAGCAAAGCCCACTTAAAGTGGTACTTAAGGCCAGACCAGGGTGAAGGAAAAGAGAAAGCTTCTATAGGAACAGCAAGCCGAGTTTCCAAGAGACAGCTAACTGCCGCAGATTGTGTTCTTTTTCTCCCCCCATTTTCTTTTTTTACCCCCACTCCTCAGCTTTCGAGGCAAACGGTCCTAACCAAACCTGAGCCCCTGAATAAATATTAGAAAACACGAAAGGCAGAGCCTCATCCTGACTCTTTTCAGATCCCAGGAGCCCTGCTGTGGGCAGTGTGATGGCCCAGCCTCATGTGCAAGCCCTGGTCCCAAACACACATGCCCAGAGGGACAGAAGGATGGTGAGAAGCCTGAGATGATGTTTTTCCAGCTTGGCTCTTTGCAAACATCATGCTGGCTTGTGGACACTGAAATCCCTGACCTCTCCAGGGCAACTGTACCACATGGTGTGGAAGCCAGCATAGGCAGCCATGGATCCATCTTATGCTGGTGACCCCTGGGGACATCCAGAGACTGGGGGCAACTGAGGGTCCATGATGTGGAAGCACCAGTGGCAGGGGTGAAACACAGTACCCACATCACGAACGGCACAAGTGTAGCACCACATGCCAGGCACCAGCACCTGCACAGATGCCAAATTAGCACCTTCCCTCCACCCAGACATGAGAAAGTGTGTTTCCAGCATGCAGCCATGATCCCTCCTTGGTGCACAGGCAGCACCCATCCACAGCCACAGGTTGGATGTACCATCCAAGCCGCTGGGCTCTGCCCCTTCACCGGCGGCACACACAAAGCCAGGGCAGAACTGCAGGTAAAGGAAGACATGGTCCGTCTGCATCAAGGGTTTGGGGACAGGGTGGGAGCCAAGAGAGACAAAAGAAATGGCTGACTCCAGCCTAAAACATCAAACCCACCATTGCCAGGCAGTTCCAAAAAAATGCCCATTGGCAGGATTTCATACATAACCAAGCGGGAGGGTTTCCATGGCCCGGCTTTCAAGGCAGCTTCTTCAAATGGCAGGAACTGAACATCCCCTTCTCCATCTGCCCAGAGTCCAAGAGAGTTTGGCTTACCACGGTACCTGGTATAAACCCCCTTCACCTCATACCTTGAGCCAAACCCACTGCATGGCCGCTGAGTTTTAGGAAATCATGAGAAATCATGAGTTGGAGTCCTCAGTGTCACAGAGCATCATTTCCACAAGGAGAAGCCCGCAAATGATATTTTCCATTTATCCCCCAATGGCACTCTGATTCTTTCTGTTTCTGTCTCCCCTGCCCATCCCCACCTCTGCCTGAAGAACAAAGACATCATGGCCCAGCTCACCAGGAACCTCACCCACGTTTGGCCTACGCTGCATCCTATTGCTTCACCAGGAGAGTCCCACTGAGAAGAGAAAGGGCCAGGAATGCCAGGACATTGGTGGGCTCTCCTGTCATGATAGCCCGAAAAGATGCCTTCCCTTCTGGTTTTTTGGGGGAAAGATCCATCCAAAGCCAACAGCTACATAAAGAGGGCAAAAGGCCAAGCCATAAAGGGAACTGTGTTTAGCAAAATTCATCCCTGACCCAAGGAATGGACCTTTGGGAACCTTTCTTCTACTGTGGCACTTTAAAAAAACCCCACAAAACAGAAAGCAGAGACCTGTCAATGGGCTGCCAGGGACTCCCTAAACGCAGTGGGTATGTCACCAGCAGGGATTTGCTGGGGGGCTTTATCCACCTCCTCACACTCCACCCACATGAGCTGGGAATTTTGGTACCACTGTCCCCCATCACTCACTGCCACCTCCCTCGTTAATTGAGAGGGTGCTGCCTCCACACCTCCCCTAAACGCTCGCGGGTTCCTGCCAACAATGGGGGCAAAATGAAGAATTTAAGCTCCAGAAAAAATTCAACTGCAATTTCTCTCTCCTGGACACACTAAAGACCAAATTGCTCAGTCCCTGTCTCAATCCCCTTTAGGGGAACTGCTCTGGGGTAAGTGAACCAAGTCCACAGCTTGAAAAAATACCTTAAAAATCAGCTCAGAACAGGCAGTTTTGGGGACAAAAAAAAATAGTAGAAAACAAGGGTGGTTTCTGACCAACTGATCAAATAGCAAGGTGAAAAAGCTTGCATTGATCCTTTGTAAGAGTTCTCATGTAGACACAGATTTCCACACTTGCATTTTATTTCATAAAATTATATATATATATATTTATATACACACACACAAAGCCATTTATTATATGTGTGTATATTTTTTTTCCTCAGATCCTCTTTTTATATTTTCACCTTTTGCCATTACAAAAGCCAGGGACAGAAACACCTCCTGGGTTCTGCCCGTGCAGAAACACTCCCACCAAACAGATTTTCTCTAACACGCTGGTTGAATGATTCCTCCTGAATTATATTCATTAGGAATTTGAATGTTTCTTTCCTCCATCCCCCATCAAATCATTACTCCGGAATAAATGCATTCATCAACCACCTTGCTCAGTTCCCTCCTGCTTTGTTCAGTCTAGTTTTAAAGCATCTCCACTGAAACCATTTGCACCTGACTCGATGTCAGCGTACGAAAGGGGGGGGAAATAAATAGGAGAAGAATTGAGCACCACTCACAATATTGTGAAAATAATTGGAAAATAATTTCTTAAAAATAACCAACGTAATAAATGGGGGAAAGGACTACATTCCCTCCTCCCCACCTCCGATCTCTTCCACAATTTCTGGGATTGCATCGAGTATACATATTCCAGATGGGCTGGAGAGAAGGAGGATGGTTCTTAATGACACGTCTTTCGCTGCCTTTGGAATGAATGATTCATTCGGATCTTCCCGAGACTCGGTGCCACAGTTGAGTTACATTTCTAGAAAATCCGTATCTTTAATTCTGGCGCTGCGTGTGGGACCCAGCAAATCATGGAATTACTGCTGTAACTTCGGATTAGTAACGCTTTCTAAATGATAGTCTAATTCCAGGCCTTCATGCTTTTCAGCGTTCACACTCACACAGCCTTTTCCCTGGGAGGCTTCCTGCGGAATTAGTGCTGGCGTCTTCGTCTTTCTCTGCCCTTTTTAATTTCTCCAATGACTTCTCATTAGAATATATAATAACAGCTCCTCAGAACTTTTCTTTCTCCTGGTATAGCCAAATTCAGGCTGAGATCCTTTTTCCTTACTGTGGTTATGGCGGTGCTTTTCTGGCCCTGGAAGGGTGCACAGGCATATTAAGCTTTGCGGGCCTACGTGGCACCTGACGCCATTACCCCGTGCAAGGGAAGGTGGAAAACCTGTCTCTGAGGTGTGGGGGGCTCCCACCTCTCACCAGTCCTGCACACTGGTGGGCACAGCCAGCTCGGCCCTGCAGTGCTACCCTCTCCCTCGGCAAGGGATACCCACTGCGGAGAAAAGGATGGGGCAGGGTACCCGCACTCCACCTCACCGAGCTCTGGGAACACGGCAGCATCTTCCCCAGCCCTCCCCATCTCCCGCAGCACCTCCGGAGGGGCAGAGAGCCAGCAAACAGCCCACTCGTAAGCCCCGACACGAGAACCTCTTTCTCTGCAGCCTTCCCGGAGCTGTCACGGCCCGCGTGGGAAGGCGGCAGCGCAGGGACCATCCCTGCGGGATGCGAACCGCGAGTGCTGGGCGAGGGGCTGGTGGCGATGCCCCCTGGCCCGCCCTAGGGTGCAGGGGGGTCCCGGGGGACTCCGGCCCCGGCCAGGGGCGCTCGTCCCACGCCAGCTGGGAAAACGTGCCGGGGAGGCTCGGCAGAGAGCGCGGTGCTTTCTGTCGCCATGGGAACGGAATGCAGATGTGCCAATTGCTTTTCTTTTCTTTTTCCCTCCCCCCCGCCTTTTTTTTTTTTTTTTTTATTATTATTTGCCAGACATTGTAATACACGTTATGTTTCAACTTCTGGGGCTCGCAGCGGAGGTGAGGAAGGCTTTGTGCCTTGCCAAGCGCTCGGCTCCAAAAAGAAGCCCCATGGCCGGTCGGCTGCACGCCGGAGGGGTGCACCCAGCAGCGGGACCCCTTCCCTGGGCATCCCCCCGCAGCTACGGACAAAAGCAACAGCCACTGCGCAAGAAAAGTGGTCACATTATCACCAACTTGACCTTCCAAGGAGAGGCCAGGATCAAATCCAAAGCCGAAAAAAAAAGAGAGGGAGAGAGAGAGATGAAAAGGGAAAATATCCAAAAGCAGAATGTTTTCGAGGTCTGACCTGTAGGCTGGGATGGGGGGAGGATTTATCTGGGGAGGGCGCTCACTTTTCCATTCTCCCACAGCCGCGACACCCCGCAGCCTAGGAGTGAATGTCGAGGTGCGTTTAACCGATAGTTAAACCCCGGATTTCTTTGGCCATGGAAGAACTGTTGCAGGGCTCGTCTCCCTGTCCCGTCCCTCCCGCCTGCTGCCGCGGAGTCCCGGGCTGCCCGGAGCGGCCCGACGGGGAGGTCGCGGAGCCGCAGCTCTTACCTGGAGCCCCAGGGCGGCGAATCGGGCCGTCTCTGCACCGCCGGTCCTGGTGCGGCCGCTTCCCCCGGGCGAGAAGGTCTGGAAGTCATTTCTACTTTCGGTTATCTAGCTTTATGAAGAATCGACACCACTCATACAGCTAGATAACCAAAGACAGAAACATCCCTCCGTCGGGGATGCCGGCCATCCATCCGTCCGTCCGTCCGCTCCAGGGTGCGGGCACGGCCGGGGCAGGGCGGCCGGGAGCTGCCACCGGGAACCACACACACATTC
>VXAU01002736.1:642944-811540 GCA_013399695.1 Formicarius rufipectus
GTCTTCTCGTCTTCCCGGGGAGTGTAAGAAATCCTTTTGCTCACCCAGAGTCGAAAACCTAATGGCATTGTCGTTAAACACGAAAAGGAGAATATTAAGAAATTGCAACACTCCCTCCCGAGCTCTCCCCCCTCCCAGTTTATTTGCCCTAATAATTAATTCACAAGAGCTTAACTTCGGTGTAACCCCGGCGGTCTTTTCATTAAAAAATCCTCGCGTTTCCTATTGAATTAGCTCTGCTCTATTGTCGCTGAAATGAAGACGCCAAACCAACTTTTACCCTGAGCATTTTCTCACCAGCTCAAAGAAAAGTCTCTCCTCTTTTTCTTTTCTGCGATTTTTTTTCTTCCTCTCTTTTTTTTTTTTTTTTTTTTTTTTTTTATTCAAGCACCCAGGCGATGGACGTGTCCTGCAATTTAACTACTTTCAAATTCTTTGTTCGGGTCCCACCGGGGCTCTATTGTCACCCTATTGAGAGAGCTTATTGCCAAGTCAAGCCTGAGCGAATTGAGACACGCACGGGAGGAGCCCCGGGGGCTGGGAGCGGGCTCCGTGGGCTACTCGGCCTGAGGGGACCCCGGCCCAGCCCCGAGGGAGCGGGCAGGGCGCGGGGCAGGAGCTGCCTGCAGTCCCCGGGCCGGGATAACCGGCACCAATCTCCACAGAAGCCGCAGCCGCCAAAGCAGCCCCGGCCCCGCAGAGCCCGACCCGGTGGTTGGGATGGAGCAGTCCCGGGGATGGGCAATCCCCGGGATCGGGCTCCTTTGAATCCTCAAAGCATTCCCCGCAGCAACGCCTGGGCTCAGGTACCACTGCTGCGGGCAGGAGAGGGACTTACCTCGGATGCCCGCGGTGCCGCCAGCCTTCTTCCCTCGCTGGTTCTCCCTTGATCCCGAAAAGAAGGGTCCTCCTCTATTCTCATCCCATCCCCGACCTCTCCACCTCGGAGCCGGCTCCCACCCGTCTCCTGTCGCCCTTCACCACTCACTTTGGGAGCTCCGACGCTCTTCTCCGAGCAGGAAAAGAACGGGATGTCGGGGGGCTGCTTTTCTTTTCTCTTTTCCTTCTCCTTTTTCCGGCTCCCCCACCCTGCCCCAAGCCTGGAAAAGGAGGTGCGAGTTGGAATAGGGGAGCTGCACGAAGGGTTATTTCAGGAGAAAAAAGCTTGAAAGAGCAGTGCTGGGCACGGATTCCCACGTAAGCCCGTACGTCACCTATAAAAATTGCCCGTTTCTCTCCCGTTTCTTGGCTCCAGAGGGGCAGCTGAGACAACTCTGCCTGTGGAGGGAGGGGGTGAAATCCCATTAAAACCGGGACTCCGGTAAAAACGTCCTGCTCCAGCCGGGAGGGGAAGGCAGAGCCGGAGGATGCTGAGAGGGAGGGACCGCTTCTCCGCATCCCCCACTGCCCCGTAGTGATGTTTGGCCACCCCTTGCTCCCTCAAAACACCCACCTGCAGTCTTCCTCAGCCTCTCGATGCCGGGGAGATATGGAGGTTTACGGGGTCTCATGCCGATCGCACGTGAGGGCCGCGGGGGACACTGCGGCCGTCAAATACCCCTCCCCGCCGCGGTCCTCGTGTTGCGACCGACGGCCTCTCTGTCGTGTCCCGAGGGAAGAGGAAGCCCTTGACCCCTGGCCCCGGGGGCAACGGGGTTAAACAAAGTCCCACCGCCCCATTATCCGACCGACAGCATCGAGTTCCCAGCGGGGAGAGGGGTCTCCAGGAAGAGAGGGAGATGCCGCATCTCCCACCTCCCATTCCGATCCCGACAGGGCGCACCGGGATGGGATGCTTGCTCGACAGACAGACAGAAAAATAAAAAGCCTAGGGAAAGAAAAAAAAAAAAAAAGAAAAGACTATACACACCCCATATCGACTTATGCATTGCAACCAGCTCTGCTGAAGCAGTGGATTTTTTAGGTCATTTCGGGTTATTTATGGGGGGGATTTTTTTTTTTTTTTTTTTTTTTTTTTTTTTTTGTGTTCTNTATATAGTGGTGCCGTGCCTTTCCGAACCTCCCTCCCTGCCCATACTCGGATGAGGCACAGGCAGCACCGGCCCGGTCCTGCCTGTGGATAAGGCAGTGGAGCTCGTTGTCATGAACCCTCCCCAGGGCACTGCCGAGAGAACCATTTCGAGGAGAATTATTTTTTATTTTTTTTTCCACCTCGAAGAGAGGGGAAATTTTTTTGATAAAACGGGTTTGGATTTTTTAAAATTTATTTTTTCGCGACCATGCTAAAAACAAACAGATAAAAGACCCAAAGTAGGAGAAATTGGTATTAACATAATGCATCAGAAGGGAGAACAAGTGCACCCAGGTCCTTCCTCAGAGCCACCCCGTAGCCGAGGGTCTCCAAACCTTTCCTTTCTTCGTCCCAGAGCAGCTTACGGCTGTTGTCTCCTGACCAGTGCACCCGCAGCCTTGGAGCATCCCTCCCCACCGACTCGGCACCTCTAAGCAAACCCCGAAGAACCGGGAAACGTCAAGTTCCCGGTACGGTGGTGGCCGAGGACAGCCATCCCCTGCGAGGCCGGCTCCTGCCAGGCTCAGGCAGCGGGTACCTTCCGCTGCCAGCTGAAGTAGGGTGAAGCGCAACCCCAACGAATCTCAGGCTGCGGGCAGCAGGTACTTTGGGGTGCACTGGGGAGTCGTGAAACGCTTTCAAAGCGCAGAACGCAGGACCGCACTGTGTGTGTGTGTGTTTGTATGTGTGTGTGTGCGCGTTTCTCACATCCCACACCGCGCTCATGCCGGCTCTACCTTTTCAGAGAACGGGGTGCTGCATTTCCTCACCCTCCATCCCACTCCCAATCCTGCACCCCCAAGGGGAGCGTGATGTGAAGCTGGAGTGTTTGGGTAAGAGCCGCACTCCAGGTCTGGAGTTCCGCAGTGGCCGGGAGGGACGAAGAGGATGTCACAGGACCCAGTGCCCCAGCCCGGTGTCCCACGAGGGGCGCGGCGTGGGACGGCACCGGAGCGGTGTCCGCGCCCCGACGGCCCCGTGGGGACCGGCCCGGTCCGGCCCGCACTGGCGGGGCCGCAGCGCCCCCTGCCGCCGCCCCGCGGGCCGCTCCGGGGGCACCGCGCTCGGCACTCGGGCTGGGAGGAAGCGGCGGCACCACCTGCGGCCAACCCGCCTGCTATCGGCAGGGACGCCTTCCTGGACAGCAAGCCGCTTATTTTCCATCCAGCCTGGTGTTGAACACTTCCAGGGCTGGGGCATNTGGCTCTGCCCGGCACAGCGCCCGGCAATGCCGAGGCCGGGCTGGACTCTGCCAGCAGCCACCTTCCCAGCCAGAACAGCTCCTGCGGGGTCCACGGAGCCTGCACTCACCTGCCCCGACCTCGCCACCTCCTGTTTCCCAGCCCTCGCAATCTTCGTCCGATTCCTTGCACCCTGCAACTCCTGCCCTGAACCTGGGGCCTTTTTCCCCACTCCCTGAACCCCATTCCATGTACCCTGCATACATTCCCTACATCTTACATACCATTCCTTGCACCCTACATCGTATTCCTCTCACTCTACATCCCATTCTGTGCACCTGTGTCCTTTTCCCTGTAACCCAAAATCCATTCCCTACACCTGCGGCCTTTTCCCCAAGCCATGCAACCCATACCCTGCACCCTGCATCTTATTCTTCATATGCTACATCCCATTCTTTACACCCTACATCCCATTTCCTGCACCGTGTCCCATTCCCTGCACCCTACATCTCCTTCCCTGCACCATACATCCATTCCCTATGTTCTAAATCCCCTTCCCTGCACCATACATTCATTCCCTGCACCATACACCCATTCTCCGCACCCTAAATCCCCTTCTCTGCACCATACACCCATTTCCTGCACCCTACATTTCCTTCTCGGCACCATACACCCATTCCTTGCACCCTAAATCCCCTTCTGTGCACCCTACATTTCCTTCCCTGCACCATATATCTATTCCCTGTGCCCTAAATCCCCTTCCCCATACCAAACACCCATTCCCTGCACCCTACAGCCCATTACCCCACACTCAGTGCTCATCTTTGGCTCTCCAGCTGCTGCTCCGCCCCCAGTGGACAAGCTGTCCCCACATATACCCGTGCCCAGCTCCCACCTCTGTCTCGGTACCAGCCAGGACGGGTGTGGAGACCCCAGTGCCCACGCTGTTCCCACCAGACCCGTGCGGGGCTCTCGGGGAACCCGTGACCAGGGCGGTGGGTGCTGCCGCCACCACTCCGGGCGCGGGCTGGACCAGGTGGATGGAATGAGTGTGTCCGCAGGCAACAACGCGCCGCTGCCATCCCTGCTGGGGGCTGATGCCCCACTCATGGTCGGTCCCAGCAGCCGTCCTTTCCTTGGTCCACGCTCCGGTCAAACACGGGAGCAAAACGCGAGACGTGGGCGCGGTGACCCAGGAGCAAAAAAAACACATCGCCGACTCGGCGTTTCAGCACGACCGCGGCAGGACTCGAACCTGCAATCTTCTGATCCGAAGTCAGACGCCTTATCCATTAGGCCACGCGGCCGCCTCCACTCCCGCCTTCCCGCGGGCCCTACTGAGGCAGCGCCGCCGGGCCGAGCTGTGGGCAGGACGGGGCGGGACGGGACGGGACGTCAGCGCGGCCGGAAGAGCCCGCGGCGGCCGCGTTTGGATCTGCCCGCCGAGCCAGGCCCGGCAGGAGCGCGCCGGGACCGGGTGGGAGCCGGAGGGACACAGCTGTATGGGGGGCACGGCTGTATAGGGGGGATGGCTGTACAGAGGGGCACAGCTGTCCAGATGTGCGTGGCTGCACAGAGGGGTGCACAGAGGGGATGCACGGCTGCACGGAGGGGTGCGTGCATGCTGAGCGTCCCGCAGCTGTGTTCAGTGCCGAACTCACCCCTCGCCGTTTCTCTCCCCGCAGCTCCAGCCGGGGCACAACCCGGAGCTGGGCGGCGATGAGACGCGTGCCCTGGAGGCGGGCGGTGAGGGGCTGCAGCCCCCAGCCCCGGCCATGCCCCTCCAGCTCCTCGGCCAGCCGGCCGCTGCCGCAGGAGCAGAGCCAGGAGCCGGCCGCGGGCCAGCGGCGCATGAACCCCCTCAACATCCAGATGCTCTCCAGGACCCTCCACGAGCAGATCTTCCGCGGCTCCCAGGTGCACTACTCGGCGGAGGACATCCAGCGGAGCGTGGAGCACCTGCAGCGCCACGACCTGTGGGGCAAGGAGACCTCCACGCTGCCCGACGTGGACCTGAGGCTGCCCCGCATGTACGGGGACAACATCGACGAGCACTTTCGCCTCCTGGCGCAGAAGCAGAGCTTGCCCTACCTGGAGGCGGCCAACGAGCTGCTGCGGTGTGAGCTGCCCCCGCTGCCCGCGCAGTGGGCATGGCAGCTGGGCTGGACCCGCTACAGCCCCGACGGGCGAACAGAGCCTGTCGACTTCCCCGAGGAGCGGGCGATGGTGCTGGACGTGGAGGTGTGCGTGGCTGATGGCCACTGCCCAACGCTGGCCGTGGTGGTCTCCCCAAATGCCTGGTGAGACGGGGGAGTCACAGCTTCAGGAGGATGGGAATGCACCTAAGTGGAGCCTTTTCTTTCAATCCACTGCTGGCTCACAGAGAAACCAGCACAAAACCCCAAACTATGGTTGTGGGATGTGCATGCTTGTTAGCAAGCATAGCACTCCCCAGGGTGGGTCCCCTCCCTCCCACAGCTGGGATCGTGCTCAGCACCCCATGACACAGCAGGTTCTTGTTTTCTTGGGAGCTCCTGCTTTATTTGTTACAACTGTGGGTGCCTCATGCTGCAGGTACTCATGGTGCAGCAGGCGGCTGCTGGAGCAGAGATACTCCTGGTCCAGCCACCTCACCCTGGCCGACCTCATTCCCATGGAGAGCCCAGCAGGGGCCAGCTGTGCTGGCAAGGACGACTGGATGGAGAGAGTGGTGGTGGGACACAATGTGGCCTTTGACCGGGCATTCATCAAGGAGCAGTACCTTATCCAGGTAATCTGCCAAGCCATTGCTTGATGCTGGCAGGCACAGGTACCCCAGGGTTGTGTTCATGTTGTCCTGCTGAGCAGGTTGAGGTTTGATCCCTCTAGAGAGAGAGATATTTTTGCACCCTAAAAAGCTGCTGACGGCTGCAAGTGGCAGCTGGGGATGTGGCAGGAGCCTTTGAGCAGCTGACAGCCTGCGCTCTCAAAAGATGGGTGCGGGAGACAAAGCCTTGTCTTGTCAAAAGCAGCTTGAGCAGAGGACATGCAACTCCTCCAGCATTTCCCATACCCTCTCTTTTCTCCCTCCTCTCATGTCCCAGGGCTCTCGGATGCGTTTCCTGGACACCATGAGCATGCACATGGCCATCTCGGGGCTGACAGGCTTCCAGCGCAGCCTCTGGATGGCTGCCAAGCATGGCAAGAGGAAGGGGATGCAGCAGGTCAAGGAGCACATGAAGAAAACACGCAGCAAAATGGAAGGGCCCGCGGTGAGTGAGGGAGCTGAGCCACTGGCAGTGGTGGAGGTGGGCAGGAGCTGTGTGCTCCTGTAACGGGAGCATTTGCTCCTGCACTGGCAGAGTGGGATCTCTTGGGGCAGCTCTGCTGAGTGAAGCTCTCCCAGCACCTTCCAGATGAGGTGGCCTTGGCTTAAACTGGAGCAGCAGTATCCTTTACCCCTCCTGATTTTGTCCACAGCCTGTCCTTGTCCCACACTGTCTGACCCCTCCATTGTCCACAGATCACTTCGTGGGACTGGGTGAATGTCAGCAGCATCAACAACCTGGCAGATGTGCACGCACTCTATGTCGGGGGGGAGCCACTGGAGAAGGAGGCGCGGGAGATCTTTGTGAAGGGGACCATGGCTGACATCAGGAGTCACTTCCAGGTGCAGGAGGCCATCCCACCATCTTCACAGTGGGAGCTGGAGATGGGAGTAGGGTGGTAGCAGCTGCTGGGGTGGTTTGCTGCCCGTTCGCATGACAGCTTTGGGTGTGTGGGGGGCTATGACATCCCCAGTGCTTCTGCAGCCCCACTGCCTTGCCCTCTACTGGCGAGGGCTTGGCTGCTTTGCCTGCTTAAACCTGCTGCTGTCCCCAGGACCTGATGTCATACTGTGCCCGTGATGTCCAGGCCACCCATGAGGTGTTTCAGGAGCAGCTCCCACTCTTCATGGAGAGGTGAGAACTGCTGAACTCTGGCTGATGTTGGCCAAGGGGCTGTGGGCTTAGTGGGCAGCAGGGAGGGTCATTGTCCTTCTGGTGTTGGGATGTGGCTCTTCTTGTCCTTAGGGTGTCCTGAAATTCTTTTCAGGAGGATGTCAGACCTCCTCCATGTAGGTGAGCAGGAATAAACAGCAGCATAGCATGGCTAGAGGAGGCAAGCAAATTTCCTGAGGCAGCTCAGAGTGATACAGTTTTGGGGTTGTTGCACAGGGTTGTTTTTGGGGCAGCAGTTGATCCACAGGGCAGGCAGAAGATACAGGGATACTTATGGGTTTAGGAGAAGAGCATCAAGGCTCTTGAGGCCAGGAAGCTCTGGATGAAGACACATTCATGTCCATTGTAGTCTTATGCTTCCAGGACCAATCCCATGCAGCAGATGTCTAATTCCTTGCTGCTTTGGGCTCTAGGTGCCCCCACCCTGTGACATTTGCAGGGATGCTGGAGATGGGTGTGTCCTACCTGCCTGTCAATGGGAACTGGAAGAGGTACCTGGATGACGCTCAGGGCATCTACGAGGAGTTGCAGAAAGAGATGAAGAAGTCCCTGATGAACCTGGCCAATGATGCCTGCCAGCTGCTGCATGAGCACAGGTACCACAGGCTGGGGCTGCAGGTCCTGCTGCTGCTCCCAGGAAGAAGCCCAAACACTGCGTGGTCCATGGTGGGCTGAGGGTGGGTGTGAGGTGACAAGAGCAAAGCTGTACTGTGACAGCAGTGTGTCATCAGGTACAAGGATGACCCGTGGCTCTGGGATCTCGAGTGGGACACCCAGGAGTTTAAGCAAAAGAAGAATCCAGGAAAGAAGAAGAAAAAGAATGAAGATGGGGATGGGAATAGCCAAGCCTCCCTGGCAGCGATGGGTGCAGAAGGGTCAGCGCAGGAGTGGCAGGAGGGTGAGCACAGGTGATCCCTGGGGAGAAGGGATGTTCCAGGAATGCATTCACAGGGGTGCTCAGACACCCTGAGGATGAGGTTTGTTGATGCTGCAGGGGGGAACACTGCTGCCCTGTGTCCCCGTGCTGGGGCACATGGTGGGGGACTGGTTTGAGGTCCCTCTCCCCAGAGGAGTGTCATAAAGGGCTCTTAGCCAGACAGTCCTCCTTGCTCCAGCAGACCCTGGTCCCCCTAGCGAGGATGAGGAGCTGAAGGTCCCTGCGAGTCAGCTCTGTCTGGAGCGCCTGAAGGAGACAGTTGCACTGCAACCTAAGAGACTCCAGCACCTGCCAGGCCACCCAGGGTGAGTTGGGGTCTCTGGGTGTTCCCAGGGCTTGCCCTGTGCTCTCTGACCCATCCCTGCTGCTCCCCAGCTGGTACCGCAAGCTGTGCCCACGCCTGGAGGAGGCGGGATGGGTGCCTGGGCCCAGCCTCATCAGCCTGCAGATGAGGGTGACCCCAAAGCTGATGCGCCTGGCCTGGGATGGCTTCCCCCTCCATTACTCAGACAAGCATGGCTGGGGATACCTGGTGCCAGGACGGCAGGACAACTTGCCAGCAGAACCCTCAGAGACTGATGACCCTTCCTGCCCATACAGGTAAGAGAGATGTAGTGGCATGCTGAGCTGAGGGATGACCCATGGGGGAATTTGGGAGCTCCCTGAGGCTCTGCCCAGGTGCTGCCCCAGAGACTCAGGCTCCGTTTAGGGTGTGTGAGCCCTGCCCTCTCCTCTTCCAGGGTGATCGAGTACCTGTACAGGCAGTACTGCCTGGAGAAGGGCAAGGAGCAGCCCCCGGGGCTGGAGGCTGCCATGGAGGATGAACTGCTGCTGATGGACGGCAGCACCATGTGGCAGAAGGTGAAGGAAGGGATGGAGGGCTCCTCGGGAGGGAGATGTGGGGATGTGCTTCTTTCTGTATGTGTGTGTGCAGTTTCAGGGGCTGCAAGTAAGAAATTCTCTTTAATAAGTGTTCCTAGAGAACTGGTGTTTGACCAGTCCTCCCCCACGGTCCCTCTCTGTTGCAGGTGGAGGAGCTGAGCCGTGTGGAGGTGGATGTGGAGGAGAAAATGGGCAGGCTGGACCAGAGCCTGGTGCAGGTTAGGGGGGTTTTCTGTGGGATGGGGCAGTGGATTGGTCCCTCTTTCCTCGATTTCCCCCTCTTGCAATGCCTGAAAATGTTCCTGGTATCACCTCGCATTGCCAGTCACAGGAGGAGATGGATGAGCTGTGTGAGCAGGCGGAGATGAGGAGCCAGCCTTCATACCACCATGGCAATGGTCCCTACAATGATGTCAACATCCCTGGGTGCTGGTTCTTCAAGTTGCCTCACAAGGCAAGTTGGGGTTTCTGGGGTTCTTCCTGTCCCCTCAGTGCTGCAGCCCTCCTGAGACCTGTGTGATCTCATTCCATGGGATGGAGTGGTGGAAACTCATCTCTGTAGCTGGGACAGGAGAATGCACAGAGCTTTGTTGCTGTGCAGTGGTGGCACACTGAGCCCTGACACCTCTTTTGCTGCTGAAGGATGGGAACGAAAACAACGTTGGAAGCCCTTTTGCCAAGGATTTCCTGCCCCAGATGGAGGATGGCACCCTGCGGGCTGCTGTGGGCCGCACCCACGGGACTAGAGCCCTCGAGATCAACAAGATGATCTCGTTTTGGAGGAATGCTCACAAGCGGATCAGGTGAGCAGCTGCTTTCGTAGTGACAACCTTGTGGGTGGAGGCTGCAGCATGGCTAGGGGTGTTTGTGTGGATGCAAGGGGGGCCTCAACATCTCACCTGCCCTGTATCTCTCCAGTTCCCAGATGGTGGTGTGGTTGAAGAAGGGGGAGCTGCCTCGTGTGGTGACCAGGTACAGGGATGAATGCCCCAAGTCTGGACTGTCATTCCCTCTACCCCACCTTGGGAGGGCTCTCACAGGATGATGCTCACCCTCGCCTCTGTCCCAGGCATCCTGACTATAATGAGGAGGACAGTTATGGAGCCATCCTGCCGCAGGTGGTGACTGCAGGCACCATCACCCGCCGGGCAGTGGAGCCCACCTGGCTGACAGCCAGCAACGCCCGGGTATGGCTGTGCTTGGATCCTAGAGGGGTTGTTTTGGAACTCTCTCTGTGCATTTTGGACTGGAGGGAGTTGTCTGCGTTGGAAATAGGAGTTGGGGATGAATGCTGCAATTTGAGGTGGCAGGGCCAATGCTAGGACCCTTCTCTTGCTGATATGCTTTGAGCTGGGGAGAGGAGAAGGAGTCAACAGAGGGTCTGGGGCTTTGGAATTTGGTGAAAGGAGAAGGAGGCACCAAAGTGCGTGTTCCTGTCCTTCCTCAACAACACTTCTGAGCTGGGGGAATCTGGGGTCAGTAACAAAGTGGGTGATGCCCACATGTGTGTTAAACTTGGCTTTGACTTTGAGAGCAAAATTTAGGGGCATGGGGAATGCCATGTCAACACCTTGTGGCTGAGGAAGGAAGGCTCCTGTGCTGTGGAGGAGAGGGATGTGCCGAGCTCTGCGTCATGTCCTGCAGGCTGACCGGGTGGGCAGTGAGCTGAAAGCCATGGTCCAGGTGCCACCTGGCTACTCCCTGGTGGGCGCAGATGTGGATTCCCAGGAGCTCTGGATAGCTGCTGTCCTCGGCGAGGCGCACTTTGCTGGCATGCACGGTGAGCTGGGGCTGCGCCGTACATCTGCTGGGCAGTGGGGTGACCCCCCTTTCCCCCCTATCCTGATCCCGTTTGGGGTCTGCTCCCCTCCCATAGGCTGCACGGCCTTTGGCTGGATGACACTGCAGGGGAAGAAGAGCAACGCCACAGACCTGCACAGCAAGACAGCAGCCACAGTGGGGATCAGCCGGGAGCACGCCAAGGTGTTCAACTACGGGCGCATCTACGGGGCCGGGCAGCCCTTTGCTGAGCGGCTGCTGATGCAGTTCAACCACCGGCTGACACAGCAGCAGGCACGTGAGAAGGCCCAGCAGATGTACGCTGTCACCAAGGGCATCCGCAGGTGGGTGCTTCCCAGGGTGAGCGGGGTAAGCGGGGCAGGGGTGGTGGCAGTGTCCCACAGGAGCTGGGTTACTCGCTTGCCCCTCCAGGTTTCATCTGTCCGAGGAGGGGGAATGGCTGGTGAAGCAGCTGGGCCTGGCTGTGGACAGGGCGGAGGATGGATCAGTGTCAGCCCAGGATGTCCAGCGGCTCCAGAGAGAAGCCATGAAAAGGTGAGATAGCTTTGTGGTGTCAGGATGTAAGGTGGGGGGAGCTGCAGCCCGATGGGCAGGGGGTGGAGAAGGGAGATGGGGCTGAATAGTCCTGGTCCTCCCTTCCTGCTCACCCAGGGTGAGGTGGGTTGGATCTGGGGGCTTTCAGTTTCACAGTCTCCCAGTGAACAACTAGCAGGGTCTTGTTCAGCTGCCCCAAACCAGGACAGTGTTTGACGTTCTCAAACAGGGACCTGCAGCCTCCTCCCATGCTTGTGGCAAACCTCCCCTCTGCCCCACAGGTCCCGGAAGAGGAGTAAGTGGAACGTGGTGGGGCATCGAGTGTGGGCTGGAGGCACCGAGTCTGAGATGTTCAACAAGCTGGAGAGCATCGCCTTATCCCCCACCCCACAGACCCCAGTGCTGGGCTGTCACATCAGCAGGGCCCTGGAGCCTGCCATGGTCAAGGGGGAGGTAAGGATGCAGCTCTAGTCTGCTGGGCTTTCAGCTTTCCTCATTTCCAAAATGGCAGTTTCATACTCAGCCCTTCATAGATGCTGGAAACCCAGTATGCTCTTGTAGCCATTTAGAAAAATGAGTACCATCAAGAAAACCCAACCACCCTGAATTTAACAGATTTCTCACAGGAGCTATCCTGTATGGGGACCATGCCCTGCACCCCAGTGCTCTCTTACTATCCATGTGTGTTTCCCCAGTTTCTGACCAGCAGAGTGAACTGGGTGGTGCAGAGCTCAGCTGTTGACTATCTGCACCTCATGCTGGTTGCCATGAAGTGGCTCTTCGAGGAGTTTGACATCAACGGGCGCTTCTGCATCAGCATCCACGACGAGGTGCGCTACCTGGTCCAGCAGCAAGACCGCTACCGGGCAGCCCTGGCCCTGCAGATCACCAACCTCCTCACAAGGTGAGATGTGACAGCTGTGGTGTCTCCTGGGGAGGAGCAGCAGTGCCTCTGGGGTGGGACAGGCAAGCTCAGGGGATGGAGCTGGCTTTGCCTGCAACAAGCTGGTGCAGAGCAGTTTTCTTTGCTCAGGGCAAGTTAACAGTGTTGGAGGCTCCTGTTTCATCATGTGTGACTCAGGTGGCTATAAATGGACCTCAGCTCTGATTTCCAGGGATAATGTGCTGGCAGGAGGGGGATATTGTCAGCTTTTGGCTCCTGCAGAGATGGGGCCAGTCACTGCTCTCTGTTGGGATGGGAACACCTCGCCTCCTGCTCCCTTCAGGTCTACAGTCATCTTCTGGCAGCAGCCCTCAGGCAGCCGGGAGCCTGACACTCTTCCATCTCTCATTCCCTGCTGCCTTCAGGGGACAGCAAGGGGTATGGCTTGTCTCTGCTGCAAGCACTAGCACTGTTGCCCCTTCTGGAGCATTCCCACTGCTTCCCTTGCCCCATGCAAAACTAAGCTTAGCCTAGAAAGCTCCTGAGCTCAAAGGGCTCCTGTTGATCCAGCTGCAGCATAGCCAGCTTTCCCACGTCCCCTTCCTGGCACTGTGGGGTGTTTGGTGACACAGGAGCCAGCCAAGGCTGAGCTGTTTTCTCCTGTGTAGGCAGGGATACTGCAGCCTTTCTGTGCCAGGGCAGCAGGCACAGCAGGGACAGGCACCCTGAGGTTCCTGCCTTTGTGCCAGCTCCTGCAAGCACGGGGCTTCCTGCTGGGAAAATCCAGCATCTGCTCTGCCTGCCTGGGAGGATTAGCCAGGCTGGTTTCTTCCTTTCTCCTGAGGAGGCAGTTACTCTGTTCCTCCTACACAAACTTCAGCAATACTTGACCTTCCTGCTAGCCAGGACTTAAAAAGTACCTTGTCCTCCACCTGCTGAGTGATGTGGGTTCAGAGTGACCTGTGGGGGGTGGCTGGCCAGTATTTGGTGAAGCTGTGGCTGATTGGAACTGGGTGTGACAAGACCAAGTGTGATGTCCAGCAGTGTCCCATCTGCTCTCTTGTTCTCCCAGGTGCATGTTTGCCTACAAACTGGGTCTTCAGGATCTGCCACAGTCAGTGGCTTTTTTCAGTGCTGTGGATATTGACCAGTGCCTAAGGAAGGAGGTGACTATGAACTGTGTGACGCCATCAAATCCAATGGGGATGGAGAAATATGGAATTCCTCAAGGTGAGCATGTCCATGCAAGCTACGGCCTGTAATCCCCTCTGCATGAGCCTCCCCAGCTTAGGCAGATCACTTGGCTTAAGTTGTCATTTCCTAAGGGCTCCTCTGTTTGGCAGAGCCACCTCACGAGCCCCTTGTTTCCTGACCTGTCACCTGCTCTGCAGGTCAACCACCACACTGGAACCAGTCTCTTTCCTTTCTCAGTCCTCAAGCAGTTTGTGCTGCTCTTTCCAAATATTTCAGGCCTGGCTCTGCTCTCCCACACTCACATTTGCTTTGTGCCCCTCGGAGCCCTCCTGTGCACTTTTGACAAAACCCAAGGTTTAATTGCTCCTTCTCTGAAAGGAGGTGCCTCAACAACCCTGTCTATTTTGCCCTGAAGACCCAAACTTTTCCAGCTTTCATTCCTTTCTCCTCTTCCCTGCTCTCCCTTAGCCCAGCAGACCAATCAGAGAACTGCTTTGGCATTGCTGGGTGCTTCCTCAAATATGCCAAGGCCAAGAATCATCCCTATCTGCCCTCAATGTAACCTATAACTGCTGCAAGTAAATATATAACTCTTGGCTGGGAAAGCATCTCCTGCTCACTGTGCGGTAGCTCTTACCTAGATAAGGAATGAACCCGCTCTCAGATTTGTTCTCAGTCATTGCGCACATCAGGCACTCCACCCTTAGGTAACCTTTATTAGGAGTCTTACAGGCAAAGGGTGCTTTTAGAAACAGGATTTGTGCACTGTGGACAAACAAGGCCCTTCTGTTCTCACCGAAAACACAGCAGATTAAACAAGTGCATCGCAATCAGGGTCAGCAAAAACATAACAAACCCAGCCTGGGTAGAGGAATCTGTGTCCTCGTGCTGCTCAGGAGCTGCACACAGCAGCTTCAACTCCAAGGTGGAACAGTTTGTGCTCCCAGCTTCGTCCTGGTGCTGGTTTTTGCATTCACACCACCACCCAAAACAGAAGTTTGAAGAAATTTAAGGCTTTCTGTGCTACATGCTCTGAACTAAGGCAAATCACAACTGTCTGTCTTGTGTTGCACAGTCTGAGCATACTGCAGGGAACTGACTGTCCCCTTGTCTTCCAGGGGAAGCACTGGATATATATCAGATAATTGAAATAACCAAAGGTTCGCTGGAGAAGAAATGAGGATGCTAGACTGCCAGAAGGACAACTGTCCAGACTGCGTGCCAGAGCCTCACTGTCCTTTCAGAAGGAGGTCTTTTGGCAGGGACTGATCCCAGTTACTCCATTTCTCTGTAAGAAGGGATGTTTCTGGGGAAGAAGATTGTGGTAGCAGCACATTTGAATAGCAGAGGCGCTTCCAAAGCCAGCAACCAGCTGTAAAACCTGAGACAGGGGCCAGAGTTGCTGCTTGCACTCCCCTGAGCACAAAGGAACAATTCATAAGTATTTGGCAAGAAAAACAATAAACCAACATCTCCATAGACACAGCTCTCCAAGACCAAGGCGAGTCCACCATGGAACAGGCACTGTGGAGGAGGCAGTAGCAGCAGCAAGCCTGGTTTATTTTTTTCGCCGTCTCTTCTTTTTGGGTTCCTGGTTCTCATCTGTCTGCTCTGCTGTGCTGCTCTGGAGAGGGGAGGGAGAGAGTAGCGAGTACAGAGTGTCATTGTTTTTGTGTGATTAGTCTAGGGAATGTTTATCTAAAGCAAGAAGACAGATGTGCAGAACAGGATGCAGCTCTTCTTTTGTCCCTAACTAAATGAGCTGAATATGGGACTTCTGTCACTCACTGAGACTTTCTCCATGGACCACCCCCCGTCCTCAATTCATGCTGGAACTTAGACCACAGGCTACCAGTGGCACAGGACAGAGACCGTGTCCTGGGTTCTGGCTTGTTGAAACACTCAGGAAAATATGGACAGATACACCAATAAAAACCTGGACAATCAGCAGAGTAAATAGTTTTTCTTACCCAGCACAGGTTGTGCTGCCTGCACTAGCACTATCTAGTAGAGATGGGTCTGAGGAGAAAGACACCTTGCAGAGTTCGCCCTGCCAGTCTTTTTCTAAAAAAGTTAACCAGTTAACCAGGATGCAAAACCACTTTGCATCATGCTGGCCAGGCAGTAGGTCCTCGGGGGTAGATAGACCTCTCTGCTTAGTGAGGCAAAGAACAAGGCCTTAAGGGCAGTGTCACTTTTCTAAGACCAGGAACACAGAGAACTGGTACACGGAAATAAAGGCCACTCGGGGGAGAGGACTGGGGTAGAGGGGCTGATCCGAGTAACTGTTCATTCCTTCCTATTAGCTGAATATTAAAGCGAGAGCTAACCCAGGGAAGACAGGCTATCCTAATTTCTTCACAACTCACAAATACAGTTGGCCTCTAAAGGGAGGGAAACCTATCAGGAAAGGCAGCTAAATGAATGCTGACCTGGTCATTGTCTGGCTCGTTCTCAGCATCCTCGGTGTTGCGCTCCTGCAGGGCGCAGTCCAGCACCGACGCGTTGATGCGGAAGTCCCGGGAGGTGCTTAATTTCATGTACTGCATCAGGTTCACCTGCAGCAGCCCAGGTGAAACCAGGGGGAGAAGACAGCAAGCCATTAGCACATTACTTTACTGTCCTATCCTGCCTAGTCTTTTGCACAGCACTGAGTCCATCACAGTAATAATACAGGATTGAAACAAAAAGTAGGTGAAAAAAGCACCTGTCCCCCTATTTGATCCAGTGGTCCATTTATGTTTTCCTAAAAGCCAAGTGATTGCCAGTTACTGTCATGTAGCACCTCACTGTGGTACATTTCATAACAGAGACTGGGAGAGAGGGGTGAAGAAGGCTGAGATGAGGTGTGCATGCTTCTGCTCCACCAGAAACCACACTCTGTACGGTCACAGGACTGATGTTGGCACGACCTGGTATCATTGTGGCAGTAATTCAGGAGTGTCAGGCCAGGAGTGTGGGCAAGGGCTGAAAGGTTCTTACACCTTTCTAATTTGAGCGTTATTAAAGACTTTAAAAGGTGGACCAGCTGTAGCCCTCCACCATGCCCGGGATCCCACTGTTCCACTGAGTTCAGGTCACAGAAGAGCTCTGCTTTACATTACCTTTGACTTCTTGGAGAGATGGATAAGGAACTTCTCATATTGCTCTATTGCAAAAATCAGGTTTGGGATTGGCTTAGTCTCCCGAAGCACTTTGGCCTGAAATGCGGAGAGGAGTGTGATGGGTCAGATTCAGAAGGGAACAATGGTTCTATAGCATGACACAAAGACCACAACATTGCCAGTTTAGACAAGTGTCTTCAGTAGCCTTGCTCCTTATCAGTCCTGTCCCAGCAAGCCTTTCCAGCTTTGCTACTAGTTTTAAATTGACTCCCAGAATAGTTCTGCAGTGAGGCTCTCCCATGGGTTGTTCTGTACTCTTCCTGCAGTCCAGATTCCTGATATCCCTGACAGCCATGGGAGCAGCAGTTCCTCTGCTCCAGCCCTCCCAAGGCATTACAAGCACAGGCCGTCCAAGCAATGAGCACATTGATGTTTCACCATATTGTTGTCCTGTTTATTTATCACCACTGGTGTTTGTTCCCCATGGTGACAGAGTGGTAAAGGACCTGCAGCTTTTCAGCCTGTTTCCATACACTCAGGAAAGAGGTGGGAAGATCATGCTTGTGGCTTTTAAACCCTTAACATCACAGGAATGTCTGGGACACTGACGAGACAGAGGAAGTGCTGTCTGGGAGCACAAAGGACATCAAGGACCAGGAACCTGCCAGCCTGCTCGCTTGCTCCCAACAAATAATCTAGTCATTTTCAACTGCTTTACTTTAGTGGAATCCATTCCTTAATTTTTAAATGTACTGATAAAATTAAGAAACACTTAAAGAGAATGCAATACTGGTTCAAATAAATTAGTCCATATCTGTAATTTCAACCCCTTTCACTTCAAATGGTAAGAATATCATAGAAGACAAGACTATCCAGATTGACCTTTGCTTCATGTGTGAGCTTTTAGGCTACATTTAGTGAAGGTGGCTTTTTCATTGTATTTTGGTTTTGCTTTTTCAGACTTCTCTCTGACGTCCAGTCCATTAAATTTGATTTTTGCTTAAAGGCTCAAATGACAGTTTGTCCCTGGTGATCTGTAAGAAGCCACCAGGTAACAAAAGCCTCGAGGTATGATCCCAAATGCAACTACAGCCCATGTTCTGACAGAGTGAGCCAGTCTTACCATGACTGTGGAGACTGCAGCAGCTTCATCCTCTTTCTTCTTCTTTTTCTTCTCTTCTACAAAGCTTAAGCTCTCACTGTGGATGTTCTGGAGGAGGATGCCAAAAGATGTTACATTAGAGGGTTAGCAGGGAAGAAAGGCCAGCTGAGTGAAGCCAGAGAAGTCCTTGCTCTGGCCAGCTGACAGCATTACCACCTATGTGACAGAAAGGTAGCAATACAAGAATGGAACTTAGAGTAATCACACAAAAAAAAATAAGGAAAGAAAAACTAATTTCATAATTTATACATTCAGAAATACACATGTGAGAAGTCCCCAGCAGTGACAGCTCTGTACACGACGACACCTTCCCCAATATGGTGTTCAGTTCTTGTGGTCCTCACACAAGTACTCAGTTCCTCTCCAGGCAGATAAATCCGAGCTTCAGCACTGCAGTCTTTGGCACCCACATTACTTCACACTGTGATGACTGCAGTGTTGTTGACCTTTATTTGCCATTGTGGTTAACAGCAGTATTAATCTCGTCCTAAAAAACCCACATGAACAGAGGGAAAAAAAACCCAACAAAAAATCATCTCCTTCCCTGCTCAAGCAGAAATCGGCACACTCAGTCCCAATGGTGCTGAAATGTCTTATACTATTATTTGCCATAGTAAAGCTTGAACTATAAGGAACTCAAGTCATGTCAAGAAGATTAATAATCCCCAAAGGTGCCCGTGTACTGCAGCTGATACACCACTCAGCAACACATTGACTGTGATTTTGCCAGCTAATTCAGGCCTTACCTGTACATAAGTAATGAATGAATAACACTGTGGAGTTAAATGGGAACCTGAGAGCTTCACCTGCAAAGGAGCAGAGAGGTTGGTGTTACTCATAGCTTGAGGCAAGGAGCCATTTCCTCCAGCACTTTGCTCACACTCACCAGCTTTTCCAGCCTTCCTGGAATCGTATTCGAGGTGCTGCGGCAAGCTTGGATATACTGCAAGAAAAACATGAGTTTCTTCTAGGTATGCTGTTCTCATCCTGTATCCAGGCAGAGCTCAAAGCAGCTCATCCAACAGCATGGTGGGCAGGGCAGGATTTGAAACAACTATCCCCCACAGTAGCTTGCTATATCCCAAATGCCATCTCTGCATTCCAGAGCTGTGAGAGGAGAACTCTGGGACACTCACCACCTTGTCTCAAAGGAGCTCCACTGGCCTGTTTTCACGGCCCACTTCCCCCAGGTCCTGTCTCAGGCCTTCAATGGGAGTGAGTGGCAAGGGTAGGATTTATGAGTACTGTGAGAACACTGCCAGTGCTGTTCATTCTGGCACAGCTGCCTAGAGGAACCCACAAAATATCCTGGAAAAAGCCACTCCAAGCCACAGAAAGCCAAGTTTAGCTGGAGAGAAGCTTTCCTTTATCTCCACTAGCACAACCATCATTGCTCAGAAAGGGCATGAAAGCCAACAAAATAAGGGCTCATCTCCTGCAAGAGATCAACAGTCCAGTGCTGAGTATAGCTGCTGCCAGGGGTCACTGTGAGCTTGCTGCAGCAGATGGGGTGAAAGTTTTTAGCTCACAGCCAGCCCACTGTCAGAAGAGTACACTCACGTGTTTGATGAGGGAGGTGAGAATTGCGTATGTCTTGCTGAGGCTTCTCAGAAGTGTGTCCACACAGCTCCCTGCTGGGAGTGCAGTCTGTACCAGCTCATGATAGACTGTCAGCAGAGTTCCCAGCTGCAGAATTACACCTTTCTCCAGAGCCTGGGTTTGGTTTGATGGCTGAGAAGGGTCTTCTAGAAGAAAGAGGTGAATACTTTGTGAATGTGTGTCTAATGAATCCAGTTATGCAGGTGGGAGGCACAAAAGACCCTGTTTATGTCCAATGCACAAAGCACCTATGTGGCATAGGGAAAATAATCACTGGAGGGATTTTGTGACAACATCCTTATCTTACATGGTTCACACAAAACCAGTTTAAGGGAGACTTTAACTTGCCCTCAAATGATGCTGTCTTAAAATCCCAAAATACATTTTTGCTCCCTGTCTTCATCTGTTTTTGACAAATGTGTTACAGTAAGACTTAAGACTTTTATTACCTGATGTATCTGACCCCAGACTGGTGAGTTTCTTGATAAGCCAATCCACCTCTTCAAGGACCTTATCCACCTGACCCAGAACCAGCAGCTAAGACAGAAACACCAATAACAAAACAGGTTTTTAGAGGAGTTTGGCAACAGGATCCTGCAAGCTGCTTGTAGCACAGGATGCCCTAGACTCTACAGGTTGTTCCACACACTCTATTTTGACTCACACAGACAGTGGGGGCTGCAGTCTTGGCATTCACTATGGCAAAATGGCACCGACTCTCCACTTCTATGTCCTGGTCAGTCAGAGGAGAGAAAACAAATCCTGGTGAGTAAAACTTTAGCTGCTGTCACATAGTTTATACCAGAGATACACTCAATTCTGCTCTGACAGCACTATGTGATGAAGAGCTAGGCTGCTTCTGTATCATACCTGATCTATGTCTCCCAGGCAAGCATGGATATCTTGTGCAAGTTCCCGCAGGAGACTGACAGGGCTCTTGTAGAGAACGTGGACACTGAAGAGCAGAGACAGCAAACCCTTGCAGCAAGCAATATCCTCTGTGGGGAAGAGAAAACAACACGTTGCCAGGTGCAGAGCTCCCCTAGCTACTTAGGAACACCAGACATCCAGTAAGGGGAAATCTCAGATTCAGCATGGATTTAACAGAAATGATACACAGTAGGTGAAAATCCTATCAAAGTACTGCAGTTACAGCAGCAGAGTTTAAAACATCAGGCATCCCATGTAATAGTGCAAGGGGAGGTATGGCTCAGTAGAGCCCTCAGCTCATAGAAAAACTGACCAAAAGCACTGAGGAAGTGCAATACCAACCCTGGAAAGAGTACTATCTTTCCAGAGTATAAATCCCAAATTGAGCCTAAATAACAAGGGAGAAAAGTCAAGTGAGTGGCTTCCTTTTCTTCAACAACACTAATAGTTTTAGAGATGGAGTTCCTTCCCTAGTATTTGTGCTAATAACCACAATGTCATGGCAATCTGCTGTAGAATGGTACCTGAATTTATCTTAACGAAGAGGTAAAACCAGGACAGACAACTGCAGAGCATCTAAGGGTCTAATATCAGACCTGACACATTGCATCTAAACATGCTCCCCAAAGCTTACTTACCAAGAGCATTTTCTTTGCAAACTTTGACTGTCCAAGTCAAGAATTGAAGGAACTGTAGAAGAGGACAAAAGATATCACAACTTTGAAACAGAATTCAAAGCACAGTAATACTACTAATACTAAAAATTCAAGACAGTGAATCACAGCAAAGGAAGGTGAGTGAAATCCCCTTCTGGCAGAAGGCACCCAGCTGTGCTCTAAAGTTCCACAAGGGACACTTAAACAAGTGAAAAGCTGAGATAGAGGAGAGGGGCATGGTGATACATTCCCTTGGACAAAGTAACACATCCATTTAATTTAAGGTAAATGATGACTCCAGACTCCTGGCACACTTAGTGCAGTTCCTAGCTTGTAAAATTGGGCACTTTAGAAAATGACTCCTTGCATGGAAGGAATTGGGCACTCAGCCAGTTTGGAGTGGACACAAGTCTGCCAGTGTTTCTTGCCTCTATTCCCATGTGGAGGCCATGCTACAACTAGGCTCTGTTAGGAGCCCTTGCTCAGGCAAACAAATCATTCGGGTGCCCAAAGCCAGGATCAGAAGGTGCAGGAGTGGGGTGAGAAGACAACTTGCTCTTAACTGTCCTTGCAGGAGTGTGACAGGAGAACCCCTGAGGATGTAATACAACTGTCCTTTTGTGAAGTGTGGACTGTGGGAAGCAGGACATATACATGTCTAAGCCTGTAGATGCCAACCCAAACTGATAATCTCTTTCCCACACCCACAGCTGTGACACTCATCCCTGCCACCATATGAAGGCTGTGAAGTACCTGTTGTGAGGCTGGATCCAGGAGTTTGGACAATGTGGAGAGAACTGTGATGAGTGACTGCATTTCCTTGATGTTGAAGTCATCTTCAGCACTGCTGAGCTGGTTCACCAGGGACCTCTGGTCACGGGAAAGAAAACAGTCTCTGAGTGTGCATACATGTTGCAGAAGCAAATAACCAGAAGCTGCAGTGGATAAAGGGATCAGCAGCAAGAATAATGACAAAGAGTATGAAAAGTGGACTCTTTCAGAAAGCAAGTGCTGCTTTTTGTTAGGAGTGCTTACATAGAGCCTGTATATGACTCAGTGTGACTTTTACAATACTCAGGTAAGTTAATGCTGCACTGAAGAACCTGTAGTTCTGTAAATACACAGACACTTCCATCTGGCTCTGCACAGTATACTGAAGATTTTCTTAGGGATCAGAAACTTTTCTGAGCTGCTGGTGAATCAGTGCTACAGTTGCTATCACATACTCGACCCTGTGGTCAAGCAACAGAGTGTTTTCTGCCAGGATTCCAAGCGCCTTGGAACACTTGCAGCACACAGTGGTACTTACCTGAAACTGTCGGATCTGGAAGGCAGCTTTCTCAGTGACATTAATATCCGTTTCTTCTGCGTCACCATCAGTAATATCTGGCAGAGACAGAGAGGTGCAGAAAAAAGCTAAATGCCAAGAGCAGAATACAGGATTTATTTCCAAAAGTGGGAAAGACTGCAAGTGCTCACAGCTAGAAGAGGAATACAGACTGCAGAACTGTGGTGAGCAGGAAAATGTGTTAAAGGCAAACTTGAAATAAATGAATGCTGTATCAGACCCCAGCTATCCTCTGCTGACAGAATGAGAGCTGCTTAAAAGCAGGTAAAGATATCTCTTGAATTTTATTTTGGTGTGAAAATCAATGCTGCGAAGCCCACCTTGTTACTGACAGACAAGGACCAGACCCCTCTCTCCCTAGTTATGGATAAAGGGTGCTGGGTCCCTACCTGCCCACACATGGGCTGTAACATGGAGGTCAGAAACCAGAGCAGAACTGTACCATGTGCCTACCCAGGGCTTGCAGAAACTGGGGGATCCTGGCAGTGTACATGTGCTGCACTGTGTTGAAGATCCGCAGCAAACCTTCCAAGCACAGGAGTGAAATGCTTTTGCCCTTCTTCTTCCCTGATTCTTCAACAACAGTGGGAATTGAAGTGTACCTCCAAAGCAGAACCCTGTGGGATGGAAGATGAGATTTCCTCCAGTAAAGCTGGATGCACAGGGCAAGAACCAGATTATACTCTTAGGATTGTATTTTTAATATAACTAAATTGGAAGGTCTTTTCCTGTAGGAAAATGGTGGGAGAAGAGATCTGTTTTTAAGATTTTATTTCAGTGTCAGCAAAACAGCTACTGCATTCTTCCTGCACAGCTAAATAATTTAATTCTTTCCAGGTGTCAAGGGACCTTCCAATCCCATTTCAAGTCCATCTTTATATACTCATTTCTTCCACCCAGCTTTCCTTCTTTCTCAGACTACCCAAACCCTGACCACTAGTGTCAAATCTGCCAGTGACAAAAAGAGCTTTTCTTTTGGAAGTCTGAATCTGTGAAGTGTCAGAATGTGCTATAGGGCTCTCTATAAATAAAACCAGAAAGGTAAAGACAGGCAAAGTAAAAAGCTGTGAGGAAAGGAAAATTGTTTGGCCCAAAGAAGACTCTTCTATTTGTAGGCAAACATCTTTTTCCTGCTCCCCCTAAGACCACTTCTTTCTTTTTTTGTTCCTTCTCCATTCTTCTCATTAGTTCTGTCGCCTGCACAGATGATCTTATTCTTTTTCAACGTCCAATCACGCAAAACATGTAGCTCACATGTAGTCCTAATGACTGCAATAAAAACAGCCTCTATTATTTGGGGCGAGACACAAAACAGGCATTATGCATGGCAGGGGTAATTTGCATTTTGTGCTCTCTGCTGACTGGGCTCTGAAAAGACCCCATGCAGATATGACCTAGATTCCAAAAGACATTTACATGGTTCACATTCTTGGATTTCCAAAGGATTAGATGCATGAATGTCTTCAAGCATCTTGCAGAAGTCCTAAAAAAATGTTTTCTAAAGGTTGTGTCCCTCATACATCTGTTTTGTACTGTAGCTTGAAGTGAATTTAAACTTCACTGCATTCCAGAGGCCCCAAGAATCCAGCCTGTAACCATCCTACCTTCTCAGTGACAATGAGTGATGAAACCAAACTCAGAGAGAGGCTGAAAATGAGAATTTGATGGTGTTTGGTTCTTCCAGGCCAAGTATCATTATTAGAGCTGTATCACTCACTCTGGCACAGAAACTAGTGCCTCCACTTGATTTCTCAGGAGCAAAGAAAGGCAATGACCTCAAACAGTTATGGACTGTGCTCTGCTTTTAAAACCCTACCTGAGAATCAATAATCCCCATAATATGCACTGTTGATGTCTCCACCTGCCACATTGACTCACTGTGTGATTTTGCAGAGGTTCTGAAACATCTTCTCTGGGTTTTGTCCATCTGGTCCATCCGTTTGTCCCGTCTCCTCCAGCTGCTGCACCTTCTGCAGAGCTACACTGACAGCATAGCGCAGGAACTCTGTGCTGGAGCGCAGAACTGCCAGGCTCTCCTCATGGCTTTGGACATTGTCCCTGAAGAACCAAGAGCAATGTCAGAGAATTGAGAATGCACAGCAAAATCTCAGGGATGGCCTGTGAGATTCAAAATCTAAATATGCATTTACAAATAAAATCATCAGCTGAACTCAGGGTGAAAAAGACACTTTGTTTTGGCAGCCTGTAGTGAACAGCTGGATGGCAGAGTTCCACTAGCCTTTCCAAATACACTAACAGACATGGTTTGAATTGGTGTGGCTCTGCTCCACAAAGGGCTGGACACCTCACCTGAACAGAGCTGTGAGCAGAGTAGATACAAAACCCATGGACAGGAAGCTCCGTGCAGTTTTGTTGCTCAAGGCAGATTTGTTCTTTCCAGCTTTCTCCTTGAGGATTTCAGAGAGTTTGTTGTAACATGTAAAGAGGCCTAGGACTTCCTCAAACTTGTTCTTACTGCAATAAAATAGAAGAAAGCATTAATGGAGAAGGTGCAGCCTTGGAGTTTCCCATTTGAAGCTTCAGTTGCCAAATTACACAATGACACTCCCTATATGATGAAACAATGACATGTGACATCTCCCTGCCTCTCTAACAGTGTATTCCTCATGCATTCCTCCTCGACCTGCTCTTCTCTAAAATATCAGATCCCACCTCCCACAACACATGACATTCAAAAGGAAAACACTCCCCAAGGCTCTGTGAGTGGCTGTGCCATAAGGCACTCACACTCAGAAAACATCACTGATTCTGTGTTGGCTCTACCATCTTGTGCTGCACCACAAAGAGATGGGCAAACAATAGCACTACACCTGGTGCTGGACAGTGAGATTTGATGTTTTTACCTGAAATTCCCGATGTTGAAATTGTACTCAATCAGAACCTCACAAATTCCCATAACCTGAACGGCATAGATATTATTTTTCACACCAACACCAGAAGATAGAGAAAAATCTGCCGATTTATCCTAAGAGGTAAAGGAAACAAGTGAAAAATCTTTTCAAAACCTGACAAGAACTCAGCATCTTCTTCCACTGAGTCAAACTGAAAATCTGATTTACCAGTTCAAAGTCTTCCAACTCGCTCTTGATCATTCGTCGTGTGACAGATTCTAGCATATCTTCAAAGTTTTGCTCAAATCCCACATCCTCCTCCTCATCATCGTCATCTTCAGATCTTTGGCACAGATTTACAGTGCTCTTATACCAGGCAAGACAGTGTTGGATACAGCAGAGCAGATGAGCCTGAAGGAAGCAGCCAGTCACACTCAGCCTGCAAGCTGGAGGTCACTGGTAGAGGTGGACACGGGCCAGACTATTATAGCTCGATGCAAAGAGCTGTAGCTGCCCTCAGAGATGCACTGAGTCTCAAGAATATGCCCCATTCCCAGACTGAGGGGATCAGTAATCCTACACAGCTACCCAGTTCTAGCTTCAATGTTCTCTGGCCGAGCTTGCCTAGGTGGGATGTATACACTGAACTCCCGCTGCTCCCTCCACCCAGATACCTCAGCTGCTGAAGGAGATGGAATTTCTAAAGGGACTCTCACTCCAGCTGAAGTGTCTGTGCCCTTCCTGCATGTGCTTCTGCTGCACAGCACAAAAGCTTCCTTATGGGAAAACAAAGTGATTAATTTGAATTTGTTCCTTTGGAAGTCCAACGAATCGTTGAGGTCTCATCTCCAACACTTTCAAAGGAGCAAAATCAAAGGGCAGATGCTTTCCCCTGCTACACACACACTGCACAAGTATTTTATGTTGAATTAAGTTGAAGGAGGGAAAAAAATCCCGCAGGGTGAACTCAACAGAGGATAACAGAACTACACTATTCCTATAGCACTTTTCACACAGATCCCCATAACCACTATACTAGTGGAGTTCTAATAAATAGCCTGAGGCAGGGGTGAGATGCCCAGCTCTGTTGTCATTTAAAGAATCGCTCCAGGCTAGAAGAAGCTGAAGAAGCACAAAGTATTCAGCTCATGTAGCAGGACAACTAAAATACTGTGTAACAGATGAGTTTGCAGCCGTGGCCAGGCAATATAGCTCTTACCAGTGGTTCTTGCAGAAAGATTTGATCTCCTTGAGCCATAATACACCCCTCCAGTTTCAGTGGAGGCAGGAGGTCTGGCTGGGGCAAGTAATATTGCTTTATCTGTCAAAGAAAGCAAGAAATAAAAATAACCAGTTACTTAGTAACTAAGCCTCTTAGGATGTTTGAAAACTCAATACAATAAGCTTTGTACCCCAATCTACAGAGCAAAAGCTAGCACTGTAATAATGGGACAGTACAAATAGGTGAGCCAAGTCATCTGCTCTACTGGTGATTAAAATCCCTTCTTGAGTTGCTCATATACCTCTCAGCCAGGACACGTCACTGCCCTAAAATAAACTGACCACTTGCAGTTGTGTTGCCTCAACATGTTACACCACTTACACTCTATCTGCAGTGTTACCCATGCTTTAAACAGTGAGGATCAACAGCTGCTGCTGCTGCCCAGCACCCACGCTGAGTGCCCTGTGCTGGCACCCACCTTCCTGGCCTAAGGGTGCACACAGTTGTGGAGGCTACACTTGGCGTGAAAATAAACCCATGAGGGACCATGCTTGCATCAATTGCTGGCTGTTTGGCACCACAGGAAGGAGATATGCCCTGAGTACTGATACAGGATCAGAACTAAATAGGAAAAGTTATAGATATATAATGCCATCATTTTTTATACATTTACACCAACTTCCTGTTAAGTGCACTCTGTTACACAAAAACTGTCTTAGCCCTGTTCATGTTCCTTTCTCAGACCCTGTACTGTCATGGGAAAGCTGGAATTAGTCAGCACAGACTCCATGGATGATTAAAGGGAAGAAAATTACTTGTCTCAAAGAAAGCACAGCCTGTCCAATGGATTGAGGAAATGTGATTGTCTTGTTGCCAAGAGCAACACTGCTGGGAGATGAGTTAATCCTCCCATATCCTACATGGACTTGGGTATTCTCCCCATGGGAGGACAGCAATAATAATTACTGTGTCAGCACACATCCTTGGGGAGGTATGGGAGGGTAACTGCTGAGCACTGCTAAGGAACAGGGAGAACACAAAGCACTTCTCTGGGCTCACACTTCCCACAGCACCTAAGAACTGAAGGGCTGAAAAAGGCTCCAAGAGATCCTTCCTCTTCCAGGATATGAACCAGTCTCCAGACGTTTACCTAGTCTGCTCTTTCAATGTAGCAGAGATTTGAACACCTCCTTAGAAAAGTGTTGCAGCACTTAAACATGTTTCCAATGTATGAGAGAACTACTTTCCCCAATATTTAACCTGAATTATTTGCTACGTTGGTTGCAGAGCAGAATTCCTAGAGTCTCTGCAGCTCCACTAAGGAGCAGTACCTCACCTGGGACAAGAGTGTTTCCATTATAGAGCTGGCCAGCTGGGAGTTCCTGCGAAGGACGTCATAAAATCCCTGCAGACAGGAAGGACAAACTGGCTGACACAACAGAAAAAATGAAAAAACAGGTATAGTAAGTTGGGTGTCGTAAGACAGAAATGACACTGACACCGCAAGGAACCATGAGGAAGTAACAATGTGCTCAGTGTACAACTCCATACCTGGCAAAGCAAAGGCACCACAGAAAGAAGGTATGAATCAGAAAGACTGAATTTCCTCACAGGGGCCCTCTCACAAGCTGTATCTCCCTAGAAGTGGTGGCATCAAGCCCAGAGTGACTTTCACTGCTATTTAACACTAGCACTAGATCCAACTTCAAGCTGTGAAATCCTGCTTCAAAGGCAAAACAAGCCAGTGGGGAAACTGTAGGTGGCAACAAATCCTGCAGACTGAGAAAACTCAGTGGATGGATAAAGCAAGAACAAGTTTTCTAGCAACGGTGACGAACATACCTAAAACTTGCAGCTCACCACAGGTCAATCCAACCAAGCCAAGAAGGAAACAAAATTTCTCTGACCCGAACAGGTTTGTTTTTTCCAAGGTGATACCCCACAGTTATATCACAAGCTAAGACATGCACCCAGAAAAGGCCCCTTATAATAGGCCATCTGTCACAAGAAATCTAAGTGACAGCCAAGCTTTTATAGAAACTTGGGAAGGAAGAAGAGAAAATACAGACCCCTGATGCAACCTCTAAGGAAGTTTCTCCCTACTGTCCAATCAGGGTTTTCTTTGGTGCTCATAATTAACTCTCAGTAACTACACATCTATCCGATGCCGTTAACTCTCCTCCTTACTGGACATTAAATATGCTTCCCCTTTCCTAGGCCACACCATGCAGGGGCACAGACTTTGACATGTTTTTGCTCTTAAGCAATGCATGATCTGAGGAAGATACATCAACATGTCCTTGGGTATACAATGGTCCAAAATAAAAAGAAGCAAGGATTGAAAAACAAAATAGTCTCTGGTACATGTGTCCCAAGAAGAATACAACCGAGCTGTTAGGCTGTTTTCTACAATGATGTGATCATTATTTACCTGCGGCTAGAGTAGAACCGGACTCCAGAAGAGCTGTTTAAAAGGAGACTGAAGAAACCAAGTTTACCTCGTATAACATGAGTCGAACGTCCGCTTGCTGGCTCAAACATCGCCTCAGGCTGCCCAGGATTTCCAGGCAGAAGGCCTCATTAGCTGCAGAATTATAGCAGGCATGAACATCTGCCTGGACCTGAGAGGGAATATTAGTCACATTATACTGGGTGCATTCTCAAATATCACAACACAGAGGCAAGGTGATAACATGTCTGACCCCTGAACAATCACTGAAATAGTCCTTAGTGTGCTGCCAGGCTCCTTATCATCATCATGGAGCAGTTGGAATGCTTCCCAGAATACTGATGCTGTAAGAGAGAATGACTCTTGAGCAGCAACAACCCTAGACTAGCTTCTCTTTGCACATTGCATTTCCAAAGCTTTCCTTCCAGGACTAATTGTTACTGAAGTTGCATTTCCATTTTGGGGAAACACTCCCTTCCTGAGTTTTTTCAAACAGTGCATTAGACCTGAGACTGTCTCAGAGGGCCTCACCAGGAACTGCAGAACAGCACTTACCTGAGTGGCACCAATGGCCTGGCTGCATTGGGAAGAAGACAAGCTGCCCAGAACCTTGAAATTTCTCAACAGAAGCAGAAAGCCAGCAACTGCAGCCTTACGAGCATCAAGCTGCCTGGGAATCAGGGCAGAAAAGAGAAGCATAAGGAAACATGGAAGCAAGATGCTCAGAAGTAAATATAAGATCAACTCAGCAATGAAAAAAAAGAACACAAATGTGGAGCAACTGTCCCCAGCAGAACTGTATTCCCTAAAAGGGCAGCAGAGTCCCAGACAGACAAGAACTTGGCAGTTTTCTGGGAATTTCCTTGCTCTACAATCTCACAATATTCAGTTTCCTTTCTGTTCTTGCAATGTTCACATCAAAGGAGAGCCCCAGGCCAAGACTCAAGTATTAAATGTCCCTTGAAAGATAGAATGGGAGAGTCTCACAGACTTCAGAGTAGGAACATTCCTAACAAAAACCTGGTGTTTTGCTTTGCTTATAGAAATCCATGGTCTTTCCCAAGACCAAGTTCCTTGCCTTGAACAATAATCCTAAATTTTGAATTCTGTATTTCATAACCAGGCAGCCACTGCCAAACAAAATCCACGATCACAGCAAGATGGTTTGTTCAAAGCATTACCAAGATAACAAGGCTGCTTCTCTACCACCTTGTAAGGAATCAGAGGGAAGGTGGCAGCTCTGCATTTTGATCAGTGGTTCCTTCCACCGGGCTGTATTCAGCTTTGTAGACACATGTTGGAATTGGTTTAATTATTGCCCATTTGCTGGAGATCCCAACAGCCTTCTGAATTTGCAAAGCCCATTCAGCTGGGGGTTGGGATTTGTGTCTCAGTTCAGCAGAGCTGTGACTGTACTACAGTCCTAGGCTAAATGGATAGGAGATGTCACCATCTAGTTATGGGAAGACACAGTAAGAAGACACTTAGCCAAAATAAAAAACTATTTCTGCTCCAAAACTATAAATCAGTTGTAGAAATTTTTTCAGAGCATCCCCTTCCCATCTTACCTGGAAAAGATAGCTTTTTGGAGAACAAGTATCAGGGAGTCCCTCACTGACATGCTGACTTTGAGCAGAGGCTGGAAAGGAAAATAACCTTTGGAGAGAAAAGCACTAAGACATGCCAAGCCCTTGGGGCATATGAGCTCATCTTCCTCAGGCCCATCTGGCCCTGCATTTCCAATACTGTCATCAGTACAGTAGGAGAACCAAAACATTTTAAAATAGAAAAGAAAACCCATAGGGCTGAGGCAGCAAGACACCTTAGTGGGTTAGTGAGGACACAGTGCAAGGTTTGGGAAAAGAACCATTACCCCCAGGTTGGACAAAGCAGGTAAAAGTTTAACACCAGGGCAATATCTCAGCCCAGGCAAAAAGAAATTCTGACATGGAGCTTGGAAAGAGAAAAATCAACGTGACAGCTACAGCTGTTCAGATAAACACTGTATACTTAGTTTTCTACAGGGTACAGCATCTGGGCATCTTCCAGATGAAAGGTCAGCACGGAGCAGTTTTGGTCCCATGCCAGATGACACCATATGCTTTTTGCTAGAGGGCACATGCAAATCCATGCTTGAAGAACAGTTCCGTGCTACACCAAACAATCCAGAGCACAGTATGAAGACTTATTTTATGAGGAGGGTTATCAGATCATGCATATAATTGTAGCCCAGAGCAGTCACTGAAACTAAACTAGCAAGGATACTCATGGAGAAATGCAAAGCTTTACCTGTACTGCCCGAAGGAGCCCTTGCACTGTGTCAATGGGCAGAAAGGACAAATTGTCAAAGGTCTCTGTGACTTTGGAGGATGAAGTCTGAAGCACAAGAGGAGCTGACACAACAATATTGGACAACAACTCTGAAAAACAGAACAAAAGGAGCATCTGATGCCAAGGTGCCAGTAAAGTCTGAGCAAAGATGTCTGCAGAGCTAACAACTACAGACTAATTGAAGACCTTCCATTGCATGGAGAGGTTGTGACAGGATGAGCTTCAAAAACATGAGCTCTGCTGTAGGAACAAACTGTAAATGATCCCAGCCTGGCTGAAGGGCCTTGCCCCACCAGAGGGCACTGAGGTGTAGGAGAAGAGGTTGCAGTACAGATATCTCGACAACCCCAGTGGTTCCGAAGCTCTTGCCCAAGGACAAGGAGGAAGGCAGTGCTAGCAATATGGAGCAGGTTACTGACTGATGGATACTGACTTTCTGTGTGTCAGCTGTTCCATGGCAACTGCCTGCAAGCATATTTTTCACCTGTGATGAATGCAAGGTAATCTGATGCAGCTGTTACCTCAGTAAGAGGAGAAGGAACAACTGATTTTCTTGGCTTCAGGTCACTTCAGCAGGAGCTTCAGAAACCCAGCTGCATCCTGGGCTGCATCAAAAGCAGCTGGGTTTTGGCCAGCAGGTTGAAGGAGGTGATTCTCCCCTCCACTCCACTCTGGTGAGACCCACCGTGGGAGTAGTGTCCAATTCTGGCATCCTCAACACAAGAAGGACATAGATGAATGGGTCCAGAGCAGGGATGTAAAAATGCTTAGAGGGTAATGGAGACAGGCTGAGAGACCTGAGATTGGTCAGCCTGGAGAAGAGAAGGCTATGGAGTGACCTTTTTATAGCCTTTCGATACTCAAATAGGGCTTATAAGAAAGATGGGGACAGACTTTTTATCAGTAGCTGTTGTGATAGGACAAGAGGTAATGGTTTTAAACTAAAAGGAGGTAGATTCAGACTAGATGTAAGGAAGAAATTTTTACAATGAGAGTGGTGAAACAGTGCTACAGGTTGCCCAAAGAGGTGGTGAGTGCCCCAACCCTGGAAACATTCAAGATCAGGTTGAACAAGGCTCTGAGCAACCTGGTCTGTTTGAAGTTGTCCCTCTCATTACGGGGCCATTTAGACTAGGTGGCTTTTAAAGGTCCCTTCCGACCCAAACCATTCTGTGATTTTCTAATGTGTTCTGAGGAGCTATTTTGTGACTGCTCACAGAGCAGGACACATTCTTCTCCCTTTCCTGTTACCTATGAAGTGGCTGACAGGAGATGCTGCTTTTGTGAGGACTCTGTTCAGGACTTGCTCAAGAATATCACTTCTGATGGGCTCGTGAACCTGAAATGAGAATGAACAATAAATAAAAGTAAAATATATATAATTAAAAGATATTCCCATACCTCACAAGACAGGTAAGATGAGACGGTCCCCAGAAGTTCCTTTTAGCTAAATCCACACAGATGATTCAGATTTCATCCCAGAACAATCAGAACCAGCACATCAGAGAGGCACATATAATACACTCAGAAAATAATGGGGCAAATTGTCTGTGGGATGCAAATTCACCAGTTCAGTGAAGAAAAATGGGTTTCAGTCCCACCTTGTCAGACTTCATTTGTATCTCTGATTTTCTCTACCGTCTCTGCTGTTTCTTGGAAATTACAATGGGGATAACACAAGTACCATGGTAGCTAGAACAGAGTAGGATGAGGTCTTTATGAGGATGGTCTCTTCCAGCTGAAGATGGGCAAATGGGAGACTAAATCAAGTATTGTTTGCAAAACATTCACAGTGGATAGAGCAGGCAAGGTTTTGACACCATTTACCAAGAGAAATAAGAACAGAGTTCCCTTCCCCCTCAAAACCTCTCCAAAACATACACTACCTTGAACGTTTCCAGAAGGATGCTTGCTCCCAGTTTGCAAGCCTGATGGGCTGGCATTTTTAAAAGGCCATAACTGGTATCAGCAGCTTTTCCTCCAAAGGACTTTTTTGGTTCATATGATTCCATGAGGCTGAAGCCAAGCTCCACCAGGCCCTGAGTAACATGGTCCCAGCCAAATGCACTGAAGAAAACATTAAATTGACCAGGAAAGAAACAACTTAATCACAGAAAAGTTTAGATTAGAGCAATCTGAGGTGAAAATCTTCTGCAGTCAGTCCAGAGTCCAAGGCACCAGAGACACCTGATGACAGCAGAGAGGATGACATCCCTCACAACCCCATGACTGTCTTTAGGCTGAGGGACAGGTGGTCACACTTCTTGCAGTCTTGATTCTCCATCAGATTTCCAGTCTAAATGTTTCCTTGCTATGGGGAATGATGTGCACTCAAGTCTGATGTGAACATTACAGTAGGCCACAGTCAGGATGCAAAGGTATGCTACTGATCACAAGATCTTCAAGCCAAAGAGAAAGACAGAAGAGGAATGCCTCCCATCAAACTAAAGGACAGTTGGTGACAGACCAGAGCTAACCCACAGCTCTAACCGTGTGGGGGATGAAAACAGTGAACATTCCTTGATTGGAACACAAATTACAGCCAGGAGCATGACTCACACTGTAAGTGTTTCAGTAAAAAACAGATCAGGTCCTGATCAGTTTAGTCCTTTGTACCACCAGATTCTGAGATTTGAGGTAAATGGAACAGATTTGTACAACTGTGTTTTGTTGCCCTTTTTTTTCTTTTTAATTCACCAATCTAAAACTGGGATAAAAACTTTGGATTTTGACTCTGATCCCTGCCAGCACATGGTCAGCAGTATTTAGCATCCCAGAGTATTTTAGCAAGACTAAAATTCTCCCCCCTCCCAAAGCCCATTGAATGTTCTGCAGCATGTGGCAACAACTCACCTATTTTTCACCACTTCTAGAATTACAGCACTGACATCATATTGTTGAGGAAACAAATCCTGCAGAAACTTGGAGGTCTGAAGGAACTGCAGGTCCTTGCAGCTTCTTGTGATTGATGTTTTCAAGAAATCAAATATCTGGAAAATAAAATCATTAAGTGTGAGGAAATGATCTTTGAAATGGGACCTGTATAGTCTTGGGTATGTTCCAGTAAGAACACCAGCCAAAGCACAAGTTCCAGTACTGCCTGCCAAAAACCTTAACTCACTTATTTCTCAGGACAAATACACCAGCCTCATTAAGTGCTTCAAGGAGGGTAACCTGCTGCCAGATGCTCTTCATGTGGCCACCACAGAGCCAAAACATTAGAAAAAGAAGACTTCTTTTCTTCTCATCCTCCAATACCAACCCACAGGTAACACTGCTCTGGGGTCTTTTCTAGCGTTCAGTGAAGTACAGCATACCAAAGACCTACCTGCCTCTCCACAAGCATCCTGAAACCATTTTAAGCCTAATTCTGACGGGACTACTATCTAACCAGGCTTCCTTTCCTTTACAAGGAGTGCAAAGTGTATCCCCACGGAAGTTCTCTGCAAGCTTATCACCCACATACCTGCTCTTGCAGTCTGTGCTTTACAGCCACCGACAGCAGAAGAGCCACACTGAAGGGACACAGGGCTCTTCCAGGGTCCTTCTGCTGCTCAGTCTAGAAAATAGCAAGGAACAGTCAGAAAGCTTGTTATCTTCAACTGAAGTGTCCTGCAAGTTCAGCAAGTCATCAGGTACATGTCTCTTCAAACATATCATAGCACTTGTTAAAGAGAAGGTGACCGTGATCATAAAAATTATTTCATTCTCTTCTCCAGATAATTAATTAAGTTTTAAAAACCCTGCTTCAGTGTCTTCAAGAACAGCTCCTGCTCAATCCTGCCATACCTTCAGATGTTTGATTAGTTCCTCCCCGAGGTCCTGGTCCAGGTTGATGACAGAGACAATATGGAGAATAACAGTGCCTTCCACGTGGCGGAGCTGGTCCAGGGGCATTGTGGCTACCTCAAGATCCATTGACCTGTAAGTTTTATCAGAAAAAAACAAGCCATCCAACACCATAAATAATTTCTTGTGGATCCAGGACGATGTATTTCTACAAGGTTTAACAATTCAAATTCAAGGAACTCTGGGCAGGACCGGGGTGACTATAGGTAGTTTACAGGTAGTAGAGAAAGGAGATACAGAGCAAGAACTTACTGTGGTACCCTCTGTTCTTCTTTCTGTCTCTTATCCAGCTGATTGAAAAAACTGATTATTCCTTCCAAAACGGTCTTCTTACTGCCCTGCAAGATGGAACATTAAGTTATTTCAGGGCCTGCAATATCCCAGAGAACTACACTCCATTCTCACACCTTTCACAAATGTCATGGTATCCTTCATTTCCCTCCATAAATTGCTGAGACAGGGAGGGCTCCTGTGTGGCTCATTTTCAGATTTCTAGTTTGCATATTTCTTTTGACTGTAGTTACTGAAGAGCTGGAAGAAACTCAAGCTTTCAGATGTTCTGATTGTCTTTTTTTTTTTTTTTTTAAGTTGTTATTAATTAGAAAGGATTCTTTATGTTTTAATCAATTGAGAAGGCTTTCAGACTCCTAACTTTAAATCTAACAATACATTCTGCCCAGCAGATCCAAATGACCTCCTATAGCACACATATAATTTGTCTTTGACTCAATCATTTTGGCATTGACTTGGTCACAAACGAAGTAAGCAAAAGAGCCAGATAACCCTGTCAAAGGGCAGGTGTTCCTGGCAGTCTCTGCTCTGCAGGAAGAGCACAGGAGATGACACATTCCCAGTACAAGTCAGACTACAGCCCAGCAGAATCACACTGCATGAGCTATCACAGTGTGCAGATCACAGAAAGTGAGCACCACCACACTTAAGATCACTGAACAAACAAATTCTCTTCATTGTCTGCTAGCTCTGTGCTCATCCCTTATTTCCCAAAGGTTTCCTTCTCTTCCCAAAGGGAAGATCAAGATTATTTCTTTCTCTGAGCAGTCAGTTTCTTCAGGCTACAGGCAGTCAGAGAAAACTTATCGATGTCCTGCTGTGCCCCTACAGCGTGGTTTGGGGAACAATCAGAATCCCTGTCAAAATCCAGCCTTATAGATCAGAGTAGACATTTTTCTTCTGATGGTATCAACTTAGAGGAAATCCAGCTCCCATGAGCTTTTACCTTTGCAGAAAGCAGCAGCAGCTGATAGACCAGAGGGGGAATTTCCTGCAGGTCTAATTTGGAGAACATCCTAAGGACCTTTTCCACCACAAACTGCAGCTCCTCTCCTGATAGTGGAATATCCCTGTTGAATCAAATATTCTTACTAATATATTGTTAATTTGCCAAGACTCACTCACACACAGAATAAAACCCATGATGCCATGCCCAGCCTTTGGGACATGCCTGCACAGCATTTGTATCCAGATGGATCTGGTGTGGATGTTCATCAACCACCCACCCATGGGGCTGTCCTGGTAGTGTCAGTCCTATTTGTACTTGCCCCAACCTACATGAGGAATAGGACAGGGACATGACCACAGCACAAGGCAGTGTTGATGTTGAAGGGAAAAAGAATTACCTGAACATGTTGGCAAGATGTATTACACACTGAGGATCCCACCTGGTGAAAAAAAAATATGTTGGGAGACTAAGAGCAAGCAGGATTATAATTCATCTCTTCCCTCCTACATAATTATTCAATGTCACCATTTCCATGTCACATTCTGATATTGAGATTAGAAGCCAGATATCCACCAGGAATAATCAGCACCACCCTAACCACCCACATTTACAATGGTTCTGAACTGTCCCAGCCCTTACAATAACAAATACCAAGAAAGGAATAAAAACAAGCACTTCTGAGACTTCATGCAATGCTCTCACAGGATGTGGGAACAGAGTGCTTCCTTGCCTACCCAGACAGAGAAGACATTGCCACAGAGGTCACAGATTCAGAGATGACAGAACAGGACACACAGCTCATGGGGATGCCTTTTTCAAAGCACAATATGAAACACAATGTTTTGCCACGTAACTAAGAGTTGGCAGATGTACATACTTGCTGGAGCAGAGGGTATTTATCAGCTGTTTCTTAAACTCTTCCCCATTCAGTTCACCTGAAAAACCAAAAGTCTCAGGAGCTGGTTCCAGAGGAAGGGAGGACAAGATGCAGAGAAGGAGCTGATAGGGGTTACCTTTCCCATAAGCCAGGCTCTCCTTCGAACTGGCCAATGCAGTGAGAACAGTGGAAAACAGCTCCAAGGATTTCCCGTTAGACAGGCTGCCGCCTTTAATAACATCAACAAACAGGCTGGCAAGCTCAGCCAATGCATGGCCTGGCAGCTGGCGAGCCTGGGAGAACATGCAATAGGAAAGAGCCTGAGGCTGTGCACAGTATTCCACAGAATGCATCCAAACCATCACCAAAAACCAGCAGAAAACAATGTTTCTTAGTGTGAAACGCTCCCCTTAAAGAGGAATTCAGCCCCGAGATCCCTGTTTTGTGCTGAACTTTATAGAACAGAGCAGGAAATCAAGATGATGTGATTATAGGTTTGGAATTTTTAAGACTAAATATCCAAAGATCAAATTCACACCCAGAGCAAATTCCAATGCCAGCTAACTTAGGGAAAGGACACAACTCATCTTCCTCAGTGACATAGTGAAGTATCTCAACCCACATACTAAACGATACCCAGCAGAGCCCAGGAAAGCCAGCCCAAAGGAGATTTACCTCCAGCATCAGCAGTCCTATGATTTCAGACACCTTGCCCAAATGCAGGTCTCCTGACTCCACTAATGGGACACAGTGCTTGTAAACCTGGAGTCTCCTGAGAACACCACTTCGCTGGGAGCAAGGGGAGCCTTCCAGCAAGTAAACATGGAAAGGAAACAATGGGGAGAAAAGTTATGCAAGTAACAACATGTTGCTAAACTACAGGAAATCAGCAGGGATAAACTGACCACCTGACTGCAACTCCCTATTTTATCTATCTGACCAAACAAATAAAAAACCCCAGAGCACAGGAAATGAGAATCTCTTGGACAAAGTAGTCAAAGCACCACAAAGCACCTGTCATCACAGCCTCATTCACTCAACCTGCTGCCGGAGATCAGGAACTGAAATACGCCAAGAAGAACCAACTCGGGAATTAGTTTTCAGCTGGCCAGCTCGGTCCTACTCCAAGCTACCTAAGGGCTCCCAGAAGCAAATCACACTTACCACGGACTCATCACAACTATATTAATCAAGTTTTCTATCTGCTATGTGGGTTTTTTGATGCGTTTCCCCGTGACAGCCCTGACGAGCGGGTTTTTACCAAAACAGTGACACTTCCCTTTGCTGCCCCCAAAACGCAGCTCCCACATCACCCACCTTTGAAGATCCCCCTCAGCAGAGCCGCCGTCTCCCTCCCTTTCAGGGCCTGCCTGGTCACCATCTCGCCCAGCTGCAAGAGAAGGGGACGCCGTGAGCCGCACCCCCACCCACGGAGCCGCCCGGGCGGCGCATCCCCCGCATCCCGCTGCCCCACCTCGGCCTCCCCCAGGCTCTGCAGGGCCTCCTGGAGCCGCTCGGGGCTCTCCTCGGCCGCCAGCGACAGGATGCGCTGGGCCATGAGGAGCCGTCCGGGACTGCCGGGCCGCGGCTGCCTCACCCCGAAATTCCCGCCCGGAAGCGCCCGCGCGTCACCCGGGAAACAGCGCCCGCCCCCGGCGCGCGCGCCCCTTCCCGCCCGCGCCTCCCGCTGGGCTGCGGGTTCGAGTCCCGCGGGGTCAAGTCCGGAGGGCAGCGGGGAATGGGCAGTTCGGAAGGCACCGCAGTGGGGTCGTCTGATCGAGAGGCGTCATCCCAGAGCGAACGGCACAGAACTGTGTCCGGACGGTTCTGGGATGTCTCCAATGAGGGAGACACCAAACCTTCTCTCGGCAATGTGTTTCACAGCGCTGTCGCTGCACAGTAAATTAATGGAGTTAAAGAAGCGTGCAGTGGGGTGCAGGCACTTGGGATGCAGAGTGGGGTGCTGGGTGACAGGGGGTGGAGGCACGTGGGATGGGCAGCCTGGGGGATGCTGGGTGACATGGGGTGCAGGGTGGTGTGCAGGGTGACAGGGGGTGCAGGCACATGGGACGGGCACCCTGGAGGGTCACTGGCCACAAAGTGCCCATTCAGGGCCAACCCCCATCACCAGCGCCGCCCCCGCGAGTGCCACCCACGTGGGGTGTGGATACATTTGAGTAAACCCCTTAATTCCCGGGGTTGTGAGGGGTGGCCTTGGGCATACCAGAAGGTTTAGCCCGCCTCTAAGCAGTGGGATTTAGCCAAGGATCCAGTGCCAGCCCGGCGTGGGAGCTTTTGCAAGCCTCGAGCTCATTTGGGGCTGGAGCTGATGCTGAGGAGCAAGGGGAGTGGGTTTGCCCAAGGCCAGGGGCCACGGGGAAGGGGATAACCAGACCTGGGAGAGAGATCCCTTAGACCTCCATCACAACACTCTGGGGTAGGTCCTCCTTGGGGCTGCCACCCCTTTCCTTGAGACCCCTCAAAGCACTTGGTGATGCCAGGGCCTCCACATGTTTCTGCAAAACTCCTTCACCTGTGATGGCCAGGATGCCCAGGTGGCCCAGGGGCCACAGGTTCTCTCTGCCACCCCCACAGAGCACTATTGGATTTGTTTGGGAACCCACACACTAACAATGTCCCCCCATTATGCACTGTCTTGCCCGCTGCTCTGCAGATAGAGGTCCAATGAGCTGTAAAAGGAAGCTGAGCCTTGCACCAGGGCTGGTGCTGAAAGGAGGACAGGAGGATTGGGGATCTCCTCTGAAGAGCAGTGCATAATGCCTCTGGCCATGGCAACATCGCTCAGGGTTTTGGCATAGATCCTGATTTTCCCTCAGCAGCACCCCTGCCTTTCATCTGCAGTCTCGTGCCTTCCTCCTCCCTCCCTCACATTGGGATCTGAACTCTATTTGCAGAACAGCCCTGTGTGGAACCCAAATCCATAAATCCCAGAGGCATTATAAAACATGCCTTGTGTAAGCCCTTTCAGGCCTGCTCTGGTACTTAGCCCTGCCCTGCCACCTCCCCAAAATCCCCATCACTGTATGAGCCCAGCAAAGCTCCTCTCCTGGGCTTGAGCACAGCTGCATTCTCACAACATCCTCACCCAAATCCCACAATCCTGAACTCAAAGAGTTAAAACTGCAAGGGCTCTCCTGCCCTAAGCAGCTTCAGCATGCTGGGTTGGTCTAGAAAAACTCATTTTACCATCCCTCTGCACCCACATGTGGACTCAGCATGGTCCCTTGCCACATCCCAGGGCTCCCCTCCTTCACTGGTCTGTGGCATCACCCTGGGGGAGGAACGATTTCCAGTTCCCAGAGCTCCAAGCAGGTAATAATCACTTGAGGATGTTGTAAAAATTCTGGTCATGCTATTTTATTTTAAAAGCTGAAAGGGGACCCATATGGCTGCTGGTTTGGGTGGCCTCACTGGGGAGGAGCTGGAGAGCCCCAGGAGGGATCAGTTTCAAGAGCGTGCTTTGCCACAGTCTTGTGCCCCCACACTTGCACTCTGTCCACATGGCCAAATTCACAGCAGGACCTTTCCAGAGCTTTTGAGGCAGAAGATGGGGAAGAGACCTGTCCTGCTCTCCCCAGGGAGCAGGCTGGGATGGCAGGCTGCCCACCACCTGCCTCTGCCCCTGCCCCGTGCTAATGAGCGAGTTACACAAGAAGCTTTTATACTTTGTTAATCAGGTCCGGCATCCCAGCCCGCCTCTCCACACACACTCCCACTGGCCACCAGAGCCCCAGCTCCCTCCTTCCCTCTCCTCAGCTGCCTTTTGTAATGTTTTAATGGGGTGTCTTGCCTGGGTTGTGCTGATTTAATTACAAAGCTGCAGTGAGTTGATGCCTTGTGACGGTCTAATCCCAACCCGGTGACTCTACAAAGCTTTTGCCCAGCTTTCTTGCTGCTCCACTCTGGCCTCACCATCCCTGCGTTCACCTCAGCATTGACTTTCTGTGGACGGTTCAGCTTTTCCTCTCCCTGGTGAGTATCCAGGACTTTTTCCACCTGAAAGGACTGCATTGAAGACTGTCATCCAGCCCTCGCTTAACCTGGAACTTCCAGGGCTTGGATTGGTTTTACTGCCTGGAAAAAGGGGATGCCTGTCCTTTCCCCAGAAGCTGGAGGTGAAGGGAATGCCCTTGGGAAGTGGTTGAGCCAAGTGCTGGAGTCAAGCATTCCTTGCACAGCCTGAGCTCAGAGCTGGTGCTTCAGCTGGGCACAGGCAGGGGGAGATGCTGGAGTCAGGATGAAGGCAGCCCTCCTCCACCTCCTCCTCCCGGGGTTGGGAACGAGGTGATTCATGCAGACTGCATGGGCAAGATGCTGAGATGCTTGTGGTCCAGCCCTGCAGCTGATGATGGGCTCCAGGCTGGAGCAGTTGGACTCGAGGGTTTGGGAAACACTTCGGTGATAATCGTTTATTTTGGGGATATTATTTATTTTGGAAGTAGAAATAAAAGGCAATAAAAGAATGAGCTGACTGCCTGGCCAAAGCTGGGTGCTCACCTCTGCCTGTATGAAGGTGGTCTGAGACAGAACGCTGCTGTGTGAGCTCAGGCTGTTGGGGGTCCCCTTGAGATGTGCCCAACCTCCAGAGGGAAGGCAGAGTAATAAAAACATATGAAGGTATCAGATGATCAACAATTTTAAGCTGCTTCTGCAACCATCCATGGTGTTTCTCCAGGCTGCTCAGTCTCCACAGGCAGGCACAGGTGCAGGCAGTAGGTGATGGAGCTGAGGAGACTTGGAAGAGTCCTCTGGGCACCCACCTCTACACCTATCTGAGCAAGAGGGGCAGCGAATGGGGCATGGGAGTGCTGCAGAGACTACCGCTGATTCCTCCTTCCCTCTCACAGTGTCCTGCAGCTGACGGAGGACAGAGGACAACATGTCTGCGGTTGTGAGTACTGCCCCCACACCACCCCATCCTTCAGGCTCTCAGCATCCCCTCCTTGCAGTGCTGGGATGGGGTTCACCCTGTGCACCCTTTGGCCCCTCAGCTGCTCTCAGCCCACAGTGAGGAGCCTGGGCAGCACACAGTCCATGCCCATCCCACTGCACTTTATTGGGTCATGTGTGGAGGCTCTCCCTACCCCAGGACACTTGTAGTGGGGCTACGGGCTGGCTGAGGAGACCCCACATGCTCTTCTCACCCCCTAGACGGGCACCTTCCGGATCCTCTCAGAGGAGGAGCAGGCCCTGCGCACAAAGCTGGAGCGCCTCACCACCAAGGACCACGGCCCTGTTTTTGGGAAGTGCGACAAGATCCCCACACACACCCTGCAGAAGGTGAGGGCGGCTGCGGGGAGTGGGGGGCAGATGCAGGTTGAGGCTTCTGTTCCATCTCTGGGGCCAGAGGAGACACTCAACGAGCTTTTATGTTTGGGAATGCACTAACCTCGAAGTAGGCTGACCTGCCCTCTCTGTGCTGAGATGCTCCAAGGAGCTTGACTGTCCTCCCAGGGTTTTAGAGTGTGTGTGGGGGCATTGCTGAGCTGGGTATCCTCTCTGCTCCCCCCAGGCAAAGGATGAGCTGAACGAGACAGAGGAGCAGAGAGAGGTGGCAGTGAAGGCGCTGCGGGAGCTGGTGCAGGAGCGGGCAGGTGGCGAGGACATTTGCAAGGCGGTGGCCGAGAAGGTGCAGGGGAAGGACGACTCCTTCTTGCTCCGCTTCATCCGTGCGCGCAAGTTTGATGTCCATAGGGCCTACGACCTGCTGAAAGGTGTGGAGGGGTCCAGGGCGGTGATGTTGGGTGAGGATGGGGTATACATCCACCAGCAGCCTCCCAGTTCTGTGCTGATGCGTCCTAGGCTCCTGGTCTGGGTTGTGCTGGCAGAGCAGGACCCTGGCATGGGAAGGGGGTAAAGAGAAAGGATAAATAGAAAAAGAAGGGCTGAGAGGGCTCAGAAAGAGCTGGGGTGGGGAAAGAAATAAGTGAGGGTGATGCCAGGTATCCTGCAACACCAGGACAATCCCATTCCTTGTCAATTTACCAAACGAAATAGGGAAAAAAATGCATTTGGTGATGGCAGGATATTTCATTTGTGTAGAAAACCCAGATGGTTTGGGCTGCATCCTCTCGAGACCCCCAAGCCCTATACATGCTGTATACTCACCTCTCTGTACCCCTGTAAGGAGCCACTCCTGCACCCCCCCTTGATGTTCCTGTGCCCAGTGCCGGATGGGATCAGCATCCTTGGGTCACTTCCAGGGCTGGGGGCAGGTTGGGGGGCTTATGGCACCCCCTCCCCATACTGAGGGATGGAGGAGGAGTGGGAGGGCAGCCCGGAGGGTGGTTGCTGACTGGGACCTGCCTGGTTCCAGCTCTGCTTTCCTTTGTGTCAGCTTGGGGGATAATGAGTTGTAATTATCAGTGCTGGCTCCCAGACGAGCTGTTTTGTTTGCCTGCATTTTCCCAGGATGAAATTCCTTATTTTCTGCCTGCAGGGTGCCAAGGGAGGGATGGATATGTCACCCAAATGGGGAGGAAGGGGAAAAGGGAAATGAGGGGGAAAATTACTTTATCTGCTTGTTGAAGTGTTGGAGAAAAGGCAAGTGTGGGAAGCTCCTGGTAAGGAGAGGGTAACACGAGCATGCTGGCGCTGGTCTGCTGCTATGTTTCTTTTCTCCCCCTTTGCTGGAGGAGACCTTGCCCCATGTGGACCCCAGGCACAGCCCATCTGCAGTTCTGGGGCTCAGGACAGACATCTCACCATTGCCAGTCCACCCCAGCTCTGGCAGCTCCCACAGCTTCCCAAGGCTGGGCAAGCAGCCCTTGTCCTCTCAATTTCTGCCTCTCCCCAGGCTATGTAAACTTCCGCCAGCAGTACCCCGAGCTCTTCGACAACCTGAGCCCCGAGGCTGTGCGCAGCACCATCGAGGCCGGCTACCCCGGCATCCTGGCCAGCAGGGACAAGTATGGGCGGGTGGTGATGCTCTTCAACATCGAGAACTGGGATTACGAGGAGATCACCTTCGATGAGGTCAGTCCACCTCAGACATTGCTCCTAGGGCAGAGCCGTTCCGCTCCTGGGCTGCTCTCGCTTGGCAGGTCTGAGCAGAGCATCCTTACACACATATGCACATTTCCACACAGAGTCTCCACCCATTCACGTTGAAACCAATCAGCAGACCTCTGAATTTATCCTTTGAGGAAGCCTGGGAGAGCACAGTCCATCTCAAAGGGTTCCCCTTCTTTTCCCCCTAAGTGCAGTGCAAAGTGCAGGCCAAATTTGGGGTGTACATCCCTCAGTCCAGGTAACATGGGGTGAAGAAAGGCACCACACCATTAAATCAAGGTCCTTCAGAAGGAGAGATGTACAGGGCAGAGGAGGAAACTGAGGCATGGGGCACAGAAAGAGCTTCTTGGCAAAAAGGTCTCCAGGCATGTAACTCACAGCTTTTCTCAGCTCAGTTTCCTGCTTAGCTCTGAATTTGGTTGCAACATATCCTTGACTCAGATCTGAGATGCTCCTAACTTGAAAGGGAATCTGGTGGTGACTCAACATCCCCTGAAATGCCCTTCTGAACTCTGAAGTCCTGAGGCTGGCTGTGACAAGCAGACCCTGGCCATGGGCCTCTTCTTGGCAGCCAACTTGTTCCAGTGGGAGGTTCCTATCAGAGGTGAGACCTCATACAAGATCCTGCTCTCTCTCCTCTCTATTAGATCCTTCGTGCCTATTGTATTATCTTGGAAAAGCTGCTGGAAAATGAAGAGACCCAGATCAATGGGTTCTGCATCATTGAGAACTTCAAGGGCTTCACCATGCAGCAGGCATCAGGGATCAAACCCTCCGAGCTCAAGAAGATGGTGGACATGCTGCAGGTGAGGTGGCCAAGTCTGTGCCCAGCATAGAGGGCCCTGGTGGGGCAGAGAGCTCAGGGAAGGGAGGTGGCAGGGTTTGGGATTGCTACCATGCTGGCACAATGGGAAAGCATCATGGAAAGACTGTTCCCCATCGCCCTCTCCTTGCCAGCTAATTGGCTTTAACCTTGCAAAATGGATCCTATTTTTCCCACCCCACCTCCCTGTCCTCTCACAAGCCTGATCAGATGCAGTACCACCACTATGGTACAATGCAACATCCTCTGGCATGGCCTGGAGGTGCTTCCTCACCAACCTTTCAGCCCAGCCCTGTCCAGGCTGGATGGAGACTCACAGGCACACCAGGATTTCTGTGCTTGGACCAGAGGCCAAAGACACTCAGCCTTCCCCAGGGGGGAAGGAGGACAGCAAAGAGGTGGTTCTTCTCATGGAGTGGGAGCAATGAGCTATCTGGGAGGCTCTTCAGCTTCCTGGTGGGACTGAGACTAGGACAGCCAATCCTCTGGATCAGAACATAAAGGGGCCATCCGAGAAAGGGAGATGGGGCAAGGAGAGCTATGGCAGTGCTCTTGCTCAGATCTGGGTGGACAGCATCACCTGTAACCATCTGTGTCTGGGATCCTAGGACTCGTTTCCAGCACGGTTCAAGGCCGTCCACTTCATCCACCAGCCTTGGTACTTTACCACCACCTACAATGTGGTCAAGCCATTCCTGAAGAGCAAACTGCTGGAAAGGGTGAGTATGGGAAAAGGACCTGGAGGGAAAGGCACATCCCTAGGTGAAATGGGTTGGGAAGAATGACTCTGATCCTCTGCTGAGGGTCATTCCCATCTCCCTCCAGGTCTTTGTGCATGGGGAGGAGCTGGAGTCCTTCTACCAGGAGATCGACGCTGACATCTTGCCAGCAGACTTTGGTGGCAACCTGCCCAAGTACGATGGCAAGGCAACTGCAGAGAAGCTCTTTGGGCCCCGCATCGAGTCAGAAGACACAGCTCTCTAAAGCAGGGACCTGCTCCCCCTGTCCTGTTCAGTAGCATCAGAGGTGGCCCTCTAACCCAGCCGCCTCTTTACCGTAGCATTGATCAAGTGACTGCTTGTGACGAGGCACCTGCTCCACGCCTGTCCCTCCCCTCCCCTCCCCACACCAGGCAGCGGGGCTGCCTGGCAGCTCTGCCCCTCCCAGGCAGAGCACCCTTCCCTTGGCAGCCAGCAGATAAAGGAGGCCACCAGCCCTCTCCCACAGCATTCCCTGGAGCTGCAGGGGGAGGGCAGGAGAGTGTGTGCTCTGGGAAGGGAGGGCTACAGTGAGGGAGAAATAAAGTGTTTAACGGCAGAGCTCTGGGGTCCCTCATGGTAAGGAATGGGGGCACAGCTTTTTGGGCACTGGCTGCATTGTTGGTTCTAAGGAAGCTAGGAACGTCAGTGTTTTGTAGGAGACCCCTGTCCCTCATCAGTGAATACTCTTTGGCACAGGGACCAAGGAGCTGTCATCTGCTCTAACCAGGAAAGAGAAAATAGCCCAAAAGGTGCAAAGAAAAATCAAATCAGGGACCCAGGTGGAGCTGGCTCTGCCTACTCCCTGCTCAGCCAGGTAGGCAGGAAGGACAAAGGCTGCAGCAGCCACTGAGACTAGGAGGTGGATTTCAACCACGGAAGAGTGAAAGACAAGCAGAATGTACCCTGCAAAATCCTTCAAAAGCTGTTTCTCCCAGCATTGCAGTGTAGAGGCAGCTTAGTGAGGGAAGTCTCACCAAAAGCCCTTGAGGAGGGCAAAAGAGGGTCCCTGCCCAGTAAACAAGCTGTGCCTGACACTAATTAGACCCTTGCTCATGTGGAGTCAGCAGCATCTGAGTGGGGAGGAGGGAGGCAGAAACAGCTGTCCTAAGCAAGGCAGGCTGTACTGGCTCATGAAGCAGGCACCTCCTTCAAGGAGCTGATCAGATACCCATTTCTGGACCATCTTCTCTCTTGGCCAGCAGCAGGGCTCCAAGATGAGCATGTTGCTCGTCTCTGCCTAGGCTACTTTTTCCCCTCAGATTGGTCTTGCAGTATGCCCTGTTCTCCCTCCCAACTCCATCTAGGAGACCAGCCTTCCCCCTGAAAACTGGCCAGGGTAGAGGGTACTGACAAGAGCCACATTCATCAGGGCCCTGGCTCAGGCTCAAACCAAACAGGACATGGGCTCAGAAGCTGCAGGGAGGGCAGAGCCTGTCTGGGCAGAGGTGACTGGGGTTAAATCTGTCTGCTCCAGGCTCAGCAGCATCCCGAGTCCATGCATGGCAAGTCCCAGCCTTAGATTGTGCCAACCTTATACAAGAGGCCCAAGGGAGAGCAAAGGCAGCTCTTGGCTGCATTTAGCTCCTTGTTGCATTTGGAGCCATCCCAACGAAACCTCATGTGACAACTCTGCAGCCATCGGGCCAATGCAAGCACAACAGCACAGCTTGTCTGGCAATCAGTGCAATTGCAGCTTGTGAAAACAAAAAAAAGAACAAACCAAAACCATACACAGACACAGGAACACCCCACTGTAGCCTCTGAGATTTGGACTAGGACAGTCGCAAATTTTGGGTCATCTCTGTGGCCCCTCACCAGTGCTGGGACAAGCTGTCAGAGAGCAGCTTGCTTTAATAGGGAGACAGAACAGCACAGCAAACAGAGGAGGGTGCAGTGACACTGACCAAGCCAGGAAGCAGGTTTGAAGTAGAACAAAGTCACCCCAGAGTCAGCTCCCCAAGCTGGGCCTTGGGGAAGAGTAAGAACCTCTGCCAATACATATAACTTGGCACACAGTCACTAGAGATGTAGCACTGACTTGAATAAGTCCTTTATTTTTAAATAAAGAAATCCCACCAAATCAAAGATAAAATTACATTTTGTTTTGCAGTGACTTCCATTTTACACCACACAAGAACAAAAATTAATGAAAAAAATCAAAGACATTGTTTTATATATATTTATATATAATTTTAAAGGTAAACATCAGCAGATATAGAAAAATTGCATTGCTAGTTGCAAATCATCTCCCCTGAAGCTCTCAGCTCCAGAGAATCTGACTCAAAACATGGCAGCAGGGAAGGTGTCTCAATATACAAGTTTCTTCAGGGCAGCATTTAGAGATGTTGCAGAATACAATTTTGCCAAACTGAAAGTATTTTCATAGTCAACTGTTTACCAAGAACATTAGAAATCACTCTGCCTGTATTAACACAGCTGCACAAGCAAAACAAGGGCACAGGTCTCCTCTTCCCAAGCTCTTCACACACCTCTTTGGCTTGGAATTTTCAGAGAAAGAGGTTATGCTTTCTCAAGGATGTCTATTGATCTGTCATCAGGAATTATGGCCAAGCTGTCACATAACACGATGAGAAAATAAGCTCCACTGGAAAGCTGTTGACTTGGGCTAGGCAGTAGGGTTTGGTTATATCAAATACAAATGGGTTTTGTTTGGCTTTTTTTTTATTTAAAGACCTCCCAGTTGGCAGGAGCCATGAGAAAGGTCAACATCCCAGTAGAACTAGAGTGGAGATTCCAGAAGAAAGTTCTGTATCTCCTGTTGGGTCATGCAAGAGTTTTGATAGAAATTCAACTCTGTCATTCAGACAAAAGCAAAAAGGCTTTGTTCCACCATGTAAAATATTCAGGACAACCCCAAAAGCTCTTCCACCACAGCACAGAAAGCTGGCAACTGCTTTGACTGATTGCTGGCACTTAGCCTAAGCTCTCCCAACAGCTGAGAAAGCCCAGACCTGTGTAAAGCCCACTCCCAGGGAGAAGGTACAGGGCTCCCCTCTCTTGAGCTGGTGCTGCTCTGAGGCACTCGAAGCTTGGGGAAAACTCAAAAGTCCTCACACCAAGAAGGGCTGTTTGCTTTTCACTAGAAGCCATGAATGACACACGGCTTTGAGTCACTGTGGCTCCAGGACCTTCCCAATCAACAGACCCACCCAAGGAATATGGAGACACGGAGTATGGCTCAAGCCAGAAACAAGATGCTCTTTACAACAAATGACTTGCACACGCAGCACATGTTGAAGAAATTGAAGAATTTCAGTAAGCTCCAGACAAGCACTGTATTCCCAGAAAAACTTGGAAGCAATCCAGGCGGGTAAACTGTTTGGCAAGTAAATCCTGAAGATGCTACTCTCTGCTCTTTCTTTTGAAATGTAGTTGCTTAAGCAATCTACCTCCAGCTATGCTGCTGGAGCATTAAAGGACACAAGAACATGGGGACTGTAAGACAACAAATCCCATGTTAAGCAAACACTGCTTCTATGACTCAGTTCCTACTGCAAGAGAAGTAGAGAGCTGCAAATGACCCACTGCTTATATACATTATTTTATGCCTTGAAATAGATTGCATCTAGCTGTAGGCTGCCTACAAGGTCCTTTAAGTCAGCACATATATAGTGTACATCACCAGTGTGTCTCAATACATAATGGTCTAAAAATTCATTTACCAAAAAGCAAAGCCCCAAAAACTCTGACAGAGCTGTTACTGAAGTCTCTAGATACGCTGACGTCAAGGGAGGAGGATAAAAAGGGCAAGGCACCACGTGTCAAAGGGCTCTGGTCTAGGAACTTGTGACAGACCCAGGACAGATGACACACAGCTTGGCTAAATTCAGTACTGGAGTTAATAGTTCCCCACATTTTTACTAAATGCCCTCTTTGTAACCTATATCTTCATAAAGAGGAACCACAGAAAAACCACTCAGGAAAAAGACCACAGGGAAGTCCCAGTGTTTGCCTTAACAGTGCAACTACAACACTGCCAGTCCCATCTGAAAACATCTCCATTTAGCAGCCAACAAAGGTACCACTAAAAAGGCTGGCAGAGCTGATGTAGTGGAAACTAAGTTCCCTGTGTTCAGAAAGAGCAAGCTTGAGCTTCTAACCTACAGTCTTCAGATCTCTCCAGAAAAATGGCAAAGGTGATGGTTGGACCAGCCTAACCACCAAAGAGTAATAGTTCTGCAACTTGCTGGCTGATTCAGAGAGTTTATGTTCAAGTGCTACTTACATCCAGTGATGGGAAAGGTGTGTATATCATAAGACTATCTGTGGAAGAACCCTCCTAATGCTTTTCCTAATCCCACTTGGACACTAGGCATAGCACATGCCAGATTTGTCATGCTGTGATCCTGAACTCCATCAGGCCATATGCAATGATCTACAAGTACATACTTCCACAGCCTTATGTGGTTTGATGAGAGCTGAATTTCACCTCTAAGACTGAAAAATTCAGATTGCATTTGAGTTCACCGGGCAAATGAAGACCATCTGCCCCCAAAATGACTAGTATTTTGGGAATATTTCAGATGAGGATGTGTCTAGGGGCACTGGCATAGGTATCAGTTGTCAATCATTGTTGGTAGCAGAATTTAATACATAATTCTTCAGCTAACATGCACTGCAGCTTAATTTTCTCCTCTCCCAGTTCCTCAAGATTTGACTGCTGAAAGTACAACCACAAGTCAGGCTTTGAAAGAAGACTCAAGTTGGCTGGTAGACAGGTTTATTCCCACTGCTTCCACATACAGGCTTAGTAAGCTGAACCTCAGGCTCCAGACACCTTTGCACAAACAAGCCATGACAGCAGCTCTTCTTCCCTCAAAGAGGCCAGAATCTGTCAAGTCACAAGCAGTTTGAACAGTTTTAAATGTAAGTGCAAAAACAGGGCAGAGGAACAAGACAAAGATCTATATTACTTCTTGAGAGTTTCAGAAAGTCCACAGCACTGGCACTTCTGAAGTATGAAGGCTTGGATTGTGGGGCAGTAAGGAGTATTCCTCAGAAAGACCCTCTAACTTTAAAGAGAAAAATCTGATTAGACAAAACTACAGCTCCTGTTGCTTTGAGAACTGCCCAGTTGCTTACCTCATTTTAGTAGACTGAGACATCTAAATTTATACTGTATCTATTTGATGTGTACAAGTGTTGTTTACACTTCACTTTGCTGAAGATATTTAAGTCATAGCCAATGAATATTACAGGAACACTACTTAAGCCAAAAACTGAAGTGCCTTTTATGACATATTTTAGTGATGCAGTATGAATAAGAGGATAACAGAGACAAGATACCCATCAGCTAAGAATATCCTTGCTAACTGATGCCCTAAAATAGTTCTTAAGGAACAGCCACAAGCACAGCCAAGTCTGGTTGTAGCTTTACTTGGTCTCATCTTTTCTTTGAAGAAAACAAGCCTGAATTTACTAACAAGGAGAACGTGCATATATCCACAGTTCACTGTAACAGGCCAAGGTGTCTGGCCTAAGGCAAATTAAAGGAATTTCCTGATATGACAATGCACCTTTGCTACAATAGTTAATTATTGCTTTATTAAACCAAAACCTTACCTCTCCACCCTACTGAAGATCAGGGACAGCGCAGTCCAGAAGGCTTGTTCCCCTGTATTACCAGACTGAAGTCTTGCTGCTTGTTTCACCCTTAAACTATAAATTAAAGTGCCTGGAACACAGACCAAGGCTGAAGCAATAAAGTGCTGATATGGGAAGTGAGACAGGAAAAGAATTTCACTGACAATATGATAAAGAAGTCCTAAAGATGGATTAATGAAACTACAATACTGACAGAACAGAAAAAAAAAACATTTTTTACCACAATTTTTCAGTCTCCAGATTGTCACAGGACAACTTTCCTTCTAGGAGATAGAGTATTTAATAACCATCTTGGCACAGACCATAACAGCCACTTGAGGGAAAAGCACAAGTTAGTAGGCATCTTTCCTGCAAATAGCTTTCACACTTCACTTTGCACATTAAAACCAAAAGGGGACATCTGGGTATGAGAAAAAGCCCAGTGTCTTACTGGAGCCAGTAATCCTACAGCATTGCACAGATATGGAATAGTCAGCCATGCAAAGATGTTATTTCAGTTGCACAGGGCTTGACATATCCAGTTCCCCATCAGCTGTAAAGCAAGTCATGTCTGAAAACCATTTGATGCTCTGAAAGCTAAGGGGAAGAATTTTGATATTATTTACCATGACATAAGGTAAGTAAATCTAAACATATACACCTCACCACCCTGCCAATTAATCCCTAAGAGTACATAGCTCTCTATGATCTGCTTGAAAGAATATTTCAATCTCACAGAAAAATCCTGCAGATTCTTGATCATGGGTTTCCCTTCGGAAGCCAGAGCCATCTTAAAAAAGCCACAGGTCAAACAAGGAATCCAGTATAGAAAAGATGATTGTTTAAAGAGAGGCAAAGATGACAAGAAGGTAACTGATCAGGTTCTGAAATGAAAATGTTTACACAGAAACATGAGCTGGCATTACCAGACTGCAGTTTTCCTCTACTTGGAGTCCCAGTACAAAGCCACCCCAATCCACAAACAGCTAAGCATGGAAAAGTTGAATATTTTTAAAGTGATTCACTTGTGCAAGTGCATTCCTAGGAAGTACAAGGTTTCCCTTGAGATGGTGCAAAGCTGAAAGTCCACTTGCAGTCAAGCATTTGTTTTTCCAAGCCACATTGTAGTGGCTTACAGACTGAACACTTACTGGCTTGTGGCTTGGTATAGGGATTTCCCAGCACCAGAAGAGGTGTCAGAGCCATAGTTACCCTGTCATGTATACCTCAACAAATGCTGCAGATCAAGTTTTGACCAGCAGGTGAAGAGTTTGACATTTAAAACTTCTGCTATATTAAAGCAAGCAGTCTTTAGGCTCAGTAGCCCTCTAACAAGCCACATTCAGCAACCTAATTCTTCAAGCAGAGCAGTTACCAAGAAGTGCCTATATATCAACAGATGCTCTGACCAGATGTTAACCTCTAACTCCAGTTCAGAAGGAAACATTGTGATCAAACCCCAGCTACAGGATATCAAGGAGAATGGAAACCTGAAGCAGCAAGTGAAGGAACAAGATGTTCCCAGAGGGGGAGATACATTGAAGTGATCCGGAGTCTTTGGGTCAATTACTCCTGGCCAGATACAGCCTGCTCTGTGTCTGAGCAGTGAGGCTTTGTCTTCTCCCACTGGCAGATGGCATTGGCATATTGTACCACAAGCTTATCCATCCAGGTAAGAGGTTCAGGGAATAGTACAGATCCCTCAAAGAATCCCAGGTGGCCTCCATGAAGGGGAAGCACATGCATGACATTTTCTTTTTTCTCTGTAAAACAAAAGGAGGCAGAAAGTTCCATAAGGTTAACATCTTTGAGCTGAGAGTGAAACCATCTTAAGTTGTTAGTACAAGACGGCTGCCCAAGAAATGCTGCTGGTTAGGCCTTTATAGCAATACTTGTATTGCTATAATAATGAATATTTTTTAACAAATGAACATCTTTAATTCACATGCACTGGAACTAGGACTGCTGCATCATGCCAAGCTGCACTAAGCTCTGACATTATCAGCCATCTTGTTTCATGGATACTGAAAACACACCAGTGCTTGTTCCAGTCATAAAGCAGCTGTGGATAAATTCTCTTCTCACAGCCTTCAACCAGGAAAAGAGTGAACCCTGCTTCCCACCCTGTGCACTATTTGTGTGATGAAACAGCAGCAGCTCCCTCTTGTGAGCATCTAAAGATAATTTGCCTTTCCCCTTGTCTGAAGATAGCTCAACTCCTTTCAAGGGAGAGCTCCCAGTGCAGTGCCAAGTGACAAAGCCATGCACGCACTCTCCCCATTTCATCAGCAGAGGGGGTGTTTATCTGTACTTCTGCCAGACTAGCACCCACCTTTCTATTAAATCCCAGAATGAAAACATGAGGAAGCCTTTTTCCATCCAAGAATATAACAAGCCAAAAGAGCAGAAGGTGCCAGAGAGGACTGAAGTTCTTCCTGCTCAAGGTTAGCCTTGCTAGTTCTAGCAACTGGTGACTTAAAGAGGCTTAGCATACCTCCCACAGCACTACAGACATGGAGGCAAGTCAAGATGCTCTGAGATGGTGAATCATGATGTGGTAAGAAAGGTGCAGGTGCACAAATACACGCAGCTGGAGGAGACTAGTTCAGCATACCTGAAAGAGCTCTTGGGATTGATAGAAGGCTCTCATGGACAAGAGGGTCATCAGCAGCATTAACCAACAGAAGAGGAACATAGATCTGCATCAAGAAACATGTGACAAATAAAAGGAAAAAAACCAAAAGAGTAAGAGGATGGTATTTGAATGTCAATCTACCAAGTGTAAAAGTATCTTTGCTTAATTCAATTAAGACCTGTTATTTCAGAGTTAATTTATTTCCTCCTCCCCAACTCAGCTGTAAGAAAGAGGCTGTGGAGAATCAGAGCAAACATGGATCAAGTCCCCACTCTCAGAATTCAAATAGCTACACCCTCTATTTGCTTTGCTTTGCACATTAAGCAGCTAGTGCCAGCTCCTTCATGAACACCTTGGTTAAAGTCCAGGAAACTCCCTTGCAACATCTTCATCCTTTGGTTCAGTAAAAGGAGGAACTCAACTAGGTTCCACTTTGGCAAAACTTTGCTCTACTAAGTATCGGCTTGCCAGATCATGTCCCAGGTCTCCTCCCCTAGTAAACCCTTCTTCCTTGAAACTGCAGACTCTCCATCACCACCCATTTCCCACCTTATCCTCATACACTTGGAGCAGTTTAGCTGAACACATGGTTTTATCTAGATCACTTGGGTGCTACTACTTGCCAGAATTATAAGCTCTTAAGAGCCCAGACCATTCAGCCCCAGCATTAGAGGCAGCAAAAACTGAAATCCCACTCCAATATATTATGCCTGATTATTTCTGAAAAACCCAGGTAAGAGATGTGTCACGTATCAACAATAGAAACCACAGTATTCTCTCTTCAGTAGGAAAACAAAGGTGCAAGAGCTTACCTTGTGCAAGTACTGCAAGCAACTTTCCTCTTCATAGTATTCCTTCAGTGAGCTGTAGCCATGGAACTTCCTGAAATAGAGTAGATTGTCATTGCAATCATATGCTTCTAGTACCCATGTGACTATTACTTTCAAGTGAGGACGTACATACAGGAACGATGCCTCAATTTTTAGACAATTTTTTAGTAGCCAGCAACTTTGTGAAACCCACCTTTAGCAGCACATGCCTTTATGCTTTCTGTGCTTACACATGCATGGGGAAGTTAAACATGCAAGTTGAAAATTAGCAGCCTTCAGGGCATTTTTTTTTTTAAAGTATCCCACTTCACTTAAATGTGCATGTAAAAGATACGATCTTGTTCATGTTTTGCTGACAGCCTTTTCAAATACAAACTCACCACAGCTTATGAACCTCAAACATACTTGACAAGCCCCACAGAATTCAGTAAGCCTATACTCAAGTGCCTTGTTTTTATTTAAGAGACAACATGGCTGGTATGTTGGTTCATGTGAGTAGGGAGATTTCCCTAGCAATGGCTTCTTTTACAAGCAGCCAACAACACTCCAAGTTTGCCAAAAGTCTTACAGCTGACAGTTTACAGCTTCATTTTGGAAGGGTGTCAGTGCCTGATACAACATACCATGGTACAAACAATGCCACTTGAAGTGCTATGTTTTTAAGGACAGAGGCAGCAACAGGCTATTGCTTAATAAAGCAGAGAACTTGATTTAGGTGTTAGAGTGACAAGTAAGTTTATTATCTCAACCAATCCTAGCAGTATGTACTGAGAAGGCAGCAGTGTCTTTTGGTGAGAAGGTTCTTTTTGAGATTCAACCAGAGCCAAGGAAATCCATAAGCAGTTCTGAACTGCTTTCCACATTCCACCTTTTTTTTTTTTTTTGCTAGAGCCTGGCAAGAGAGCTGGCCTCTTCCTGCATTACTGAAGGCTGCAGGTTCAGGTGTTACTGATGAACACCTGGATTATTTTTAAAAAGCTATGACTGTCAAGAGTAAGTTTTTTGACTATCAAGAGTAAGTTTTTTCTCTGCCGAATTTTCTTCAGGGCAGAGGATGCTGTGTTCCCTGTATTTCAGCAGATTCCTACAGGCACACCAAGGGGCATGCAACAGCAACACAGGGAAGAGAAGGTACTTTCAGAATTCTATAGAGGAGCAGAGAATTGTCCTTCATACCTCATAACATTATCATCAATCTGCATAAGGGATGTTGCTGTGTAGAGCTTGCTCAGATCAGCATCTGACAGGCTTTGTGGCTTCTTCATGTTATCTCCAAAAAGAACTTGCCTGAAAGAGGAAGATCTTGAATTGCATCCAAATAACAAAAAGGTCTGTTACAAGGACAGCTGAGTTTACCAAATCTGACAAGATAAGAGTAGAAGTGGGATACATATACATGAGACTTTCTTGGGAACAAGAACAGCTTATTTGTCCACTTCTCTCTGCACTTCTCTTATAACAGAAACCATAGCAGCTTTCTTAAAAGAAAAAAAAAATTTCCTGATAGACTGAAAAACTGAATGAGGGAGGCCTCTGAAAAGAATCTTCACAGAAGAGCACTAAGGGTATTTGGAATAGAGGCTGCATATTAGAGGGAGGGTTCTTTGGCTTCAGACCAAGCCTGTGGGTGGTTTTGGTGAGAGCATGAGCAGTCCTGAGCACAGCATCTCCTCCACAATGTGGTCCTAAGGTCCCCCAGCACAGACATCAGGCTAGTTCACACAACAGAAATTACTTGTGGCATTACCTTAGCAGAAAGCTATTTACTATGGACACTTGTCATAACTAATTACTGCCCTCAGGAGAGGATGTGTTTCTTTACCAAACTTCTTCCCAAACAAACAGAGAAAAGCTACAAGTTGGAAAGGGATTTTTATTCCCTTTCAGGGGCAGCTGCAGAGCAGAGCAGGAGGGAGGCTAGATTTGATTTGGGGGAGCTGCCTTAGAGCACAAGTGAATATGGAAAAAGGTTACTTAACATACTCGCCTTCAAGTCAGCACCGGTTTTTTCTGGGTTACAAATTTAAGTACCTTTTAATGGGGGCTTACCTAACTTCAGATGTTAAATTTGGTCAAGTTGTCTAAATATTTGTAAATCTGGAATGAATTACATGGATCATCCTACATCAGCTGCCTTAACTTTTACAAATGTTTCATACTGCACAAGAGTGTAAACACAGCCAAAAATTTGAAGTGACACATGCTCTTAATTCAAATGGTTCTTAGATATTCCCCTCCTTTTCACTCCAGTGAAACAGGCAACAGATGAGGTACTTTCTTGCCCTAGAAAGCACCACACAGAAAACTTCTGATGGGGGAAAAACAACAACATTGAGCATTAACCTGTTTAACACACATTCCTTTGTTATGGGAGAGCCACAAATTGCAGCAGCAGCACAGGGATCCTACAAGTACACTTGCACTCCAGGAACGGCAACATTAAATATTTTGTGGCTACAGGCTCTTTCTAGAGGAACAGCTAGAAGCCAGAGCTACAGGTTTGACTATTTGCTTATTTGATAAGCAGCAGCTCCATACAACAGACCTTGAAGATTAGTCCTACCTCAGGTAGGTGGCAGAACAAGAGGCTCCTTGAATAGGGCATTCTTTGGCTAGAAGTGAAACAGATGAATACTCGACTTTGAAGTCTAATTGCAATGTTTTCCTGTGCGTGTCTTGCTTATTCATTAAAGTTTCCACAGAAGACAAAAAGACAACAAAGCTTTTCTTCTAAGAAGAGGACCACAGCTTATTTGTATATTTTACCGTATACTAATGAGGTTAACACAGGTTCCCCTTCTCTGTTGGTTCATCTGAAGACCAAAGAACTTTCAGGAGTCCTATTTTAAAGGACCAGGAAGATAAACCCAACATAGCAACTGACCCAATCAATACCATCAGTGTAAATGATATACTGCAATACCTATGAGAAAGGATTATCTTCTTCATGTTGTCTGCCATGAGGAAGTTATAAAATCTTCTACAGTGATCCCACTGCATGAAGGTTTCCTGTGCCCTAGAAAAAAAAACACAGCAAAGAACAAACAAAGCTGTTAATGGAGATCTTGAAAGATCAGATTAATACACTGTTAACATCTCCTGGCAGCCTGGGGGCTATGTAAACAAACCTCCTGGCCTTCCCTGCCTCAGCTTAACCTTTTCCAGGAAATTACTTCCACTTTGATGAAGTCTGTTAGTATCAGAAGACAGATCTGAAGTCTCATCTTGCACAATGAAATCAGCAGTTCTGATAAGAGCATTTAAGAACCATCAATCAAGATCTGAAACACTGACAAAAGGATTTTAGTATCCCTTTGCAGAAGTTGAATGTAATTTGCATAATGGGACTACCAAGGAAAGGGCTAAACTCCGTTGCCCATTGCCGAACACCGTTGGTATGGATGTATATAGCTCTGCAGAGGAAATAATTTGTGCAGATGTTTCCAATATGTACAGACAGTTCATTGGCAGGAACTGTAAGAATAAATACTAGTTGCAGCTGCAAGTGTCATCTAAGTCTTTACCTTTTCTCATAGCAGAATAGCATTTCATGGCTTATCTGTTGTTAAAACAGAATTAAAGCCATGCAGAGTTCTGTGAGCTCTGCCAGACACCAGCACTCCTTTGCTATGCAGGGTCATGGGCAGGTTAGAGCTTAACTCTTCCTAGGGTTTGCTGTTACTGAGGAAACACTATCATTTACCAAGCAACTGAAGAATGCTGGGAGCAGCTTCAGCTACTGAAGCACTCCTACCACTTAAACATTAACATACCATAAGAACTGCAGGAGATTTAGCATGACCTCCCGAGCCATAACCTGCGAATCCCCTACCACAGCAAGACCAAGCTGTTGGCTTGTAGTTAGTAATGCTGGGGTATGGATTAAAAAAACAAAACAAAAAAGAAACAAAAACAAACAAACAAAAAAACCCCAACCTCTTCCATATGTTTTTGTCTAGCCAGTCTATACCTACCACATTTATGCCAGGGCAGGGGAATGAAGGAAGACAGGAAGACGCACATTTCTTTTTCCACAGAAGATTTTTCCAAACCTATTAAGTTATTACAAGATGTTTGAAGTTAAAGCTACTGCATTTCCCTGCAGTTGCTGTGGTATACAGCTGTACCCCTAATATGAAAAGCTGCAAGCACTGAAAAAAACCCACAGGTAGCTTCCAGAATTTTGAGGACTGCCCAGGTTTCAAAGCTGAGGTCTCTCCCCACAGACTGTAGCTATGGAGATGATGCATTCCACAAGATCAAGAAGCAGAATCAAGCCTGTGCAGGCAGAGATTAAGGAATAAGGAGATCTGCCCCTGTTTAGCCTCAGGGAACACATTCCCAAGACTCTTAATTCCTTAAACTAAGAGCCTCATTCTTCTGGTAAATCCTAGCATTGCATTGCTCTTGCTCTGGAAAGGCTTTCCTATTTGAGATCTCTGGTTCACCCTGCTCACCACCACTTTTTTCCCCTTCACTTCCTAAAGATGTTTGGGGGATAAAGCCTGGACAAAGCAATATAAAAAAAGGAACTGTAAACTAATGGGTCATGTTTACCAAGGTAATCCACTGCCATGTAGCCCAGAAGGCTGAAGCCAAATATTTTAACCTGTCAGACTAAGCCCAGGAAGGCCAAGGCTTAACCATCTACCTGGAGGTGCTTTATACTTTCTTCTCTTCCACTTCTACAACGAGGGCATAAGGCCTTCCCTTCCCCTGTCTTTTGCTCAGCAGAAGTTGCTTTCTCTTAGTTCTTCAGCAAATTTGCACTTAAAGCAGCAGCAGATATTAGGAAGGGACATGAGACCTGAAAAGCCTTCCTGCTGGCTGACCAGTAATAGAGAGCAGATGTTTTGTGACAGGAGGTTTGCTAGGAGATGTTTACCCAGCAGGTGGAGGCAAGAGCTCAGTAATCCACACAACCCACCCAATACTTGCATTAAACTCAAGGGGGAAAAAAAAAAGGGAAACAAACCAAAAAACCCAATTGTTTTTCCACACAAATATCCAAATGGAACATTGTTAATCAGGTTGTCCTTGCCCTGCAAGCCTAAAAGTCTTATTCTCAACATAATTTTGGAGACCAGAAATACAATATTGCATAATTGTACAAGATGAACCAAGTGGACCTCAGCCAGATGTTATTCCTGCAAACCCTGTCTTGATGGCTGCAATTAAGGAGCTGGCTTCAAAAGGACACTCTGTACTCTATGCCAAAACCCCAGGACTGCTAAGAACATTTTACTTGAAACAAAACAGAACAGCTGTTCCTGTAGCATCTGTTCAGATTTTAAGGGTGTGAACTAGCAGCACATTATACACTCTTCTAGCAGTAATCACATCTGACCTCAACAGTGATTAGGTGGGCTGGAATATTACATGTATATCAAATTTTACATCTTAATGCCTCCAGAAAAGCTTTTTACTTTTATCTGTAAGAGCCTCATTCACAAAAGGTGTCTTCAGACTGGTGAATACGAAACTGGCTCCTATACAGGCAGAGTATCAGCAGCATCAAGAGTTCCAGTTACCCTGACCAGACTGTGAGGCCAAATTCCATAGCATGCCATTCACCATTTTTATCAGTCCAAAGGATGATGAACCAAATACCTGAATCTCGACAGCCCCTTTTGCCTTGTAAATAATCTCATGGCTCAAAACTGCAGTTAAATTACTGTAAAGTCAGCTCCACCTTAGTAGTTGTCCAAATGTACTGAAAGTAAAAACTGAAAACAACTGCTTAGCCAGTTACACTGGCTTCATTACCCGTACATGCATGGAGTTAAAAGCACATTACCTGAGGCACCAGTTTTCAAGCAGCAGCCCTGTGCCTGGACCCTTCATCAGTACCTGCAAGTGGAGCCAACCACACCTCCTGAAGTGCCATAGCCTTGGCTTCCAATGGTGGAGGGATACACAGGGTAGTATTTTCAGCAGACTTCAGGGCTATAAGTCTTCTCCTCCTCACCTTCCCACTCCTACAACAGCTGCAAGTGCCTCTCCATCTCATCAGCCCATAGCACTATTTCAGTGACACATGCTAAGAGGGGAGCATGGACTGACAGAACACATGCTGTGTCTCCAGTCTCCCCAGGTCAGAGCTGCCAGATGAAACTGCACACTGAAGCCAAACAAGCTATTATGAACCACGGGATACTTTTCAGAGTGATGAGACAGTGCAAACTATTGCTTTGCAAACCTGGCATCAGCTCAGCAGCTGGTCATGCTGCCCAGCCTGTTACACCAGGACTGCACTCCTCTTAGGACACTGTAGTGATGAGACAGCATTACAAGTCCAGAAGCTGCCAGTATGTACCTGGCCAGGTACAGAAAACCTGCCTTTAGTGCTGACAAAGCTTACACACAGAGATCATCTCACATGCCCAGTCCAGAAGCTGACAACAAGCACCTGGCCAGGTACCAAAGAACTACCTGTTTACATTGCTGACAAGAAGCTTTTTTGTGCTTTCAAATCAACGAAGCTTCCACTGCTCCTTCAGGAGGGTGGCATCCTGCACATTACAGTCTGTCAGACTAGTTTGGTACTAGAGATGTACCATCTTCACCTTGCCCTTCCACATGTACCCTGCCAAGAACATGCCCCTTCTTGCACTCCCAGAAGAGACCAGCATGAAGAAGCCTCCAGACCCACCTCAGTGCACTGTACCCTTGGCACACGCTGACACAGCACAGCACTCGCTCCTGGTTGGCCTGGCTCTCTCCCAGGTACTTGCACACGATGTTTCCACCCAGGCTGAAGCCCACGACAACCAGCTGGGTCTCAGGGTAGGTCTTCTTGATGTAATTCACCATGGCACCAAATTCCCAGGTGCAACCTAAAAAAAGGACAAAGTTAAAGATTCATCTTCTAGCATACCTAAATTCCCACTTGGAGCTTCAGCTAGGTGCTCTGAATTCAGCTTCTTACCCTTTCTGACTTTTCAATAGTCTTAAGGGCTCTGATTCACACATGTGTTCATACATCTGTTTGAGTCCCAGGGAGCTTAACTCATGTTTAGCTCTGAGACAGTGCCAAAGTAAGATAAAATTTTTGTGCTTAAAAATCATGGCAACGGCTAACCTGACAATCAAACTCTTCCCTTCTAAAACAGCTTAAAAAGCTGAGTCCAGCAACTCCAGGCTTGCCATTACCATGAAAGAACATCATATATCACAATCTTCCTGAGGCAGTTCGCCACTTCTGAAGCAGGATATCTGGAAAGCAGCTCACCCCTTTGTGTTTAGCAAGACTGTTGTGAATCCCTAAATCCCTGCTGATGTGGGGAAGGGATGGAAGCACAGAGGTGGCTTGTCAGGAGACTCCCGATTAAGCAGGTGCTTTCTGGAATCAGGGGGAAGAGTTTCAGCAGAGACAGGTAGCCCTTTGTAATCACAAAGAGGTAAGGATACCCATGTGCCTTTAGAAAGCTGCAGTATCTCCCCAAATCAAGAGAAAAGTTAAGTGACTATACAGATCTGTTCTGCTCTCAGCAAACACCCAATTGCATCCCACAGGCTGCTGGCACCAAGTTTTTGGCATTCTCCAATTGTTTGACACATTTGAAGGCCTCCACACATGCAAGCTCTGAGTACATACAGCTATTTCTCCTGCCTTTGAGTATGGGAAAAGGAAACATGGAGAAGCAGCTGTAAAACTGATGGCATTAGTACACTGGTATCAACTGCCTATGCACATTGTTAAGTCCCTCCTTGGATTTAAGGCTGCAAACCATAGAAGACATCACATGAACAACAGAAAAAACTCAATATGTTTCTTTCAGTTTAGAGTCAGAAATTCAGCTCTACCCTGTAGAATTTGTCCAGGATGATAAGCCCTGAGAGTTGGGATTCTACCCTGCACCAACCCAGCTGTATCATCCTTGTTAGACATCAGATTCTGGTTTTACCTAGCTTTGAGGTAGACTCTGAGCACCAGGGTTTGTTGTTTCAGTGGAACAGCAAGCTCCTGGCCAAGCAATCCAGCAGGGCTTGGGCATTCCTTTGTGAACATTCTTAATGAGCAATTTTCCTCAGGACAACAAAAGCTGCATTGATCTGGTTTCTTCTGGAAGAAGCCACCAGTCAAAATACTTCATGTTTGACCTTCATGATTTCAGGGCAGCTCAGAAATCCGAAGCTAGAGAAGCAACAAATCAAAGCTTGATGTAGAGGCTGGCATTCAGTGAACCCCAAATTTAGGCTACTTGTTCCTTAACAAATATGTCTGGAATACAGAAAAGCTGGAAGGACACAGTGTTATTTGGGTTGGAGGCAGAGTAAATCCTGCTTATGGTCCTGCTGACTCTTTACTTAACGAGCAACTCTGCCGAGTGATTTACTCTCTTAAAGGAAGTGCTAGGCATTCCGTGCCCTTTCCAAGGCTGTAAAAGACCCAGAAAGGCTCTTTTACAAAGATATGCACTACAGAATAACTCCCTAGGGCCTAAAGCAAAGATCTATGGAAGCAAGCTTTTAACTTATCAAAACAAAAAGCAAGTGCTTTAATGTTGACAAGCTCAGTTTTTAAGACCTGGTAGGCTTACAGCCATTAACAATCTAGGTCTCAATAGAAATGAAAGTACTTCATATGCCTGAAGTGTTTTCCAAAGAGGAGTGGTTCTAGTAATTCTAGAACAAGCAACAAAACATTACAGCCTATTTGCCTGCCAGACTCAGAGCGCAATATTTCTATTTGGACAATTTAACTGCTCAAGATAACTATTCTAATTGTTAATCCAAACTCTAAGCAGTATCTACCTTGGTTACCTTTAAAATATAAAACCTAGCACAAGTGTGCTAAACCCACAATTGACTCCTGACAGTGTACCTATAGATATTTACAGTAAAGAGGGACACAAAGGCTCCAGAGAGCTCAGGAACAAGCAGATTAGGTCACAAGCAAAAAGGTCACATTCTACAAAGATCACATTACTAACAGGGCAGTTAAGACTAGTTGGAGTCACCCTTTATACTGCTCCAAAACCTTTACTACTTTTAATTTCTAGGTTAAGAAAGACTTCTTACTCAAGGTGAGAGCCTAAAAGCATGGCAGTTAAGCACTACCAGTTCTGTAGCTTTACTGTCATATTCTAGAACTGTTGCTGTTTCCTTACATTCAGTGGCCAAACCTCATGTGTCCTTCCTAGGATAGAAATGTACTTTCTGGATAAGCTGGCACAAAACTCTCTTGGGTTACATTTTACAAAGCCTTAGAAGTAGCATTTAACCTTCAGAGATAGGTTTGTTTCACACTCCACTAAACTGGCAATTTCAACATTTCTAAAATCATTTAAGCAAGCTTGTGGTAGACCTAAGTTTTTTTCTCCCCAAAGTTTTCTTTCAAAAAAAAAATGCCTCCCGGATTCCTTGATTAGAATACTTGAAGACTTGTAAGAGTTGGGAGAAAAGAAAAAGTGAATTCAGTATTATTAGCCTCCCCTCTTCCATCTCATGTAAGCTCAGTTTAGTTTCTAACAAACAGTATGAAAGCATTACTCTCATTTGGGTGGAGCAGTTGTGCTATCCTAAAGGAGACTGGTCAATGCTTGGAAATTCCACAAGCTTGATAATAAGTCCACAGGTGCCATAAAATACCTACCATATGTGAACATCCGTGGAGAAGTGAGCTCAATATTTGGCAGGGCTCCCAAGTGGTTGAGGACAGCACATCTGTACCCATTTTTCTGTGCGTAGTCAACGAAGGTGCGGATGTACTGCTTCTCACTGTGGTTGGCAATCCCCGGGCAGATCACCATCGTGACATCCTCTGTGCACAGAGAGAGGGGGAAGCTAAGTAAATGTCACTTCATGCAAATTAAGAGATTCAGAAGGTTTCCTTTCCAGTTCCGTGGGAAACCATCTACCAAAAGCAAGCTAAAATTCCTACTAGTCTGCCAAAAATCCTGTACAGGACCCTAGTCCAGCAGCTCCAGCGCTACAGATGTGAAAAACTAATTTATGTTATGGGAGATGAACAGTTTTTAACTTCAGGGAAAGCTGTGCAAACAGTTCTACAGGCACTGCCTAGAGACTAAGAGTATATTCTTCCCTTTGAAGGACATTTCTGACATTGCACATTTTGCCTGCTGAGTATCTGTTGGGAATGTAATGTGTGTGGAAGATGGAGACCAGTGCTCATTCATACACCAAGTAGACTGGTTATGCTACTTTTCCCTCTTCCCTTCCAGAGCTGGGTGTAATAGAGATCTTTGAAATGAACCTTTGCCAAGCACAGACATTCTGATCAGCTGACATTAACCATCATTTGCTTTGTGGCTAATCTAATGATATTTGATCTGCTGACACTGCTCACTACTCTAACAAGATACCATTTCATCAATGAAGAAAGTAATTGTTGTAATTCAAGTAAGCACAGTAAATTACATTCAGGATTAGCATATGCTCTTTAAATTAGCTATCACTCATGTGCAAGGCTCCAACATTACCAGCTCTAACTACTGAAATATTGTCTCATTAGAAAAGCTCTGCTCTGATTCTCTTCAGCTATAAAGATAACAGTAACTGTTCTAGTGCAGCACTGTACCATGAGGATCTCCGCATCGAAAATTAAAAAGAGATCCGCTTTTTCTGAAGGTCAAATGGGAGTCCTGGGCTCTATCCCCATCTGTCTCCCAGGGCACAGAATCCACAGAACCAAGGTCAGTAGCTAGATGCAGCCAGCAGCTGTTTGACTGACCTCCAATGCAGTGCTCAGACCGCGGCTCAAAGAGATCAAATGTGGCTGTCGCTCCATCTGGCATCGTGAGGTACTTGCGAAGTCCATATGGATGTGGTGATCTCACTCTCCCCATTTTTCCATAAAGGGCAGTCTGGATGTGTCCACTCTTTCCCCAGATCAGGGGGGGAATGTACCTGAAACACAGTAATTTAATTGCTTACCCCTGCTGTGTTAATGAACCTTTAAGAACAGATAAGCACTCCCATAACAAACCTCTCACTAGTTGCCAAATATAGTAACAGATATGAAATTGTTTTTGCTATGACTGAACTGGAAGCAGTGACCTTTGCAGTCTTACAGAAGAGGAGAGACTGAAATGCTCTCAAAGCTGAGAAAACAGCACTGATAGCAGCAGCAGAAGCCAAAACTCTGACATTCCTCTCTGTATATTGAGATGTTCACAGCACAAATGCTTCACAATAAATACATAGAGGTCCTGTGCTTTGGTGAGAATGGGACTGCACGTTGCCAGCCAACCAAAGTGACCTCCAGAACAGTGAAGTGTTGTAAATCTGTTTTAATTGAAACACTGAAGCCTGCTGGGTTGAGCCACATGAACTTGTGCAAGCCCTTACCTGTAGGAGCCAGTGACAGGATTTGCAGAAAATCGTAGAAAAGCGAATGTCCCAAGACTTGCTGGTTGGGACCATTTTACACAGTACTGCTTTACCAAATTAAGCAAAGAGCACAGTACACATTGATTTTGCCACTCAGAATTAGGCAAAGATGAAACAGTCTTAAAAGAACCATTCAGAACCGGCCAAACTCCACTGAATAATAAACCCCTTTCAGTAAAAAGGGTGAGACTATAAATTATTTTGTTTATCAGGGGTATATTAAAGCTAGGTGACAAAGCAGATTGTCTTTTTTATCCCTGGCTTACTAGTCCTCAAAAAAGATGTGAGAAACACAGCTATGAGAGCTGGAAAGCACTGCAGGCTTAGTTATCAGGGTTTTTTTTAGTTCAAGCGGAGCTGCAATTGGTGCAACAGGAAACTGTGCCCTGCCACCACCATGTGGGCAAGTCACCTGGCCACTCAGCAAAGAGACTGATCCAATGCCTTGAAAAAGATGGTTACATCAGCTCTGAATGGGAAAGCATGAGTGATGTATTGTGTAGAACAGCAGTCCCAGGGGACAGGCTTCCAGTTAAGAAACTACACAGAGCAGGGCACCCAGAAGAAGCTTCAGAGCTGCTAACATCACCTTGGATCTTGTGAGATTAGCAGCTCCCTCCCTGTTGTGCTTAGGGCTTCCTGCAGTTATTCCCTTTGACTTCTTGAGACCACATGAAGCAGAGATCATGTCCTTCCCTGTGCATGGAAAACTAGGCATCTCGGGACTCAAATTTACCACTTAAGCCCATAATCCACTAGAATGTGACTGAAACTTTATCTTTGTGCTCTGACACTACCTACCCACGCAGCTGAACCTTCCATGCCAGCTCCTATGTGTCATACCTGCAACTCCCTCTTCCCCCATACGCTCCTTGAAAAAGACTTCTTATAAAACAAGAACTACTTAGGCTCATTTAGCAAGGAAAGAGTAGCAGTATTCTCTGTCTGTTCTCTTCCCTGTCTATGAGGGACACTTCTTACAGTCAAAGTAACACAGCATTTCATTGTAGTTTCACTCCAATTTTTACAAGTGCACTTTCCAAAGAGACCCAAAATAGATTCCTGCAGAAGCATTTACCACTTCAATAAAGGATACAAAAATTGCCATCTGATGCTCACAACCTTGTAAATTAGCCCTCAGTGCATCTTGGATTTGATCATTCAACTATAAAGCTTTTCAAAGAATCTGAGCAAGGCCAGTAGCACTACCCCTCTTTTATCAGCCCAGCATCTCTGCACCAGGTCTTGCCAGGCACAATGTGCAGATTCCCAGTGATGGGAACTGTACAAGCTCATCCTCTGCAGTAGCTGGTAGAGGTGGAAAGTAGTCAGAGGATCCATTCTCATGATTCAGACTAGATACCCTTTGGGATAATGCAATCAAACTAAGCCAGGCTGCACAAGAACCACAGATTGTTCTACTCAAGTCACATACAGCTCAGTGCAGGGAGTTTTGAACACAATTATTATGCCAGATGGAAGAGACACTGCTATTCTAAAGTAATGAAAAATGGGGACTTCACTCCAGTGGTTCACTTTACCAGCAGTTCAGGTCAGGAGTCATACTCCACACTAGACTGTGCTTGACTGTAATTGTCTTTTTCCCCCACAGTCATCCTTTTCAGATGGGGTTTGCTGGCAGCTTTTGAGGGGAGCTGACTGACAAAGCCTACAATAAGAATTTGCTGCTCTTTCAGAAGAGACTCAGATGTCAACACTGTTTCATGGTTTCCAATCTTGGGTTAAGAGCATGCATTGAAACTGGCGATCCTGCTTCCTTACAATGCTTTTCAAATCAAAGACTATCCCAAAATCTTACCCCACAGGGCTAACAGGAAAGCCATTTCTCCAGCTACAGCAGCTAACTATACAGCTGTCACTGATTACTGCTACCATCTTGATGGAAAAAATATAAACCAAAAATTAAGGATCTCTGCAAGCACAAAACCCTATCTCATGTTTAATGAACAGCTCAGTTTCCAGATTTAGGTTCCTGACATCCATTGGAAGAGATGCAGCAGCAGATACCACAGGATGTTGTTAGAGAGGAAATTAGAAGAGTATTCAAAGACTCATCACTACTGCCAGAGTTTATATTAAGAAGAATGACTTCAAGCATACTGCTTACCAAAGTCTGCTTCTTCAGGTCACAGATTGTTCCTCTGGGGAAAGAAACCCCCAAACCTGACTTTGAAAAACCCAACTGGAGGCTACCCAAGTACTGATTTTACTGATTTTCAGTAAATCAAATCTTTATGCTACTTTTACAGGCAAACAGCACAGGCAGTTTCACTGATATAGTCTTTAAGGCAGGAATCTCTGACTAATTCATAACAGACAAGTGATACCTACAATTTCCACATTGCCCTCAAAGCTTAAACTGTGTGAAGCCCTACGGACAAGAGAGCATTCACTACTGCTTCCTTCGGAGTGAGCAAGTGTTTGAGCATCCTATGGACTGAGTAAAAGGCTCAGCTTATCTTTTATGATGCTAACTCCAGTCAGCTGCTTAAGCATCACACTGCCTGCAGCAAAGATGGCTTGTGTTAGTCACTCTGCATGGAACTACACTCTTTCAAACAAATATTCAAAGGTCAAACTTCAGCATGAGTAACATACATAGTACTCTGATGTGGTTTTGTTACTCCTATTTAGTCACACATAGGCATGTTAAGTATATTCCTACAGTCTGCACTTTATTTTAGAACAGTTAAAGTTCTGAAATATGGGCAAGTGTTTCAGGAGCAGCTTGTTATTTCACCAGTACTTTTCTTTAGGTCCATCTGCCTTTAAGCAACATGCTTCCAAGTGAGGCAAACATCCCTTAAGTATCCAGGGAGGGGGGAAAATTGCCTAGATGATACAGATCTTGCATTATCAAAGAAAACAAGACAGTTTAAAAACCTACCTTACCAAACTGATCCAAAACCCAGTAGCTATTAAAAATACTACTTTCACTTACCAAGACAAGCTGTCACTCTAACTCACTGTAAAATCTGATAAAGCCTTGACAGTGATTGCTCTCTACCACTGAATTCAGGTAAAATCTGTCCTCATCTAAGGGCAAGGCATCCTTATAATCTATAGCAGAATCTGACATACGATCTGTCTGTCACACTTTGTTGACCCTCCATTTTGGCAAGGGACAAATCTATTTTTGAAATCTTACTGTAAGTGGCTTCCACATCTTTCAGTGAGACAGTCTGCAAAAACTGCCAAGACCAAGTACGGTGCCTAATAGTGCAAAGCTGTACAGGGTTGAAGGACTGGACATCTTTTTATACAGGGTTCGTGTGGGCTTTCAGCTTGCATTTACTAAAACCATCAAAGAGGAAAGCATAGAAAGAACTCTTCAGTCATGAAGGTGCACAATACCACACTGGTGAGAGAAAGAATTTGCCAGGAATTGTGCACCTGCCTTTACCCTCTGAAAGGGAAGATAAGATAATAGGTTTAAATAAAATTTGTCTTATGTGAGAAACAGTTCCAGAGACATTTTCATCCTCAATCCAGCTGAAAAAACTCAGTGCCCATAGCAATGGCTAGCACAGATTGCTTTGTAGTGAAGCCAACATTCCTCATGTCAAACAGCTGAAAAAAAGATGCTCCTCCAAAACAATCATCCTGCAGACAAGAAGAGCATGTACTCCAGGTATTCTTGTGGCTTACCTTACAAAAACAAACTCAGCAGGATGCAACACATGGAAGCACAACCATGCAGACTAAGCAACTAAGTAGTATTCAGTCTGAGCATTCAAGCATTGCCCTTCAGATTTTATGCTAAAACTATCACTACTGCTAAATTTAACCATGTCTTTCAAACAAGGGCCCTTCACTCAAAAGCAGATGGCTTCCCTCCAGCATTGATAATGAGCAGAAACAAGGAAAATGTTCAAAGACTTCAAACTCCTCTATGTCTGCTATAAACCAAAGTGGTTTTGAAAAGCAGTGTATTGTAGAGATTACTCCAGCACAGCAAGCTTCACCATATGGAGATGACTCACTATATATTCCTCAGTATCCTGTTTCAGTGAAGCTGCTCACAGATGTACAAGAGCCCAGGCACAAACACAGTGTCTATAAGCAGCATTTCCACTGTTCTGCAATAGTGGCTCATGGTGACAGGAGCTGAGCAGCCAGCTGGGTGGTGAACAGTGCTCAGGAAGACCTCTTGCCAAGACCTCCGCACAAGGACAATAACATAGCACAGACAAGCATGTACTGATAAAAAAGTACAAATGAAAAGTCATGTAATAGAAATGGAGAATTTTATTTCTGTGAAACAAAAATGGCTTCTCAGCTTGCTCCAAACCCAAAGGTTTTTAACTGACTCATTTTCCTGTTTTGATTTGGTTGCAACAGACAGCAGGCACTCAGTTTAAAGATAAATATTTGAAGCAGTTATGTCTTCCAGTAACCAGTCCTTCAACTTCCTGTAACAGAATTCTGCAACAGAAGGCATCCAGAACAGGTCTGGGGATGCAAGTTACTTATTATGGAAGCTGACTTATATAGTACAAAGTAGAGAGTTCAGTCTTAACTGGCTGAATGAATTCACAGCCAGTTACATAAATCTGCTCACAAATGCTAATGTTTGAGCTCTAAATCTGCATTTCTTCTGTGCAGCACAGCCCCACATCTTGATAAGTGGCTGCACATAACAGTGCATGAGAGCAAGAGAAGTCTTAGGTTTTCCACAAGTGTTTCTCTTAACATTTTAATATTTAAAACAATTTCAACATGTGATTGTTGATTAAGTTTAGTGGCTCTCAGGCAGTAGATTATAATTTTAGAGCATGTACATCATTCAGTATGCAGGAATTTTGGAAAGCAGCAGCTGTATAAGCAGCTCACACAAAGCACATAAAAACCATGCTATTTTTATTAGCAAGCATCAGCATTCAGGTCCTCAAAGATTCAATGTGGAAGTTCAGCAACAGGCTTATTTCTAGAGCTTTACTGCATTTCATCTGAGATTAACACTTTAAACATTAACTCTTACATGGCCTTTGATGTGCTGTAGTATCTTGGATACTGATGGTGAGAAAACAAAGCCTACAATTTGTCCCCGTCAGGACACCCTGAGAACTGCTGCTACTGTTACAACAGGTGACAGATTAATTTCTTCCCCTCTACTGAGCAGTTTGGAGGTATTTAAAGAATCCTTTACAAAATCAGACTTCGTTTGAACCTTGTCCTTTATTTGATGCTAGGGAATGCAACTTGAATTCTGATCAAGAAAACTCATCTAGAAGTCTGCAGGGTTCAACCCCCTTCCCCATGTATGCAGAAAGCAGCTGTTTCTGCATCACCTCAGCTAGAATGTTCAATGTAATGAAAACATAGAAAATAAGTAACAATAAAAGCTTAAGCAGCTTAAGAAGCTTCCGTGCCCCCTGAACCTCGAAAAAGGAACTAATGAGTAGAAGTGTTTGCTGTCCATACAGACTGCATGCCTTCAGAACTATGTTAGAGTTCAGACTGGTCTCCTTTGTTAAACCACCTCCTTCATTTAGGCAGCTTTTGTTTAGGAAGGTGCCCATCACATCCCTTCTCAACCTTCAGTGACTACAAAGTAGTATCTTAGTCAAAACAAGGCATGAGGACTACAGCACTTACAGTCATCCTTCAGAGGGTGAAGGCTTTTTGCTGATAAGAGTTGGAGAACACAAGGCTGCTGCCAATGCCACAGCACCCAGCCAGAACTCAAAACCTGAGGGTGCTTCTCTCCCCAAGGTTAACACTCTGACTTACCCATAGGGAGCTGCCACTCTTCTCTACCTCTCAGCATGTTCACCTGCCAAAGCTTCAGGGGTAACACTGATGGTTCTAGTTTATTATTCTCCTGGAAGTGTTCCTTCCAGGGTAAAACACTAAGGAGCTGATAAGGCGTTGACAGGAATCAAACACTACTTGCTATTAGGGGGAAAAAGAACACTGAAAAGCTTGAAGACAGCTTTTCTGATTACTTGTCTCCTTGCATCCAGGAGAAACACAGTGACAGTGTAAAGGAGTCTTCTGGTACCAAGCAGCCTCCTCACCCAGTACAGGTTAGTGTGCAAACAAAGGATAAGAAGGATCTAGGCTGGATCTTTGACAGTGTTTACTAACAGGCTTGACAGTCATTTGCCTCCATATTTGAGGAGCTTGCCTTTATTGATGATAAAAAGTGTACAGACAGCAAGGATAATTATTTTTGTTAGGTATGACATGTGCCACATCTCCACAGAAATAAAGATGCACACACTTGATGGCAGAATAAATTGTAAACAGCCAAAAAAGTCTAGCCTACTACAGCAGGCACTGGCCAAATTTATCCTCATGAATCAAAGAGCCAATGCTGCATTTCTACAGGAGTAAGAGCAAATGAAGGACTTTCTGCACTCATTTGAAGGACAGGAAAAGGAGACAGCTGTAGCCAGAAGTTAGGCCCCCAAGCTAAAGAGCACCAATAGCTGTGCTGACTTGCAAGAGCTTCCATGCAAAAAGCAGCAATTTGAGTGAAAAAAAGTCTGATTATGCTACTCCACTTGGCGAGACAAAGTACAGAGCTGGACAGGGCAGAGGTGAAAAAATACAAGCTCTAGGAATACAGGTTCTCATGCTTACCAGTGTTTACTAGATATGTAGAAAGATTCTAGCAATTTAGAGAACTGTAAAAAGCAGTACTAACATCTGCAAGTACCAGGTACCTGGCACACAGCCATCCCAGGCAGTTTTACAATTCAGAGTTCCTAAATTATTCATCTACCACCACTAGGCTTTCTGAGTAACACCACAGTTACAATGTGATTGTCTGGATAAATCCATAGGTGAGGATGGTGACATAAAGGCAAAATAAAGTCCAAAAGTGTTTTCTCTAAGTATTTTTGAACACCTCCACAGATAGAATAACTGCTTATTGCTGCTTTCTCTCTGCCATAATCCCTATATTACCCAGCAGCACCCTCACCCCTTCCTCCCTGCAGTTTAAGGGAGCTGAACAAACCAGGTCTGAAAGCCAGTTCACAGCTGTGAACATTCTTCTGTAGAGAAGAATTGGTCATATAACAGGTCTGACAACAAACCCAGTACTGATATAACAAAAGGGATTGCTGGGCTACTTACTTTGCTTTCATGGTAGAATTTGAAAAGAGCTGCTTAATCAGCTTTCCTAACACTCTGAATAATTAGCAAGTAATCAAAGCTTTGCAAGATTTTTCAGTGGAGTATGGCACAAGCTGTTTTCACATAGCTTTTTGCTAATTAGTCCTGGAAACTATTTCATGCATAATTGCAGGGATTTAAATATATTTGTTCCCCTTTAGTCCCCAGGTGACTTTCATGCCTAAAGACAGGATTTCTTTGATTTTTCTCCAATTTTTGTATTGAAAAAACATCCATGATAACATCAATTGTTAAAAAAAAAAATAAAAATCACAGATACATCTTAAAGTTGCCTTCCCTGTAAATCCTGTCAATGCCCAACCGCAGTAATATTCTTCTCTTACATAACAGAGGTATAGAGGTAAAAGGACTGAACAACTACCTACTGACACATTTTGTTTAGCTTGTTTCAGCGAGTTTGCTTCCTGGGGGCATGGAAACCTCTCACAATATTCCACCCCAGAACCATGTATTAGAGATCACTGCTACGGTTGTCAGAGAAGTCGGCAAGTCTGAGCTCAGCTGATGCAGAGCAAACAAGTCACAACCGCACACTATTAACACAACACCAGGGCTCTGCAAGCAGCTCTTCACTCCTGCAATTAATGTACAACAGATAGCTAAAAACTGCAGTACACGTTCTGCATTTTCACTCTTTAGGGAACAGTTTGTTCAACTACAGTCAAAACCATAGCTCTCATACAGTAGTGCTCAGAGCCTCTGCTGTGAAACAGGAGTAAAATGGACTCTGAATTACCTTCCAATCCATTTCCACAGATTAGCGTGATGTGAATAAGCCCTCAAGACTGCTAATCAGCACAGCTTCATGCTTGCTCCTTCAGTGACGGGACATAATCTGGACTGCAACACTGAGATAGTAAGCATCTGAGGTACCAAGTAACTCAAACCTCATTAATGTATTTTCAGGTAATTGCTTTGCAGTTAAGGCAGTGGATATAATCAAGAATCCAAACCAAGTCTGAAGTGCATCACAGAACCCTCTTTGGGTTTCAATTTCAAAACAAATAATACTTTGTTTCCTCTAAAGTTTACAGACCCCGTGTATTAATATCTTATACCTTATGTAATCAAGGCACCTAACACAGCACTGCTAGAAAGTCTCTCATCTCCCCTAGAATAACTATCCTTAAGTCAGTTTGATTTTTGAGATCCAAAAGGAAAGTTCATGCAGCTGCACTCAGCACTTACTCAGTAATTGATGTATTTAGGGCTTCAAAATAGGATTTGCAAGTTTCAAAGTGATTGCAGAAGAGAAACACTGTAATCAAAGTCCTTGTCCCTTCAAAGGCTTATGAAATTGTACTAAATGCTTCCTATTATTAGTGAAGGTTAGTTGTGAAGGTAAGAGCTGCTGCACTGACTCTGGAGGCCCTGGAATGGAACGTCAAGGATCAATCTGCTCAAATACACATAAGGTCAATTTGAAGCAAATGCAAGCGACCAGTGTGTCATTACTTTATTAAACTGGTTATGATATGCTCTACTCAGTAATATATTTCATTAGTTTTCAATCAACTTAAGGCACTTCAAATAGGCGTAGGTACTTCAAAACTAACAGCCACCCCCGTGTTCAAGACAAGTGCAGTGACACAGCATAATAAACATTTCCTTCCTGCGAGCCCCAACATATTCCTTCCTCATCAGAAAGGAGTACAAGAACAAGTGCTGACTGGATCCACAGAAAGCTCTGCACAACAAGGCTTGGTCCTAAGCCCAGGTACCTGGGACTCTAATAATAATAATGAAGTGTTTGACTTGGAACAAGTTTATTTTATCAAGACTGTACCCTGACATTCATTTGTGCCCAGACTTAAGAAACACACAGCAAAAGAACGGATAAGTGCAGTTCTTCCTATAATACACATCAACACAAAAAATATACTTACTCTTTGGTCAAAAGTGGACAAGATTTGAGTAGAAAATGGGCCAAAGCAGAGTCCTGGTAAATGAGTTCAGGAGGGGCAGTTGGGCTTTTTAAATTCAAGCAGCGAACAATAACATAGAGCACAGCAGCAACTGCAGCCAGCTTCACCCCATCAAACACTGCTGGCAGCTCAGAGGTTTCCAATATTGCACTCATTTTGAGCCTGGAGACAAAAAACAATATCAAAGCTTTTAGAAATATGCTGTTGGATATGAGTATCAACTGTCATGTAAAATAAACAACTGTGCTAACAACTAAAGTTGTTAGTCAACACCACAAAGAAATCCTAGCATATTAACTCAGACTGGCAACTTTAGAGATGAAAGGCAGTTTATAACTTATTAAGGGAAGTTTACTATTTTTTACTGCTTAGAGCAGTACTGCTCTAATCATCCTGACCAACAGAAGAAATAGAAACTGGATGATCAACCGGGAAGGAGATTTATTCCTCGGTGCTGCACTACAGTGGTCCCAAGCATCTCAAACGTCAAGCCTCAGTCTGCAGCCAGTCAATACATTCAGGATCTTGGCCAAGACTACCCAGCTCTAACAGAAGCCAGGTGGAAAGTGAGTCTATAAAGGCAACTCAGAAGCTCTGGATGTGTGTTTCTTTACACATGTACAAGCCAGACTTGAAAAGGAGAACTCAAAAGAACTACTGTGTTAGTTCCTCAGCCTGAGTTTTGCAATTCCATACGAATACTAGTACTAAATCCTGCCTGCATTTAAGGTGGTCACTTTCTGTACTGGTAATTTCAGCATTTCTTTTAGCTCACTGCAGTTCTGCAGCTGAAAGACTGTATTAATATCTAGTCTTTCAAGGGTTTCAGAGAAAAGGATCAGAGGCAGGGAAAGGAACTAAAATATATCCCACTCCAGTTTGAAATCAAATTCTTAAACTGATCCAGCTTTTTTTTTTGAACACACAGTTCAAAGAGCTGGCTGAAGTTGTGAAGGGAGCAGGTTTTTCCCTGGGTCATATGGGTAACCCAAGCAAGACATCAACTGACAAACTAAGGCTTACCGATTTCAGGTTTTCTTCAACCTAGAAAAAACTGGCAGTCCTCAGAAGATCTGTCACCTTCTGGATCCACGTGCTACAGGAGTTATCCTGTAAGGGGAGAAAAAGTAAATTGATTACTCCTGATAAACCTGTATCTCTCAGCTGGAAAAAATGAACACATTTATACAAAGGTCCCATCAGAGACATTGTTAGTTATTTGTATAGTCAGTTATAACCACTTCCACTCTGATCCATCTGCATCAGAAATCTCTTGCCAGTGGACAGTTTCCAAACTACACCACTTGCCTACAGCGTATTAATTCATGTGCAGTGTGTAATTACACCATCAGCAGAGACAGACCCCATCTCTACAAGATAATGAGGCATTGTACCAAGTTAGAAAATCTACCCAAATCCCTTTGTATTTAAAAGACTAGCATTAACAGTTCTCAACTTTGTGTAATATTTACACTGTTCCTGAACTGTGAAGCCAGCCTGAAAGAAGTTTCCTACTTTTATTCAGGCTTAGTAAGGCAGTTCACTCCTACAGATGGAAGCTTGTAACCAGTCTCTGCTTGATCCCACACTTGTTTTTAAGAGATGTTACAACATTCCACACTTCAAGACCGTGAGAGCCACAGGACACTCAGACAAAGCCACCTATTAATATTAGTGCACATGCAAGAAGACTTGTTACAAGAATTTGATGATGCCAATAAAGGAGAGAGCTTTCAGACTGTGCCCATAAATGTCTAAGTGATATTTACAATTAGAGCTGGCTTCCTATGGGCACAACAAATCGATGGGGAATCTGAGCTTCCAGGAAAAGCTCCAGAACTGTCTGCTCCCTGCCACGGTTGCTGCTTCCAAATGGAAAGCACATCACCAGGGCAGACCATATCAGAGCTTTATTCTTCCTAGCAGGAATGAAGAGCCTCAGAAGTACTTTCTGTACTTAGTGCAGCTACACCAAAATCCCTTGGAAGAAAAAACACAAGTGACGTCAACTAGTGACTGTGTGCTGGAAAGCTGCAAGTTTGTGCCACCATGACCATCTGTATCACAGAACTGCGGGTGAGGAAAGCAGAGACATTTAAATTTTGGACTACTCTGAAGCTTTTATCTTCCAATTCTGAGCTTCACAGTAGAAGGAAGCAGAGTGGGCCACAAAAAGACATCCGTTACACAGAAGATGACACTGGCATCACATCTCAGTGAAGAGTTGGAGTACAGTGTTCAGCTGTAGGATGTTGAGTTGTGCCCACACATTGTATACTTTCACCAAACCTACCACCAGCTGTGTAGGGGACAACAGGTAAATTAGAGCAATGGTTTCTCCAGGGAAGGTACAATTGGCAGTAGAACAGAAATTTCTGAACTCCAGGACAACCAGATGCTCAAGCAAATCTTCCTCAGATGAAACTCCCAGGAGTTCCTGGGGACATCTTCGTCTCACTGTTTTATTTAGAAGATTATGAGATACTAATACAAGAGTTACCCAAGACCTTCAGTAACCTGGACTTTAAGCTAGATTGCTATTCACAGCTTTCACCTTAGTGAATTTGCTAAAAATAAAACTGGACACAATTAGGCATTAGGAGTTTGTACTTGTGACTCAGTGTAACTGATCCAGCTAAGCCCTACCTCCTTGACAGTGGTCTCTTCCATATAATCTTCAGATTACAAACACACACATCTTGTCTGATACTTTTAGGTCTCATTTTAACCTATCACTCTCTTAAAGCAGCATGCCAGCTTGTCATTACTTCCAGAAAACTCAGCTGTTGGTAGGCAGGATTATGCTTTGACATTTGTGAACCAGTATTTTTCCATTTTAAGACAGTCTAAACACATTCACTGCACTTACACACCTCAAACATGTGCTAGAGGATCATTTATTTGTCAGGATCTTTACCCAAAAGCTCAGATCAGTCTGTAGATGTAACAGAAAGCTGGTACTGCTGGTGCAGCTGCACAAGTATCTGCAGTGACTATTTAAGCAATGGGTCTACTGTGTGAAGGCTAGATTGGTAAACTCCAAGCCCTATGGATCCAGCTGTGGCATTTCAGATGCTTTCCTCTAGGCAGGTATTTCTGAACACACCTGCAGCCAGAACAGATTTGCATGGGCTGAGTCCAGGCACTCTGCTCTAAAATTTTAAGGATTTAGCTTACTAAAATGGATTTCAGCTCTGCCTCTGATCACACAGGACAAATGTCTCTCTATCAGCTGGGATAAGGTCACCTTGCTTCTGTTTTGTTAAACCCTTTCTGCATTGACCTAATAAACTTGTCTGTTTACAAAAAAGGACAGATAACCACAGCATTGAGCAAGACAAATTTTAATTTACAATCTCCTCTAACTGGGTCAGCATTAATTTAAGTGGACAGACACTTGGCCTTTTCTGGATTCACTACTGGTAGGTTAGACAAAATGAGCAAGATACACTAAGTATACCACTGAAAGCAAGCAAGCCTGCCTTTCCATCCACCACAGGGTTTGAGATCTACATTGAGGAATGCAAAGAAGTTGAAGCTCTTGGCCCCGGGGATGTTATTTTGAAGCACTTTAGTTGTACAGTTCTTTAAAAGGAAAAATTAAAAATAAAAAAAAAAATCAGATATGACAGCCCCCAGGATCAAAGCCCTTTATAGCAATGTTCTTAAGTCCCAACCATGACTGAAAGCTTACTTTAAAACCAACCACTGGAAAGCAGGTGCTGGATTTGTGGTCTTTTCATCTACCCCTTTCATCACAAAAAGCTGAAAATCATGTCACAGGAAAGATTTCAGCATTACTGTTAACAGAGTGCACTTCACCTGTACAAGTATGAGGAAAAAATCCCATGTCTTTCCCCCTCCAGGCAGGAATAGGAGCAAGTTCAACAAAAGCAAGCAGAGCTACAGCAAATTCCTTATGTATCCTTTCAAAAACACTGGGTTTTGGGAAAGCCATCATCAAAATATTTACTTGTACCGTAAGTGAATTCACAGCTGTCAACAAATCCCAGACCTGTACACATTTCTGTCACAGATTTCCTGTGGAGAAGAAGCTCTCCAAGGGACAGAAGTCACTTCATGCTGTGACTCAACGGGGCACTATCAGGAATTGGTAACTACCAAACATTACAGCTCCTCCACCCATGGAAGCAGAGTCTGACTCTGCATACTGGAAAGCCAACATTAGAAAAGCAAAGGTATTAAAAGAAGCCATTCCCACAGGGTCCTTCCCTCAGCCACTGAAAGCCTCATTTCAGTGAAGCACTAGAAATGCTTCTGGCTAATGCAAAGATGCAGCTATATGGAACAGGCAAGAGCAAAGGCCTCTTTGAAAGGGACTCCACTAGTAAGATATTTTATGCTCCTTTACATTGACTGAAGAATCTTGAAGGAATGCCATTTCCAGGAAGGGCAGCTTGGTACAAAAGCCTCACAGCTGCTCTCCCATCAGTGAGCACTCTGGCTCACCGGTGCTCTCAGAGCTCAGCTGGACACCAAAGCACAGCGTGTTTGGCCAACACTAAAAGTCCCCTTTCCTATTCATTTACAGCTTCTACCAAGAAGTGTAATACTCTCTCTTACCCAGAAAGATTCAGAAGAGGCCAAAGAGGCTGCTTCTGACAGACTGAGCAGACAGACTGTTAATTAACACATCATACACTTCTTGGATTGGTTTAATATATTTTTAGTGTCCACTTGGGGAATAAAACTCAAAGCAAGTATGTTACACGAGAGGAAAGCAAAATCACCCTACCCTAAGAAGAGTTGTGCCTAGACAGATTGGGATCAGAATTTTTTTTTACCACCTATTTGAAGGGGAAAGAAGGAAGGCTATTTCACCGACATTAGTTCTGATGGGAATGTTTCTAGGAATTTGTCTCCAAGCTTATGCCCCTCTTGAAAGATACACTACAAAACCTGAAGTTACAGGTCTGTCACTACCACGTAAGATATTTAGAACAAAGTAATGGAGAGTGAAACTTTATTAAGGAAAGGGTGGAAAGCCAGGGCAGCACATAGTTTTTTAAACAAAGGCAAGTTTTATGCCAGCATATTACTCAAATCTCACTCCAGGAAGTGTATAGAAACATCACATCACTGAGCATGCAATGGTTTAAGTGCAGAGGAAGATGCTTAAAGACCATGAAGATGAATATACCTGGGAAGGGCTCTGAAGCACATGTCCTGATGGGAAAGGCTGCCAGCCTAAGTATTTGTAAAGCACTGGAGGACAGACTGAGGGCACAGAAGCTACACAACCACAGGGACCTGTGCAAGAGGAATCATGAAGAAAGCCTCAAGCTCTATTGCACAGTCCCATATCCTGCCTTTTACTGCACACTTGTATAAAAAAAAACACCCTTTTTCATGGAAAAGCATCAAGTCTAAACTGCTACTTTGTTTCAAACAAATTACATAGATGAAAGCATTTTAGGGACACACCAGTGCTGTGCCTCATCACACAAAGCAAGCCATGACATCACTTATCTTGAGACTGGATGTCCCCAGCTCAAGCTTACCCGGTGTAGAACCTCTCATAACCTTTAGTGGTGGCTCAAAGGAGAACACATGAAACAAATGCTGAGATCATCTTGTTGCATCACTCAGTACTTCTGGCCATTTGAAAGAGCAAAATAAGTCTCAGACCTCAAAGCACAGAGGGTATAATTAAGAATGAGTTGAGCTCTTCAAGCACTTAAGCTTAGGGTTAGCTGTGGCCATGAGAGATAACAGTCCCCAGGAGTCTGGCAAAGCCCACCTGGTTTTGCTGCCCATCATCCAACGGATTTTATCTCCAAGTAAAGAGGGCACACTGACATGTCCCCTCAACAAGGATGCTTAAAAGAACACTACTTGGACAGCACATGGAAGTCCTTAGTGCAAATCCATCCACCTTGTGCCAGAGCCAGCACCCAGGCCAGGATTCAGCTGGTTGGCAAGTACAGACACCAGCAAGTCTTGTTTACAGTGTTCCAAAAAGAATTTCTTGGCTGGTGCCTTTACTGGAATTTGACCTTTTCATGCATTATAATACTTGGCTCATACCAAGTTTGGGGTACCAGAAGGTTACAGGGATAAAGTTCACAGCACAAGGTACCATCAGCACAGAAAGACAGGTGCCTTTAACTGGAGTTTTTTCCTTTTTTGACTTTGAGGAATCCTGCACCTTCAGAAAAAAAATCAACCACTTAAGAGGGCTGGGTGTATATCCCAAGGCAACTTACTTTAAAAAATCATCTGAGAATAATTCTATAGCCAAAAGGGCCAAAGGTTCTTTAGGTCTTTCAGTTCTCCAAAAAGGGTATTTTACAGACAAATGAGTCTTTAATTCCACTTCCTTCCAACTACAGGAACTGGCCTTTTGTTTCCTCACAATATTATTTTAGCTGATCAAAAACAGTTCTACTGCACCACAGGCAGCTTTTGTGTATTACCCAAGATAGTTACTATGTACGTATGTCACCATGTCTAGTTCCTCTTTGTCTCAGATGGATTGAAAACCACTGCATTAGCTTTTATTGCACACCTGCTGAACATATTTAAACTGAGGCAGAACAAGGGTTCGACTTCACAGAAATCAATTAACTGCAGTAATCAAATAACTACGTTTGCTTACATGACATCAGCCTTTCCTTTAAGATATAGAAACTTGGGACTGTCACACCCCAATCATGACCTTATGGAACTACGGGACAAGCTTACTTTTAGGTACAGAAACACTGGGCACACCTTTCCACAGTGTTACAGCATTAGCAGGTATTCCTTGCCTAACACACAACCTGGGAGTAGCATTAAATTCAAGGGGAGAAGTGCAGTAAGCACTAACAACATCACAATCCATGCTCAGCAGGTGAGGCAAAGATCCTAGCATCAGGCTAGAGCTAACGTGCAAAAACAAACTGCATTACAGACCAACCTCCCCAAAGAAGTCTGCTCTATTCCTTCACTGTATTTTGATGTGGGGCACCATATTGTTAAAGCGTCATTTACACTCTGACTCCAACCCCTCTATACCCTGACACTGTCACAGCTCAGTTGTTCATAATGGAAGAACAGCTCTAAGTCGAAACACAGCTGTTTGCTCAGCTAGAGAGTGCACAGAGGAGCAAGTGGCGAACATTCTCTAGACCAGCTGCAAAGCAAGGAAGGACCACCTATACCAAAGCACAAGACAAGTTAGAGAGTCTTATTCAAGACTCATTCAGTTGAAGTAGTCTGAAAACACCTACATCTGAACACGATCCAAAGCTGAGGTGCCACTTGACTGAGGTCTCCAGGCACCTTGCTTATTTTTATCCCCTGACGAGCAGCTCCTCTCTACAGGGGAGCAGAGGATTTGCAGAGTCATTCCCTCAGTCTGTCCACGACTGATAGAAGGTTCACACTAGAGAAGTCAAATTCACGCAGTGACATTGAAATTTCAGGACAGAAAAGCTACATAGAGACAGGACCTGACCAACACACAGTTACCACCACTGTCAAATATTCAGGTTCTACCAGAATGCCGAATAAAACGAGGTTTTTTTGAGTGCAACAGTTACCAACATTTCCATGTTTGAAGAACTGCACTGCCCTTTCTGCCACTGAATCCAAACGAGAGCCTAGGGATATTAGAGACATCTGTCTCAGGACATTTTGTCCTCACCTCTTACAAAGATGTTCTGTGTAAATGGCTGTGCATCTGCTTAGTGTGACCTTTCATATTCACATATGCCCAACAAACACTCCACAGAACTGGGTGTTCCAGTTAAGGGACAGCCAGACTTGAACACTCTCAGCCTAAGCTTTCTAGAACCTGCAGCTCTAAGTAAAAGCATCTTTGAAGATTTAAGTTTAGAAGCAGGACACATTATTCAACAGTGAATCTCTCAATAGCAGCGTCTTGTCCCCTTTTGTGGAGTCTGTGCTACACTTTGAGCATTCAATGCCCTGAAAAGGCTGTATCTCAGTTACTAGAAAATAATGCACAAGATATTTCAGAAGGGCGTTTGCAAGGGCTCAATCCATATTAGTAGAGGAACTTGCCGCTGTCAGTAATTTTAGTCAGACCAAACCCACAATGAGGAGAAACCAAAGTATTTCTCAACAGCAGAGTAAGTGATAGGCAACTGCCCTTCTTGGTCAGTCTAGAGATATAGATAAAAATCTCCTGAACCCTGCCAAGTATGACACCTCCCTCCACTGCCATTACCTCTAACGGAGCACAGGCACGAAGATGTTTCAAGCACCTGGTTTGCACAGAACTGCTTTGCAAATCATTTTGAATTATTGCTACCTGATATTGGCGGAGTAAAGCTGGCAGGGACAATTTTTAAGTCAACTGATACAGTTAAAGAAAAGACAAGCCCTTCAGCATACAAGCCTTCCTACAGCTAGAAGAGGCAGAATTAGCTGCCTGACTGGGTTAGCATCACTGCCAACCACATGTTGGGCAAGTGGGACTTGGCTTCTTCACAAGAAGGACAATGTGCCCTTGGTGCACTAGAATTAAAGCACCTGTTTGATACTGCACTCAATCAGCTGAGTTTGATCAGTTGTTTAACTGTATATAAGCTTCAAATTTGCAATATATTTAGGCTGAAGGGCAAATATTTGCACAGAAAGTCAACTGTTCTATAGCACATTAAGAATAGCAATTCAGAGCTTTAACATATCATGAAGCACACTCTTTTAGAGAAACTCCAATGTGTAGATGAAGACTCCAATATACTAACAGAACTACTGATTTAGGCTTTTGCTGAAAAGTCCAAGCCACCAGTTTCAGGCTGGTCTCTGCACCTTTCAATGGGAATTAGAAGCATCCAAGACCCCCAGCACTCACAACCCTGCTAGAGACTTTGCTAAACCCTGTTCTTTGCTAGCTCAAACTAAGTTCTGATATCCAGAGCTAGCAATGTGAAAGTAGGGATGAGGAGACGAGAGATACAGAGCAAGAAAGGAGAACAGAGCAATGAGAATCCAGCAGCACCCAATTACTGAATGAGGTTAAACTACAGGAGGTTTGAATCACTGCTCTAAAGCCACCATTTCCTATTGTACACCAAATGACATCTAGAGTACAGTTGGAACTTCGCAGATTCAGATAACCTCTCATACCTGTGCCAAGGACAGTGTGAGTTATTTTGCCATCTTTCCTTCCTAGTGCCACATCCCAGAAGAACTATTTCAGCGTGTTAATCTCTGGGTTTTCACATGACAAGCTTAATAAAGCAGCTTTATGAAATTCTAAGAGCTTAAGCTGCTATTCTTCCCCTAGCAGAAAAAATAGAGCTTTTAAAAGAGCAGAACAAACCAAATTTTAACTTCTTCAGAAACAGTTTTGTAGGATGGAAGGATTTGTCTCCAAACTCTACATCTTCTCCACTCCTAAAAAAGACAGTCGGACACAATCTTAGATCAACCTCATCTTCTGTGCAGCTATTCATTCGGTAATATAGATGAATTCCTGTGTAAAAGCAACTATTTGTAAGAATAAGGCAAGAGAATAGAAGAACCCAAACATTAGCTCTTGCTTCTCATTTAGTAACCTTTTATTCTCACTCTTGACTTTGAGACCAAAATAAGTCATGTCTAGAACAGTAAGAACAGCTGCCTGTCCGCTGATTCAAGAGACAGGAGAAGCCATTGAAATTTCTCTTGTGAAATGAGAACTAAGCAAGCACCTCAGAGAGGACACAGACAAACCACGAGAAGATAGCAGAACAACTGAGTACTAGTTGTAACAATCTTCCTGCACAGGAAGTAAATACTATCAAAGAAGGTCTGAAAATGAGATACCACAAATGCAAACAGCTGAGCTGAGTGTCCTATGAACACCGTATCAACAGGGACTAGAATATGTCAATGTAAGCAATATTACATAACAATTGATAAATAAGGCCTGTAAGATGATGAGCACACCTTACCAGTTAGTTGACTAACAAGCCACTAACATTTGTTACAGGAGGAGACACCGGTGCTGTGGAAGCCAAACAACAATCTGCAAGAGGCAGACAAGAATCTTTAGTGACTGCCAGCCCAGTGACAACTGCATATCAACAATGTCAGGAAGGTGTTCTGAAATCTCCGAGGAGACCCGCATGAGAACGCAGCTACAGAATGCAATCTCTGCGTGAATAAAGGTGCTGCTGACATACCTCTTCAGACAAGTTAGAGTCAAGTGAGGGATTCCATCAGCTGTAACACACCCTCTGTGACAGATACACCGACCCACCCTGTGCTGGAGGAAATCCCAACACCCACGTGAAGGTGCAGGATAGAACAGAGTCCTATCACAGAGGCGGACAAGCAGGTGCACAGCACCGAACAAAAGGGAGCCTGAAGATCATGCAAGATGCTCACAGCAGGGTCAGGACCTCGGGGTAAGAGCACGGGGGGCAGCAGCGTGACCTGACAGGCAGGAGGCACAGCTACCCTGGCTCTAACCTACACAAGGGCCACCCTCAGCATCCCACCCTCGGCCTGCCCTCCCTGCGGACACAGGGATGCGCTGCGCCCAGCCCAGCCTCGCACCCCGAGGGAGGGCAGGGGGCGGCAGCCACCGCACCGGCAGGTCCCACCGCCGCGGAGAACAGCCAGGAGGCCCCACACCGACCACCACAGCCAGGCTAAGCCCCGCCGAGGGACTCCCCACCTCCTCTCCGGGCGATACACACACAGAACAGCAGCTGAGCAGGGTCAGACCCGGCAGTGGGGCCATCCCCAAAGGCCACGCAGCGACGAGAGAAAGCCTCAGCCACCCCCTGGCCCCACGGAAAGGGGCTCCCCCATCTCACCTGCAGGCCCGGTCGGGCGCAAAACCCTCCTCTCCTCCCACCGCCGCTCCCGCCCGTCTGCCGCGGGCCCACCGCCCACCGCCCTTTAGCAGCCGCCCTCGCCCTTCCATTGGCCGCCGCCGCGCCGCTTCCGCCCAAGGGCGCGCGTCGATTGGTCAGACGGCGAAAAGGGGGCGGGAACGCGTCGCGGCGCAAACGCTCCTGTGCTATTGGCTGGAGGAGGTGCAGCGGGGCGGGACGTCGCGGTTTCATTGGATTGGGGGCCTGTCAGTCACGGGGGAGAGCGGTGATTGGCGGAGGGAGAGAGGGAGCGGGGCTAGCGGGGCCTGAGGGGTGGCGCCGCCATGAAAGAGCGGGGCCTGAGGGGGCCGTGGGTACGGACTCGCTATTCCCTGCGGCCTCGCCATTCTCTGTAGCCTCGCCGCTCCCTGCCGCCAGAGACAGCGCCCGTGCCCCGGGGAGGTCCCCTGGGGAGCGGATGCATATGACGGACGCACTCGCCCCTCAATGATACCGGTCTCGGAGGTCCTGAGAGCCAGAACCCTCTCCAGGCTGTTGATGAGCCATGTAGTGCGCCCTGGTGCTGGGTGCTGGTCGTGTAGTAATGTGTAGCAGCTAAAAGTGGTTTAGAAGCATTACTTGAGAGCCTTTAAAAAGGTGGCTGGGCCTTCAACACGCTGGGTTTGGTTCCCGTAGGCCTGCTCGCCACCTGTGCGTGCCAAACACTGGGACTGCCCTTGGGCTGTGCCAGCAGCAGGGAAAGGTTCCCGTGTCCCTCAGAGACACAGGAGTGTCCAGCACCCTCCCCCCAAGTGGGATGTGCGACAGGGACAGCAAAGTCTGAATGGACTCTACCACGTCTGGAAGGCACTGGGAGAAAATAAATGATAAGATGAAAACCCGTCCATGATAGGGTGTTTATAAATCTGCTTTTCTTGCATTATCCCAAAGGAGCCGCGTGGCACATTGCTCGAAATACCAGCTGTTCTGATCGGTGTTAATGGTTGCTTTATATAACTGGGTGGAAAAATCCTTCCTCTCATTTCAGACATTTTCGTTCCTGTGTTTACTGGGAGTTGGAGCTTCCTACGTAGAGAAAGCTCTCAAGGAGCAAGTCACATTTTCCAGGGCGCTGTGTGTGTGGAGAGATGAGTAACTGCTGTAGCCTGAGTCACAGGGAAGGAGGGAGCTCTGGGGAAGGGCAGGGAGGGAACTGCTGGAATGAGCACGGCAGAGCAAACAGGGGCATCCTCCCCTCCTTGAACACTGCAGGTGTGATCCTGCACCGTTCAGTCAAACTCCAGTATTCCTTATCGTTTAATTAACTGTGTGGAAATACCCAGGGTTTATGGTTCCTAAATTTGTCAGTGACTTCAGCTGGGCTGAGGTTTGGTGTGTCTCAAGGCAGCTGAGCTATGCTTGTGATCAAGCTACCAGATAGGCTCAGTAGAGAAACATCCGGTATCAGACTTAACTAAGTATTTGAAGAATGTGTTTGAACTTGATTACAGAGAATTGCAGTCCAATTGACTCCAGGTGTACTTTAGCTCCGTCACCATCTGATCCAGGCAGGAAAAAACAGATCGAGGCAGGAAAATATGCCACAAACCGGATCTGAGCCTCCAGGCAAGGCTTTTATTTTTAAATCCTTGAGGCTGTTGTAGATTTCTTTGACCTGAGAGAACCTCAGCTATTAGAAGAGAGCTTTGTTATGGACCCTGGTACAAAGCAGGACAAACCAAACTCTCAGCTGCCGAGTTCTTGCTGAGGAGAAGTGAAACATAGGGTGGTCTTTTATACCAGGGGATGGTCAGATACATCAGTGTGGAAGAAGAGCTGAGAATTGGAGTGGACTAACACTAGAGGGGTGGCAGCACAAATTCACAGGTGCATGTTGCAGTCGGAGCCAAAATCCTGAGCTTTATTTCTGTAAAAAGGGAAGTGATGGAAAATGTGCCATGTCTTCAGAAAGGGAAGGAAAAATCGGTGCAAATTATTAGCATTTTACTCTGGACAATTTTGGTGGGTTCCAACTGAATCGTGTGGTGTGGGAGCAGGGGTGGCTGGGAGAGAGCAACAGCATTTTGGTAATACAGAGCCGACTTTTGGCTGTTAAAACAGCTGGTGAGCCGTGGCTTGCGAAGAGAGCCGCCCTCCGTCTGAGTGTGCAGGGAGAGGCTCCGGCCGAGCCGGGATGCTGGTGAGCTCCGCAGGGCTGGCACTGGGAGCATCGGTGTTACCACAGCTGGAGCACCCCAGGGCCAGGAGGGAGGCTGTGCCACTCACAGCAAACAGTTCATGCTCAAGAAATGCCATCTGAGCAGGAGCCTGAACCATCTCAAGAGAAAGAAGAGAGTAGCTTCGTTCCCAGCTGTGTAGGGAGGGATTTGGCAGCTCCAGCCCTGCAGATGTTTCTGCATGATGTTACTGCAGAGAAGTAAGGTGCAGGTGTCCAGGAATACCATAATGCTATGGAGACAGGAGGATCCCTCTCTGAGTAGTTCAGATACTGCAGAAGGAGCCAAATATATGTGCAGAAAACTGAAGGCACAGGAAAAATGCAGTTTTGCCTTGGGCTTCGGGCAAGCAATTATCTCTGTACAGAGGCCAAAAAAAGACTGATGATAATTCCACCTTTTTAAGCACAGCATCTGGAAAGGTACCAGGCAGAGAGAACTCCACGTGCTACTGAGCCAGCCTGAAGACACCCCCGTGCAACACCGTGGTGACAGTCACCTTTTGTTCTTCACATCCCTCTCTCTTTTGGCTGTTGCTGCGATAAGGAACTCGAACTCTTTTTCTGCTTCATTTCCCCTGGCCCAGCTTTCCTCCTGCTCAGCAAACGCACTGTGCACTGAAGGACTCCCGCGGACTTTGCACCCCCGAGGAAACCTTTTTGCTGGAGGAAACATCAGGGTGTTCCTCTGCCAGTGTGTAGCAGGAGCAAAAGGAAAAACATCTCTTAGGCAGGGCTTGATTGCAAGCTGAAAATAAGCAAAGTGCCTGTCAGTGACGTGAGCACAAAAAAGCTTTGCAGATGGAAATAAAGGCAGTGCTTTTTCCTCTTCTCCTGCTCTGTCTTCCCTGCAGTGCCAGTGAGGCTTTGGCTTGTGGGCTGCAGAGCCATGCTGTTCCAGAGCCTGGTGGATCTGGAGGCACAGTGCTCCTTGAACTCTTAAGTATTTTCTGAAAATGGTGTCTAAAAGCGTAATGGGCACTTTGCAGAGCTCTAAATAGACCAGCCTCTGTCTTGAGGAGCTGGCAATGTACAGAGGAAAGTGCCAGGGATGGGAGAACAGCTGCATCGTACAAACCAGCCGGGGAGGTGGCACGTGGCCCACCTGCTCAGTATTTTTCCATCACATTCTCATTCAGCTGTTCCTTGCCAATTTCCAGCTCTGTCACGCTCCTCAAAAGCTTCTACTCTGGGTTTATTTAGCATGCTATTTATTTCCTAATTATAGAATGTAAGTGACTGACCTCAGCCCTGCTGGGTACTGCTGTCCACCTTTTTGTTCTCTGTAGAGCACAGGCTCTGTTTTCTAATGGCTGAAAGCCATTGCTAGAGACTTTCGACTCTTGGTTTTGTTTTGTTTTTCTACCAAACCCAAGAGGACTCTGACTGTTAATACAGTGAATTTCACTGATCATCTCAGAGCAGATGGGCTATTGCATTAGCAAATTCTTTAGGCTAAAAGAGAAATGTCACTGAGCTGAGCACTTGACCAGGCTGTACTCTGCTGCCTCTGTCCACAAATTCCCAATAGCCAGCTCACTGCTTTTACTCCACATCTAGCCACAGCTGCTGGCTGGAGGAAGAGGTTTTGAAAACCCCTCTCCAGCAACAGCAGTGCCACTGGTCCTTCTTCTGGATTTTTCATGGCACTTGAACCCTGCCTGGCTCCACAAGCAATCCTGGTGCTCTAGGGGAAGGATCCATCTGTATCTCCCTGAGATGAATCTGTGCCACAACATTCCTGAATTTTTCAGGGAATCTGGTTGGGTGAAATTCCTACCTTCACCAAAAGCTGACAGGCTGAGCAGAACTGTCCCTGCAGGCACTTCTAATGCCACCTCTTGTTTGCTTACACCCATTTCTGCCCCTTTATCACACCTTTTGGTAAATCAAGACATAGCTGTAGAAGCCAAATGGTGCTTTGGTGTGGCAACTGTCCCTAAAGCCACCTGCACAAGCAGGGAGGTTCTGTGCAGGGGAGGTGGCATCAGAGCAGCAGGTGTGCAGTAGGCTGGGAGAGCAGGGGGAGGAGGCATCTGTGGTGGAAAGCAGGATAGATTTAAACAAATGGATGTAGTAGAGCCAGAAGGATGTATGAGCTTCTTCTGGAGTGTTTGCAAGATGTTATACTGAATAAAGGAAACCATTGGTCTTCTGTTTAGTCCCAAGTGGTCTGTCTGACATTTGCCATTATATTGTATTCCTGAGGTTGGAGTTTGGAAAGACTATGATTATCTTGCCTCAGAAAGCTGGTGAGTGAGACTGCTAAAACCATTTTTTTTCCAGTGGCTGCTTGTGAAATACTTTCTTTGGAAAATTTTCCATAGAAGTAGTGGTGCCTGAGAAGAATGAAGGGTTGCCATTCTGCAAACTGAAATGCTCAGTGAACTGAACAATGGGATTATCAGCTCCTTGTAAAAATCCGAATTTTAGTACTGTCTGAGAAGTAGGGAAGGGCCTCTTCCTAGAGAGCAATATTTATGGAAATAAAATAAGCGGAGGCGGAAGCTACAGCCTTGTGCCAAAATGGTGGGAATTGGGATAGGTCTGGGAGGGAGGGGGCAGACAACTGTGTTTAGATGAGGGTGAGTACAAAGGAAATGGTGACAGTTGTGATTTTGAGGAATGGGTGATGGTGTTGGAGAGCAGAGAGCCAGAGCTCTGTTTCCTGGAGATGTAGAAGGAAAGAAGGGATGAGAGGGAACAGGCTTGAAGCTGGTGCATGGAGGTGGGTTGTGGGTGAGAGTGGTGGAGACCACGTTCTGGGGGGTGAACAGATTGGGAGGAGGCAGTAGGTGTGATGGCTGGGATGAAAGGATAATCCAGAGCATCTCCATCTGCTTGATGCTTTCCTGGAGATGCACTGGCAGTCACAACCAAGTGGGGAGGGTCTGCTGCCACATCCAGAGGCAAGCTGGAGGTGACCACCCTTTTCCATGCACAAGGACCTGGCAGGTTGCAGATCAGCCTCCCAAGAAAACACAGCAACTGCAGAGCTACTGCAGTCATCAGTTCTGCACCACTCAGTGACCTCAGCTGGCTTTGCAGGAGCAGCACTTCCCTTTGGAAAACCTTGCCTGTACAGCCACTGAGTTAAAGAATTGCATGGGCTGGAGTAATTAAACAGTGCTGCTGGCGCTGTGTAATGATCCCTTCTTTAGGCTGACAGCACCTCGACTCACTGCAGGCTCCACCTTGTGAATCTGGTGTCTCAACCTTTGGGAAATGACGTCCCAGTTACCACGCGTCTCTCAGAACAGACCAGAGTTAAGACTCTGATCTCTGGATTTCCCATGAAATCCATCCTTGGACTGGCAGTAATGCTGCCGGATGATTTTGCTGGAGTTACACGGGGTTGGGCAAATAGGGAGTGTGGCAGGATGAGAGGATGCGTGGCTGAGTGATGGTGGTGGAGGTCCTTCCTGCTTCCACCTCAGGAAAGAGCTACCGCCCCGACGGAGGCTAGAGGGTGCTGTGCTGCAGGGAATGGGTGTCCTCCTCCCTCTCTGCTCAGCATCCCTTCAAATCAGGTAAAAATTTGCAGGAAACTCTGGCTCTGAGCTGAGATGAAGACCAAGGTACTGGTTGTAGTTACTAACAACCTCCAAGGCTTTTTCATTAGTTCATTATTTAGCACCCAGATGGTGACATACAGAAAGGGTGGCTTTTCTCTGATGGGTGAAAGAGCAAAAAGGATGGGACAGAGATAGGAGTGGGGAAAAGGAGTGAGAAAATGAGGAAGAGGTCAGAAGATAAGGAGGCTGAGCCAAATAAAAGCAGAGAATAGAAGGCTAAAGAAAGAAAATAAAAGATTAATCCAAAACAGAGGATCACACTGGCTGCTGTGTCCAATTAAGGGCTTCAGGTCTGCTGAATGATGAAAGAGAGCTTGGGAGAAAAATAAAGGAGCACTTCTTGCTCGCGGCGGCTGAGGCTGCAAAGCCCTCGGCTGGTGGGGCAGGATCGGCTCCTGTTTACCCAGCTGAGGTGTGGCTAATCCTGAGCCCCGCAAAGAGCAAAGCTCGGAGAGAGTCAGAAGAGACACAAGAGACAGGGCTGTGTTTGTACAGCAGCTGACAGGCAGCTGCAAGACCAGGCAAACCCACGACATGCTCCTGAACAAGCAGCCCTGTGAGCAGATCGCTGCTCCCTGGAAAGCCTGCCAGCTAACCACAGGCAGCAGAAGCAAACGCGCCTCCTGCGTGGGGCTGCACGTGCTGTGCAAAACACAGGCCTTCCCTTCCTGGAACTGCGGTTGTGGGGTCACTGTCCTCACAGCTGGCAAAGCTGTTCTCTGCCTGCCTGCAGCAGGCGAGGCAAATGTGCTTACATTCCCAGGTCCTACAGAAGACAGCCTACTGAAAGTGAGAAGATGCATGCAAACAAAGAGGGAGGAAGAATGCAAAAGAGCCCCATTTCACAACTAAAGGGACTGCACCTCCCTCTGGGCCACGGGGAGGTTCTGGTGTTCTTTCAGGTGAGCAGTGTGTGCAGCGCAGTACCCGTGCAGTAGCCCTGCTCACAGAAATGAGCCACATCACATCTTGATGCAGGTGACCTCCCTTCTGATTTCCACCTTGAGGCGGAGTGGCAAGGACTGGAGGGGAGCATCCTAAACTGGACACAGGGTACCACACAAGCCTCTAATAACCGCCCTGGCCCCACCACACACACCAAAGGAGGCTCTGGGGCTGCATCTATAGGTCCCTGGGACACAAATCCAGGAGACACAAACGAACCTGTCTCAGAGTATGGATCAAAGGGAATACTCCAGGAAGATGCAAAACCCTGTTGGGGAGCTAAGAGGGGCTGTGGAACACACATGATTTCACTCGCTGTGTTTACTTTGTATGTCTGCAGCAAGAGCCAGTTTTACTGTTGGGCCTGTCAGGGCAGCATCACACTGCCAGCTGGGGAACAGCACTGGAGCTTGGGCTGTCTAACTCTAAAAAAACACTGTGAGAATGCAGAATAGATGCGATTTGCAGCTACTATCAACTGGGCTATGGGACAGTACAGGGAGGTGAGAGGGAACAGTGAAATATGAAAATGCCTGGAGGGGGGTTGATGACAGAAGGCAAATGGGTTCATGTTCTAATAAAGGCTCTGTTGGAGGCTGGACAAAATAATTGGTGTGATGGGAGATCCCACTGAGAAGGAGGGGTGATTGCAGAGGACATACGGGGTATGACTAACAGAAAGGTTGTCTTAAAAACACGTTAGTATTAGCTTCCTGGCAGGGAGGGAGAAACACTTATGACTTTACAAAGGTCTGAGACAAAACTAATCTCCTTCAGAGGAAATTTGTGAAGCAGCTAGGGGCTGGGTGGATACCCCTGCCCCTGCCTCTTGTCCCTGCTAAGGAGGTCTTCACCACTCTGACTGGTGTGTAGGGAAACTGTGGAGACATCTGTAGATGTGCAGAGCTATCAGCTGGCTCCTTGCCTGGGAGCTGTTGTTGCTGCTGAGAAGGGACGTAGCACAGCCCCAGGCAGATCTCTCAGGACAACACAGCTGCCCTGGCAGTCCCGTGGTGTCCACTGCTCCAGCCTTGTGTCTCCTTGTGTGCGTGCTGCCCCTGGGGCTGGGTACGTGCACTTCCTCATGGCAGGTCTGGACACCCTGACCAGGCAAGAGCCCAGCCGGACCACGGCGACGGCTCTGACAGATGAGTTTCATTGAGGACACATGTCTGGCTTGGAGCTTGTTTTCATTTCCTTTTGAGGAAAGGAGGAGTCATTGGAGAGGAGTAACTGAGCAGCTGAGCTGGCTCTCCTGGACATAGACCACGGTGCCAAATGAGCTCTTGCTGTGGTTTCTGCTTTGGCTCTGGAGGCTGCAGCCCAAGGGACAGGAAGCCGTGGAGAAGAAGCTTCAAGTGGTGTGCCAGGAGTGCAGGATCAGTCCAGGATGGGAGAGAGATTAAATCACAAGCAGAAAGTTCTGATGGGTCATGGGATGGGGGGATGTATGGCTCTTTGCCAGCACAGGAGCTCCTGTAGCAGCTCCAGTGGAAGGCACCAGGAGGTTCCTCTCAGAGCCGAGGTCCTACAGGAGCCAATGTCCTGCATCAATGGTCACCAGCCCCACCACTGGCTTGAGGTGGCCTCTAAATGCTGCTTTGAGATGGGGGAATGAAGGGAATAAGGAGCTACCTTTGAGGTTTGATTTCCCCAGATTTTCCACCAGGGTCAGATGTCTGTGCAACAGAGAGGAAAGTGTGCAGGGACTGGTGCTTTCCTGCTGCATCACCACAGATGTGTCTACTGAAGTGTGTCTTAAAAGGCCCCAACTATGCCTCTTTCCAGGAAGAAGTGAATCCCAGTGCTGTGGCAGTTCTCCCCTTGCCTGCCAGGCTCTGGGGGATCAGAGCAAGTGGGAGGAATGGAGAGGGTGGGACTGGAGAGGGTGGGACGGGCAAAGTTCAAACCTTCTCATTATGCTCCAAGATACAGAGATCAAAAGATAACTTTACAAATTAATAAGGCCTCTACCTGGGGAGAGCCTCTCCCCTTCATGGATGGGTGGGAGGGGAGTGTGCTATAATGAGCAAACTGCCTCTTCTTCACCAGCCGGTAAGACAGGTTCTGGGCTCCTTGCAAACAAACCCTGTGGCTCAGCTCGTTAGAGTTCATTAGTGTTGTTACATATTCATATAGCATTAGTGCCATAAGGCCTCGTGTTTAATCAGGCTGCAAGCTTGCCTTGATCCTTGCAGGTCTTGAAGGACCTTCTACCAAGCATATGCCAGAAGCACACGCACTAAATTGTTGGCTTGAGTAAGGAGGGGTCTTTAGAGTGTGATAACAGGGCTGAGGATCAGAAACCTGACACAGGAACCTGGGTTATCAGAGAAACCTGGATGATAAAGTTATCGAGTACACAATTTAGTGCTTTGTTTCAAAGCTGTAGCTTGCCAAAAGCTTCCTGAAAAAGAACAAAAGAGCCATGGCCTATCTGCCTGTGGCATCTACTTGGTGCTCAAGCACGGTCATGCTGCTCCCAGCTGCTAATCCATAAGCGGTTTCGATTGTGCATCATAGTGTACCATGGCGTGTCTACTCCATTACTGGATGGGTTCTTCCAAGCAACAGGCTAGAGAGGGGCAGGTCTGGGTTGTGGTCTCTGCTCCGTCTGTCCCAGGCAGTGCTCTGAGACCGGCACCACAGAGAACCACCACATAGCGGTTTAGTCCTAGCCAGAGGTCAGTGCTGATCCATCATCAGTGAGGAGACAGGTATTTCCCAGGTAATTCCTGCTGTAGCACATAGGAATGACCTTTGAAAATGGTGCTGTTACCACTGGCTGATGAGGAAGTGTGTGAAAGAGGCAAGGCTCGTGTGCCTAGCTTTTGAATGGCCAAAATAGAGGTATGTCCTTCCCTTGAGCCCCCTGTTTCCCATATGTCAAATGAAGATAAAAGCAACACCTTTTCTGTTGGAGATAAGCAAGGATAAATCCTTAAAGACTGTGAAGGATTCAGAGAAGGGGGTTATATAAAGGTGCTTATATTAAGTACCTTACACAGACACACCAGCCCTAAGCTGGGTATAATCTTGTTTATTTAGGTTAGAGCAAAGGACTTGAAGTTAAACTGGCTGGGATCTCATCTGAGCTCCGACAGGACTAGCACTGGGCAGTGGAGCAAAACTAGAGGATGGTGCTGCCCTTTGCCTTCTTCCTTTCAAATCAGGAAGTTTTAGATACCCTGAAGGGCACTCAGTAGGTGTACTGCGCTTTCAATGCCCTAAGGGTGTTCAGTATCTACGTTTGTTCAGATGGTCCTAAAGTTCCTGATTCCTAAACTTTCTCATCCCTAAATGTACAACCCCTGTTTAAAGAAACTGTCACCCTTTGGGTGAAAAGGGCAGAGAGTGTGGAAAGCTTTTTAACTCTAGAAAGTAAACAAGGAAGTCCAGCTATATGCAAGGATTGTCTGGGCTGGTGGATGTCTTCTGCAGCCATTGGAAACCATGTGCTGGCAGGCTGGTGGGCAGTGACTGTGGCTGGGGCTGCAGGAGGTTAGAGATGCTGCACAAGCCCTTGGTTATCCTGTTAGAGGGATTAGGAGCAGACTGGGGCTTAATCCACTGCTGTGGTGCTGTGGCTCATTTCTCCTTCCCACTTGGAGTGACTGACACATGTGGCAGGATGCGAGGCTTGATCCTATGGGATCTTCCCAGGACCTGTGCTGTGACCTGAACCACAACTTTGAGCTCTAGAAAAGAGCCATGCCTGTGAGGAATAGGGCTGGCTACCTCTGCCAGGGTTTTTTTTCCTGAGCTCTCGAAACTGGGGTGAGGGAGAGAAACCATGCTGCAAGGAGGGTTGTGGGAATGTTTTGGGTGGGGAATCCCTCTGGGGTGTAACAGCTGACTTTCTTTTGAGATAAACTTAAGCCAGTGAACTCCTTTATTGAACAGATAATTCAAACAATAGGAGCTGTCACCAAAAAATGATCCCTGCAAGGGCTGAGCAGGACTTTGCTGGGTGTGGAGGGGCATCCTTGCTGCCCAGTGGTGGGGGGGAGAGCGATCCTGTGGTTCAGAGGTGCATATCTGAGAGGGAGTGGAGGGAAGGAACACAAAACTGTTCTGATACCTGAGCCATCACTGCATACTCATCGGCCATAAGACACACCCTGGCCAGTTTTATGGTGTATGGGGCTTTATGCTTGAGCAAGGGGCAGGCTGTGTATTGTTTGTCTCCCTTGTTCACAGAAAAACACCTTAGTGTAAGCTGGAAATTAAAGAGGATTGCATCAAAGAAATGAATGGCCCCATCACCCATTTTCCTTTTTATCACTCCAGCTATGGGAACCAGGCTATCTGCTATCAGCGCAGCTTGGAAAGGGTTGTAGCACAGCAAAGCCTGGCAGATCTCCATGCAGAAGAAACCAAACCCAGTGATAAGTCCTGCTATAACAAGGCCTAAGTAGTCCCTGCAGAAGGGAGTGAAATTATGCCTGACCTTCAACCTACCCAACTCTTTCAAGCAGAGCCATCCCTTGCAAAATCTTGGCAGCTGCATGAGCCTGGGTGTGGTGTTTGCCTGTGGGGGCTGTCTTCATTCCTCCTTGCTTCTCTGTCCTTTACAGGTTGTTCCTCTCTCTTCTGTGCTTCCCATAGCCAGAGTTTCCCTCTGTCAGCTGGGACAGCACAGACTCTTCCCAACCCTGATTTCTCATTGCGATGCCCCTCTCCTCTGCAGGTCTCCATTCACTGGTGCCTGCAGGAAGCACCATCCCTATGGACAGCATTGCTCTGCCTGGCCTTCACCACTCGCTTTTTAATATCCTTTCCCATGCATGTTCCTCAGGACATCGGCATTCATGCCTCTGGGGACAGAACGAAAACATTTTGCTTTTCTGTTTTTAGAGAGGCTGATGCTCTTTCTGCAGCTCCCTCAGGGTCTTGCATTCTCTCCAAGACTAATCCAGGCAGTAGCCCCTCAAAAGGCAGATCACTCTTGTCCTAGTTGCCTGTGCACAGCCCTGGGAATCTTGCCCTGCACTCTCCTCCTCCAGACCTTGTTTTCCTCAGAACACCACAGCAGCAATTACCCTGAGGTTGAAGGGTTATTCGAAAGCAAGTACTGTGTCTTGTCTACTCCCTCCTGTCCAGCTGCTGTTTCTCCCTACACTGGAATTAAACTCTACCTGGAGTTTCCTTTGTGTTGTTATTAATTCAAGGAAACACCACCAGCAACGGTGGTGGTGTGGGTGGGAATATGTGTCCAGTTCCATGTGTTCTTCATACCCTGGTGCTCTGACAAATCACCAGCACACCAGGACAGCGGGACCTGCCAGCAGGTCTTTCTCTGGGGTGTTGCTCCCAGTATGGGTGCTCCCATGGGCACTGGTTGACCGTGTCTAAGAACATTAGCTGGACACTGGAGTGGAGTGGGAAGACTGGTTAAAGTGTGTGGTGCAGCTGGGCTGCCCAGCCTGCGGCCACTGCCGTGGCTGCATTGCCAAAGCCAGAAATGTAGCAATGCTTGGGCAGTCAACACATAAATATGAGCAGCCCAAGTGTCTGAGGGGGGTTAGTTAATGCTGAAATGGAAGGTTTTGCAAGAAAAGATAAAAATCAGCTTCATGTTTAGGAGGAGGAAGGCTTTCCATTACAGGATCAAATGATCCAGCATTCCTGTGCTGTGCAGTGCTCTTTTCCAAAGAATTTGCTGCTGAATGTGGATTTAGCCTGAATATGCTTTAGTCTTCCAGGGTTAAATATGTTTCTGCCTTCCAGGGCACAGCTCCCCACATGGCACCAGTTCCTCTCAAGAGCATAGCTGGGCTTTTCCAGCCCTTGGTGGCTGGGCACAGCTCAAAGAGGAGCTAGTTTGTGGCTGAACCAGTGTAGCTGTGGTGCGATACTTTGAGCAGAGAACTGTTATGTCCCTCTCAGTCCCTTTCCTGTGTTACACCCACCCTGACTGAAAGCAGGTTAGGAGGAAATTGGGAAAACCCTATGCTGCTGGCATGCTGGGTTAGAAGGGTGGCACAGGACACTTGTGTTCCCTGTCCAGCAGAGGGGAAGCCCTTGCCACCTTTTATCCCACCCAGGGAGAGAAAAGTGGGGTTTGTGCTGCAAAACAGCTCTTCCTCCTGCCAAGTGTTGGCAGCCCCCAGGTACATCCTGGCCCAGCTCTGCACCCTCTGCCTGCCAACCAGGGCTGAGAGCCACAGGCACTGCCAGGCTCAGAAAATCTCCTGCAGGCACCTGAGGGCCAAGGTCTGGCATGGCGCAAACCAGCAGACTGGCCACACCAGAGCATCATCCATTTGTCCATGGTGGCTCTTCCAGGCTGTTAATGAGGCACCTTTGGCTCTGAGGCCGAGCCCCAACCTTGCTTATCACCCTCCTGCTGCCTGCCTGAACCCTGCACCCCGGGCTGGCTGCTGTGCTCCTTTTGCTGCCTGTACCCCTCCTTGCTGCCTGCACCACTTGGTGCTGCCTGCTCTTGTTATGGGTGTCCGCGATTAATTGAAGGAGCCAATTAATATATAAAAGAAATTAATTTTATTAGCAAGCGATAACAGAGCAATACGGTACCGGGAGGCTTACAGAGACTGTGCTCCATCAAAAGCTCGCGACCATACTGAGAAAAAGTCTCTTTATTTATACAATTTCTAACTCTTGTATACGTGAGCCGGTTATTTCCTGCACTGTGTCTGTGTCTCTGTTGACAATTACCAGGTTGTCGTAATTTTCCTTTTGGCGGTCCTTGAAGTTGTCTTTATGTGATGGATGTATTCCTTCAGGTGTAAATTGTCAGGATGTAAGGATTACCCTAATTGTCTCTAGGTGGGAGATGTCCTCTCTCATATGTAAGTTGTTGCAGAATGCAGAAAATTGGATATTCTGTGAATATTCTGTGAACAATTCATTGTGCAGTTCCCAGGAAAAATAGGCCTGTTTACAGATTTCAAGAGAGCAGTTCACAACCTTGGAGTAAGAACTTATCTATAAGAAGAACATCTGTTGATACTCCCTGAATTCCTCTGGATGAGATCAAGGAGGTGGACCTCAGGAGGACTAACTAACATTAAGACCAATGGTCAACGAAATCTAGGTGGCAGAATCCTTTTGTGGCAGTAGATTCTTTTTTGGCTATTGATTCACTGCATGAAGTGTGTGTGTGAGTTTGTGAGCCTTAAGGGGCCCGTGCTGCCCTGAAGTGGCTCTTGGACGAGCTCTCAGGTGAGCTTTTATATTTTTATATATATAATTTTTTTCTTTTTCTTTTACTTTAGTAAATCACCAGGATGTGGAGTTTATTTTAACTGGATACCCATGGCCTTAGAATAAGCAGGGGTCTCCTTACATTCCTGTGGCTTTTAAATAAGAGATGAATGCTCCTTTTACTTACGATTTTATGAACAAAGTTAACTCATCTATTACACTCTCTCGGTGCTGCCTGCTCTCTCCTTGCTGCCTGGGGGCTCTGCGGGGCTGTGCCCGGCGCGGCGGGGCCGGTCCCGCCCCGGGGGCGGAGCACGTGGGGCCGGCGGGCCGGGCTGAGTCACTGCCCGCCCCGAGCCCCGGAGCGGGTCCTGGGGATCGCACGGCTCGGCACGGCTCGGTGGGCATCGCACGGCGCGGCTCGGAACGCGACATGGGGTCGGCGAGACTGTTCCAAGTGCTTCTCGCCCTGGCCTTGGGGTCCTCCTCGCTGCTGCTGCTCGTGTCCGGTGAGTGCCGCGGAGCCAGCGATGCCGGGGATGCGACGTGCGGGAAAATCTGGCTGCCAGGGGGCGTGGAGTGCCGGGGCTCCGGGGGTGCAGGGGAGCCAGGGTATCAAAGGAGCTTGGGGTGCTGGGGAGCGTGAGGAGCAAGCGATCCAGAGTGCAAGGGATCCGGAGTGCAAGGGATCCAGGGTGCAGGGGTTGTTCTGCATGCCGGGGAAGCCGAGGTGCCGGGGTTCCGCGGTGCCGGGGATCCAGGAGACAGAGCGAGAGGATGTGGGGTGCAGGGTTAGCGGGTCCCGGCTGCCGTGTGTGGGGTGCACAGGGGTGCGAGTGAGAGGGTGCGCAGCCCCGAGGCTGCCGCTGCAAGAGCAGAGGAACTCGGATCGACGGCCCCGTCCTCTCTCCCAAGCCGGCAGTCGCTCAGCCGGGTATCCCATGCTTTCAGACTCTCATACCCGTGCCCGCAGTGTAAACAACTTCCCTGGGACTGCCTGGTACTGCGCACCCGGCTGGCCTGGCCAGGGGAACCCCGGGGATAAGCGGCACTATCATCGCCCTGTGGGTCATGTCTGGGGCGGTTGGCTCCGCAAGGGATGGATGAGACCAGAGAGGAGGGGAGCAAAGCCCAAGCAGAGGCTCCAGGCCAAGGGACAAAGGGCAGCAGGAAGGGGTAAGGAAGGTCCTGTTTGTGTTTGCTCTCCCTGGGCTGAGGTGCCTTTTTTGCCCTTTTTGCCCTCTCTCGAGACCTGACCTCCCCCAGCCTGCTGAGATGAGCTGTCCCAGTATTCGGAGGATGTTATTTTTGCTTTTCAGCCAGCCTGTGGGTTCATATAAGCAAACATTTCCAAAAGCGGTCACTGATCTTTTTTCCCTTGGTTCCTGAGTGTTCAGCCTGTGACAGCTCTGTCCCCAACTGGAGAAAAATATGTATGTGGAGGATGGAGATGCTGTACTACTCTGAAACCAGGCCCAAACCAGCCCAGAAACAGGAGCATCCAAAACTACTTGCTACAGTGGAAAATGTGACCTGTGTGCCTCGCTGCTGGGCAGGGGGCTGGCTATTGAGACCCACCATGTAAGGGATTATTCCTGAGAGGGGATAAAAGGGAGTCCAATTACTTGGAATACCTAAAGTATAAAACTGGGACCCCTCCTGTGCTGAGCCTGGGAGGAGCCCTTGCTGCTTTGCTGCTGTGTCAGACGCTCCTGCACTGGAGGCAGTGAGGATGATGGGGAGGACACATTCTTTGGCACTCTGTGTCTGGGGAGGCAGCTGGTTCCCACTGCTGAACAGAAGTAACTCTGTCCACAAGGTCTTGGCTGGCTGGTGGGAGAGATCCTTGGGGTAGGGTGGGTGGATATGCCCCGAGACCTGCGGAGGGGTGTGGGGCAAAGGCATCCCCAGTATCAGCAGGAGCCCTCTCCTCCCATGGTGTAGTTCATGGCAGCGCATTGATGGAGCATGAGGTCATGCAGAACAGGCTGGGCAGCGAAGGCAGTGACTTGAACTGATGCCCAAGTTTTTCTGCCTCCTGAGGCTGGGCTAAGGGAGCTTCAGCATCTTTTTGGAAACCTTCATCTGATGTTGACCTGTCTACCACCAGTGTGTACCCTAGAGATGTGGAGTGTCATGAAGAGTGGGATTAACTCAAAGGAGTCCTGCTATTAAAGGACTAATGAGTAGGAGCTCACTGAGTAGTAGCTTGGGCTAATGAGAACTGCTCTGTTTGGTGTGGGTCTGGGCAACGAGCCCACACCTTGTTAACTTCCACCTTCTCTAGGTCATATAGGTAGTGAAGGGTTATTCCTGGGTCTCCACCTGGGTTCAGCCCTTGCTCTGACTCCTGCAGCAGGGCAGAGAAGAGCCTGCCATGAAGGGATGTGTTATCCTAGTGCTTGGGCAGGAGTTAGTGAGGCTTTCAGCCAGTTCTGTGGAAATCTAGCGTAGGTTTATGGAGAGTGTTGCTGTCTTGCAGCTTTTAGGGCAGAATTAATTAAGAGTGGAGGAATTTCAGCCCAGCTCTTGCAATCTCAGCCCTGCGATGGGGAGCAGAGGGTTGATGGGTGTGGTGGGTTGACTTCACTCACTCCCCTCCTCAACAGGACAGAGGGGAAAAAGAAGGAAAAATCCAGTGCGAGTCCTTCCCATGGACTGCAATTCTTCATGAGCTGCTCTGGTATGGGTCCTTTCCATGAGATACAGTCCAGGAGGAAGAGACTGCTCCAGCCCAGCTTCCTCTATGGGCTGCAGTGTGCCTATCTGCTCTCCTGTGGTCCACCACAGGCTGCAGGGAGACAGGTCTTCTCTGTGGGCTGCAGTGGCATCCCTACTCCAGCCCCTAGAGCATCTCCTTCCCTTCCTTATTCTCTGCCAGGGGTGTCTGCAAGGCTGTTTTTCTCATGTTTTTCTCACTCCTCGCCCACAGCTGCTGCACAGTGTTTTTTACCTTATTTTGGGTGTATTATCAGAAGCAACCTGAGCGTTGGTGATGGGCACAGCTTTGGGCAGCAGAGGGTCTGTTTTGGCATTATCTGGAACTGGCTGTCCCCAACATGGGAGCAGCTCCTGGTATGTTCTTGAAGAAGCCACCCTTGCAACCTTCTGCCACCACCACCTTGCCACGTAAACCCTATGCCATGGGAGATGCTGGAGGTGGATGAACGGGTAGGGAAGATGGTGCAACCCAACCAGTTCCCTGGGGGAACTTGCCTGTGAGCTGGGTCTGCCTGTGGAGCTGCTCAGAGAGTGATGAAAGTCTGGCAGACGTCCTGCAGGGATGGACCCTGTGCTCCCTCCCTCCGTCACCAGTATCTGGGAACTGAGGCATGCAGGCTTCCCCTATAATTTTTTTGTTTGTGTTCTTACAAGTACAAACTTTCCTTAGCAAAATCCAGCAATGGCACCAGCCTCTTTCTCGTGAGTGATCCTGTCCTGCTCGTGCCTGAGCAAACCCCAGCCTGGCCAGCCCTGCTTCCCAGCCAAGCGTCAGAAACATTTGGTGCACCAGAACCGTGGTTTTTCCCTGTTCTCTCTTTGACATGCAGGCTCTGTTAAACCTGTTTTCTAATGTGCCAGGGCAGAGCAGGTCCTTGCTGCTTTCTCATGCTCCTGGTCTCAACCATCACTTGTGAATGCCAGCAGCCCTGTGCAGCATTCTGCAGCTGGCCCTTGCTAGGTGCTCCCCTCCCCATGGAATCTGCAGCAGACTGGTTCCTACTTCTGGGTTGTGTAGGGTGATGGACCAATTTGAGGCCCATCCTAATCGGGTGAAGGGAAACACCTCAACACCTGGAGGGGGCAGTCCCAGGAATCTGTTGTCAAAGGATAGTGGGTTACAGGAAAAGGGACAAAAAGACCACAATGGCTTCCCGAAAGTCTTCAACAAAATGAGACTTCCTAGCAACAGACTGATAGGATTAACAAAGAGAGGAGTGTTATGGAAATAGCATGACCTCTCTGAAACATCTTAAGGGAACGCAGAGAGCTGACATTCAGGCCTCTGTCATCTGTCTATCACCCCGACAATTATTGTCGACTATTAAAGTAAAATAAAAATAAANTTGTCGACTATTAAAGTAAAATAAAAATAAATATATATATATATAAAAATATAAAAGCTCACCTGAGAGCTCGTCCCAGAGCCACTTCAGGGCAGCACGGGCCCCTTAAGGCTCACAAACTCACACACACACTTCATGCAGTGGATCAATCAAAAGCCTCAAAAGGATCTACTGCCTCAAAAGGATCTTTATGAACATATCACACCTTGTATTTATAATCTGTGCTTTTCAGTTACATCATTATATCAAATGATTGGACAGCTTAGAACTGTCTATTCTCAGGCCACCTAGATTTCATCGACCATTAGTCTTAATGTTAATTAGTTCTCCTGAGGTCCACCTCCTTGGTCTCATCCAGAGGAATTCAGGGAGTATCAACAGATGTTCTTCTTATAGATAAGTTCTTACTCCAAGGTTGCGAACTGCTCTCTTGAAATCTGTGAACACAGGCCTGTTTTTCCTGGGAACTACACAATGAATTGTTCACAGAATATCCAATTTTCTGCATTCTGCAACAGACTATAGTCACTTAAACTTATTAAGAAAAAGAAGTATAAAAAGAGATCAGACATGAGCAAAATTGGGGGTAACTAACGATCTGCCCTGTCTCCTCCCACTCCTTTGGACACTGTAGGGGTGAGCAACCAATTATTCTGCCTTTCTTTACCTTGACCTTACCTTATGCTTTAGGCCCTATACCTTTCACCTTTACCCCATAGATACCTTGTTTACTAATTGTACTTTGCTACATTGATACTAATTTTATCTTGCCCTACACCTGGTAACTTAAAGGGTGTATATCTTACTTTAAATGTATAGATATGTATTGGTTGTTGTTATGTTTGTGGTTTGCTTTAAAGTGCGTGGTTCCTTATCTTAGTGAGTTAAAAGGTGTGTTAGTGGGAAGTGACTGTATTCTTTCTTTTTAGCTTTGTGTTAACAAGCATGTTTAGATTTTGTTCTAGTCTTTGCAGATTTGTCTGTTGTGGGGGGAGGTTGCTGGAGTTTTGTAGTGAGACTTGGGTAGTTGTGAGCATGCTTCTGGTTTGGGGTTTTTGTTTATTGGTTAAGTGCAGTCACGCAGTTAAACATTATCACCAGAAATGCAAACCCTAGAGTAGTTTGTCACATATTTGTATTAGTAAAAGTTATTTTGTGAACTGCTAGAGTTTCTCTGGCTCGTTTCTGGTGCTGGCAGCTGCATAACTTGTAGGAGAACTTTATGGACAAGGTTCTCTGTCTCTATTAGTGCTGTCTCCATATCAGAAAGTCTTGTCCATTGCAGAATCTGTCTAGAAAAGGGTGTCTTTAGGTGAAACATGGACAGACTGTTTTGGTCTTGCAAAGACTTTGATATTCTGGGGACACTGATAATAAAAAATAAATTAATACAGGTGGGACAAGAAATCTTTGTATTTCTGCCCCTTTTCACGTGACAGGTTGGGATACCTTTGTGTGCATCCGTGGAGCTTTGGTGGATGCCCACCTCAGGGATGATTTGCAATGACATGACTTTACTTCCAGGTGACTTCTGTGATGTGAACCATTGCCAGAACGGGGGCACCTGCCTGACTGGGATTAATGAGGCCCCCTTCTTCTGCATCTGCCCCGAAGGCTACGTTGGGATTGACTGCAATGAGACAGAGAAAGGTGAGGAACTGACCCTCTCATGGGTGCTCCATGAAGGACAGGAGCCTTCCAGCAAGTTAGTGTGCCCCTGTTGTGGCCCTGCACCACTACTCCTGGGATCCAGCCTTGCTGTTAGTGGATGGACACATAGAGTGGTCCATATGGTGACAGAATATGCCTGGGGGCAGTGCAGTGTCTTTGGGGAGTGGCAGCTCACTGGATGCTCTCATTTTCCACCTGTGCCTGTATTACAGCTATTTTTTCCATTCCCCAGGCCCCTGCCACCCCAATCCTTGCCACAACAATGGCGAGTGCCAGCTGGTTCCCAACCGGGGGGATGTCTTCACTGACTACATCTGCAAGTGCCCCACGGGGTATGATGGGGTGCACTGCCAGAACAGTGAGTATGGTGGTGTGGGGGGGTCAGGGGAAGCTGCTTGTCCACTAAGGCTTGGGGACCCTCTAGATGACCCTGGGATGACTATCAGGGGTGTTTGCTGCTGTGACTGTGTGGGCCACCAGCTTGTGTCGGGGGCCATGGGCTGTTTGGGAATTTGCAGAGTGGAGGGAAAGATCATGGCATGGGGACACACTTGTCTGAGCCTTTCTCTGCATCTCTGGAGGGACATGGTGCCTTGAGCAGTGAGACAAGGGGTTCCTTGAGGCTCAGCCTGCTACATGTGGGCTCCCAGCCTTGAGTGTCCCAGTTCATCATGTAGCTGCACTCAGTGGGGACATGGCATAGACAGCTCCTTGGATTAGAACTTCAACACAAACCACCCTATCAGCAGGGACCCTGTCATGGCCCTTGCTCAGGGGATGCCTCTCCCTCTTCCCACTGCACTGAGTGAGGGGTCTCCTCTCCGGGATTTGTTCTGGGATCACCTCCTGAGCTCCCTCACTCTGTCTCCTAGACAAGAACGAGTGCTCCTCCCAACCTTGCAAAAATGGAGGCACCTGCCTGGACCTGGATGATGACTACACCTGCAAGTGTCCTTCTCCATTCTTGGGGAAGACCTGCCATGTCCGTAAGTCCCTGGCACCAATTGCACAGAATTCACTTTCCTTCTCTCTTCCCCACTACTCTGTCTGTCACTGCCAGTGTCCCCAGGAGAGACATTGGCAGCTGTGGGTGCTGGTGTGCTGGCAGCCCTTAATGCCAGCTGACCCGGTCCTATTGGAGGGAGCATCCTCTGGAAGGTGCTATGTCCTCCTGGGAGGGCCCCAGGATGGCCCTTTCACCCCAGACCTCTGTGCTGTGAAGGGAGACTGATGGATGGTGTAGTTTTGGATGAGGGCTGAGGAGGAGGGACAACCAGATCCTAGGGCTGGCCTCCATCTCCTGCTCTGTCCCAAGATAAGAAACAAATGACTCCTAGTTCTGCTTCCTGGTTATTGTCTCTTTGCTCCTGATCTTCCCACTGCCCACAGGCTGTGCTGTTCTCCTGGGCATGGAAGGAGGAGCCATCTCTGATGCCCAGCTCTCAGCATCCTCTGTTTACTATGGCTTCCTTGGCCTCCAGCGCTGGGGGCCGGAGCTTGCCCGCCTCAATAACCATGGCATCGTCAATGCCTGGACCTCCAGCAACTATGACAAGAGCCCCTGGATCCAGGTACCTGTGGCAGGACTAGGAGCACCAGCATAGAGAGCAGCCCTGGTAGCCATGGCTGGTCTTGCAGCACTGCTGTCACGGGATTTCTCTGCTTCTAGTGGTAAATGCAGGGCTAGATTACTGCAACAAGGTTCCACCCAGAGGGATCTTGGGAGGGACCTGGAGGAGGGCAGTCCGTTGGAGGAAGATGGGAACCTGGGGTGGTGATCCTTGATCTGCCCACCGTGGGATGCGAGGCTGGAGGGATGGAGGGCTTTTGCCTGGAGGAAGCCACAGCACCCTGGGGAGCCTCTCTCCCAGTCCTGAGCCTGAGCCCATCCTCCCATCCAGGCTTGGTGGTGCTAGTGGGTGCAAGGCTATGCATTCCATCCGTGCTGTGCCCAGCTCATCCTCCTCCCCTCCACAGGCCAACCTGATGCGGAAGATGCGGCTGAGCGGGATCATCACGCAGGGCGCGCGCCGTGTGGGGCAGCAGGAGTTTGTCCGTGCCTACAAAGTTGCCTACAGCCTGGATGGGCGGGAGTTCACCTTCTTCAAGGATGAGAAGCAGAATGTAGACAAGGTGGGCTGCAATGCTCTTCACAGGGGATGTCCCAACTCGCCTCACCCAGAGCTGGAGTGGCTGTGAGCTGCATCCCAAACTGTCCCCGTGTGTGGGAAAACACTTTTGAACCTGAGGCAACCTTGGGAACCATGCTAGCAGTGAGATGGCACAGGCAGTTCCAGTGCTGAGCAGGACTCTCTGCCTCTCTTTAATTGACCATAATAAGCATAACCAAAGCAGCAGCACTGACGTATTTAGGTCATTCAGATAATATCTTTATCACTGACACACTGTGGGAACTGGGCATGGTCTGGGAGTGCTACTGAACAGCTTGGGTGGCTCAGTGCTGCACCAAGCACGAGTTGAGAATGTGTCTCTCAAAGCAGGAGTACTCACAGATTGCAGTGCTCTCCACTCTCAGTTCTTTTTGGCAAGTGTCTCCTGGTTGTGTTGAGCATCCAGGGAATGGTTGGGAGTATTTGCTTTGCTTTGCTTTGAAAAAAAAAGAAAAATTCCTCTTGCTTCTGCAGCAGTGGAAAAAAATGCATGAAAACATGACCTAACTCTGTTTGTTCTGTTGAAAAGAAGGAAGCAAATCACCTCTCCATGCTTGTCATGATTCAAGGAGCATTGTGGTAGTGGGAGGGAGTGGGTGTTACTGCATATGTGGCTCTGTGGGGATGAGGATGAAATAGGGAGAACTGCAAAACTTGGCTGAGAGTGTTGAAGCTGCTGCAGTCTTGCACTGCTCCAGGGCATGAAAGCAGAGCCCAGCTTCCCCCTCTCTGCCTTTTTACCATGCTGAGGTCTGTCTGTCTTCTGTGCAAGGTGTTTGATGCAGGAGGCTGTGGGAGGGCTGGGCCACTCACTGTTCACTCTTGCAGGTTTTCGAGGGGAACATGGACTATGGCACCATGCAGACCAACATGTTCAACCCCCCCATCACGGCCCAGTTCATCCGCATCTACCCCGTGATGTGCCGCCGTGCCTGCACGCTGCGCTTTGAGCTTATCGGCTGCGAGATGAACGGTAAATGTTGGTGGCTCTCCCTGCACCCAGGGGCCACAGGGCAAGGGGTGACACGGAGCAGGGCAGCACCCCTAGTCCTGGTTCTGATTCCCCACGACAAGGGATTGCTGGTGCTTTTTTGCCCTCGGTCTGATGCCTGGAAATACCCTGGGGTGCATTTGGGGAGCGCAAGCTATTAATCCCTCTGGCTCAGCCAGCCTGAGCTGCGTTCTCGTGCTACTAACACCTTGCCAAGCCGGGACTTTTTATTGTGCTCCCTTCTTGTCTGAACTGTGAACTGGCTGCTTTTCCTGCTGGAGAGCGTGAAAAGCACCGGAGGATCAAAGCCCTCTGGGAAGCGTGAGGGGTGAGCCCTTTTCCTGTGCCTCCCACATTCCTGCCCTGTGGCACATCCTCAGCAGCCGAGCGGGACTCGCATGTTGGTGTGGGAGTGGGATGCTGTGGGGGCTTGGGTCCTGTCCTGTTGCTGCGTGGGGGTGGTGCCATCCACGCTTTTGGCTGGTTATGTCTTCGCGTTGCTCTCTTCACTGGTGAAAACATCGTGCTTTGCCTTCTGCCACAGCTTTCTGTATTCCAGGGCTGTGCTGTGCTGCGGGGACATCTGCTCCTCTCTACAGCAGGAGGCACTGTGAGCCAGGGAATAGCTTGGAGCTAAAAATTCTGGGAAAAGGCAGCCCCGTGCCTCTGCAGAGCAGTTCCCTGCCCAGCTCTGTTGCTGCTCCAGGCAGTGGAAACACGGGAATGCGGGGATGGCTTCTGGCAGGAGGGAGGGGTTTTGCTCGCGTCGGTGCTGTGAACTCTTTCCTTTTCACTGCCTGTGTAAACTGTTGTGTTACAGTGTATTTCAACACGGCAGGTTGCTCGGAGCCTCTGGGCATGAAGTCGCGCCTGATCTCCGACCAGCAGATCACAGCCTCCAGTGTCTTCAAGACCTGGGGCATTGATGCCTTTACCTGGCACCCCCATTATGCTCGCCTGGACATGACGGGCAAAACCAACGCCTGGACTGCACTCCACAATGGCCAGTCTGAGTGGCTGCAGGTGGGTTTCTGGGCTCCCCCTCTGCAACCTCATGTCTCCTCTTCAGCTCCTGCAGATGTGGCTGGGGCTACCTCCTGCTCCTGGGGTCACCTCCTGTGCTGAGGTGGCTGGAAGGAGTATGGGCATGGTGGGAAACACTGGGCCGAGTTGCTGGTATGGTGTGGCCAGAGCTTTGTTGTGGGGCACTCCCCAAGCTGGGATCACAGGGACAGGTCAGGATGGGACCACAGACACTGGTTTTATCAGCAGTCCTGCAGCTCTGGATCAGAAACATCAGTGCCCATAGGACAGGGTGGTGCTATCTCTGTACCATGTTGTGAGGCGTATCAAACATACAGCACCCCAATTCTGCAGCACCCCCTGAGGAAATGCCATCCCAGTCTGGGATGACCATCCCATGACCCTCTGGCTGCCCAGAACACCATGTTTCTGTTTTGCAGGAAAAAAGTCAGGTTTGCTTTTCTCTTCCCATTCTCTGGAATGGAAACAAACAGTTTTGAAATTTCCTTCTTGGTTTCCTTTCCTCCCCTGTTTTTATACTTTTCACATGATTCCATGACATAATAGGACAAAGCAGTTTAGATATTTGTCCCGCTTTTTATTTGGGAAATGATTAAAAGCAGCTGCTTCACAGCCCTAAATGAACCAGCTTATCAAGACATTGGCTGATGGGGTCAGGATGACACACTGAGTTGGACTGTTGCACCACAGACTGTCTGTTTGTATATATATATATGTATAGTTTTACATATACACTCAGGATTTATATTGTATAAGTGTAATTGCCCTTGATGAGCATGGAATAAGAACTAAATTAAGGAGACTTTCAGCTCCTTTGCTGGTTTACCCTGTGCCAGCAGCAGCAGTGCAGCGTGGCAGAGTAAAGAGAATAGAAACCATCTCACTGAGAACCCAAATGTCAACGTGTGCTGAATGGTGCATTTTCTCAGCCAGAATTACTTTCCAGTGGAAATAAATTTCCCCTGGGAATCCTGTGGGGTTTTTTTTGTTTTGGTTTTTTTTTTTTCCTTTTGTTTCTTTTTTTCTTTTTCTTTTTTTTTTTTTCTTTTTCTTTTTTCTTTTTTCTTTTATTCTTTTTTCTCTTTTTTCCTCTTTTTTCTCTTTTTTTTTTTGCTTTTTTGCTTTTTTTTCTTTTTGCCTTTTTTGCCTTTTTCCTTTATTTCCTTTTTTCCCTTTTTTCCCTTTTTTTCCTTTTTTCCTTTTTTCCTTTTTTTCCCCTTTTTTCCCTTTTTTCCTTTTTTCCTTTTTTTTCCTTTTTTTCCCCCTTTTTCCCCCTTTTTCCCCCTTTTTCCCCCTTTTTTCCCCTTTTTTCCCCTNTTTTTTTAAATTGAGGTTTTTTTGCTGTCATTCCCACATTGATGTTTTTGGCAAAAGATGTGGAGGTGGGCAGGAGTGGACATGGGAGCTGAGATGGTGGGTTTGAGCCCACTTTTGATTGCTTTGAAGGAAGCTGTGAGTGTTGAAGGATCAAGTATTTCACAGTAATGTTTTGTGAGTTGCTCTGACATTGGGGTGGGAGTTGAGTGTTGTTTTCTCTGTTCTTGACCACTGAGGGCCAGCTCATCCTGGATGCCTCTGGAACATGCAGGGTGCTGTAGGGTGGGAGCACCACTCCTGCAAAGGAGTTGTGATGAGCTTTCTCTGTGTGCCAGATTGACCTCCGGGACCAGAAGAAGGTGACAGGAATCATCACGCAAGGAGCCCGTGACTTTGGGCACATCCAGTATGTGGCAGCCTACAAGGTGGCCTACAGTGACAATGGCACTTCCTGGACCCTGTACCGGGATGGCCAGACAAACAGCACCAAGGTGGGTGTGGGGATGGCAAAGTGGGCAGTGACCTCACGGGGCTCAGGGATGCCCTGGTGGGGAGGGATGGGTGGTGGTGGGGAGGTCCCAGTGATGCTGACACCCACCTTTCCCCTCCCAGATCTTCCATGGCAACAGTGACAACTACTCACACAAGAAGAATGTGTTCGATGTGCCCTTCTACGCCCGCTTTGTCCGCATCCTTCCCGTGGCCTGGCACAACCGCATCACCCTGCGTGTGGAGCTGCTGGGCTGCGATGAGTAGGAGCGTGAGGAGGAAGGACGGGGCTGCTCTTCCTCGCTGCCTGGCCTGCACCCTGCCTGCCCCTGCCCACTCCTGCTCTGACCTCAAACCCCTCTCTCCATGTCCCCACACTTGGGAGGCAGCCGAGAGGACTTCCCTGCCCCACGTTGGTGCTGGGGCTGCAGCACTGCACTTTATGGGGCCCTTGCTGGTGGGATATGGGGATGGCTCCTGCCCTTTTGCCACACCAGGCAGAGCTGAGACCCTCTCCTGCAACTGGGACTAGGCTGGGGCACCCTCTCTTGCAGCTGGGGCTTCCTTAGGGGACCTCATCCTGCAAATGGGGCTTTGCTAGGGGACCCTGTCCTGCCATCAGGGCTTGGCTGTATACTCCCAGCTGAACCTGGGGACAAATTTTCTTCTCCTTCTTGCTTCTGCTTTCAACAGAGAGGCTGCAGCCAGTGGTAGTCCCTTGCCTGCACCTTCTTGGGCTCATCAGTTTTCAGGGGCTTAGGGCAGGCACTCCAGGCTTGCAGCCCCTGTCGTCCCTCCTGCTCCCTGTACGTCTGCAAGCAGGAGCTCTGAAAATCCTCTGGAAAAACTCATCTGTTGTCCCCTGCCCATTTTGCCAGGCCCTGGATATCTGTGCCTGTGGTGTCAGCACCGCATAGTGCATGTGGAGTGATGAGATGGCTCCTATCAAGAGGCACCGGGGCCCTGCTGGTGGCTCTGCCTGCTGGGCACTCCATCAGGCGCCATGGCTGGCATTTTGGCAGGCACTCCCCATACCCCTTCCTGGGGTACCATCTCCAGCATCCTCCCAAGTCTCAGCATTGCTGCCAACCCTAGCTTACTGCAGTTTAGGGTGCCTGGAGGTCCCTTGTCCCCAGAGCCAAGTGGTGACAAGGGGGACTGTGATCTGCCAGTGGGGATGGATGGTTTGTAAGCCTCAAGGATGTGAAAAAAAGATGGGAAAGGTGGTAGTTAAACCACTCAAATGCAGCAGGTACAGCTGTGCCATTACCCTTTTTGTAACCTGATTTTTTTCCCCCTCCTTTTGTGGGGTGAAGAGGAGCCTCTTGCAATGCTCGAGCTCTCAGGATTAGCAGTAGGAGATGAGTGAGACCCAGCACCGGCAGGTGGGAGCACAGCAGGTGGCCCTGGGCTGGCAGCAATGTTTCCCCAGCCTGCTGAGATGTGAAGTGACCGTGGGGCCAGGCTGGCAGTGGGTTCACTCTGGCAAGGGCTGAGGGAGCCTGGGCAGGATGATGGCGGCAGCCCAGCTCTGGGATGTCTCTGACAGTATTAAAACCAGCTGAAACCTTGGGACTGTTGGCTTGTCTGCTCTGTGCCTCCCTGAGAGCCTTCTCCCAAAGCCTGGCAGGACCGGTGATCCCTCAGGATCCCCTCTGGGCCCCCCAGCTCCTCCTCCTGTTGTGCTGACCCTACACCTCTCTAGCTTTCACAGACTCTCCTAGCTCCCTTGTCTGTCTGAAAAAAAGGGTATCAGAGCTTTGTGTGCATCTTCCCTGCTGCCTCCGCCCTGTCGCAGCTGCTGGAGCCTGTGCTCGCAGCTGGCCAGGCGCAGCAGGATGGGGCTTGGGGAGGGGAAGCCTCTATCGGCACCCCACGCCCTGCGTCTCCTCCTTTGGCTTTGATCCTGTAGCAAATAACCCAGCTTGGAGCTAGATCGGCTTGCACACCCCAGCCTGCTCCCAGGACTGGAGGGAGCTGTGGGTTTTGTCAGGGCTGTCTGTAAGGATGCTCCCAGCAGACCCCTCCTGGGCAGGACTGAGGGATGCATGCTGCTGGAGCAGGATCCCCCTGCACTGGGCATGGAGTCCCTTGTAGGGAAGGAGCACTGGAGTGAACAGAGCGTGGGAGATTTGTTCCTCTTCAGTTTTCTGCCACACTGGGCAGGGACCCCTGAGGTTGGCACGAATGGCCAAGGACCATCTGCATCCCACCACAGCTCTCTGTCCCCACAACACCAGAAGACCTTCATGCACATTCCTGCTGCCAGCAGTGCCCTGCTCAGCCTGGCATCCCCATCTTGGGCCCTGGCCATGGGCTCTTGCCTGATGCCATGGGTGCCAGCCCCAGGCACCAAAGGGTTGGGAGGGCTGCTTTCAGAGATGTGGCTGAATTCACTGTGGCTGGGGCTGCTTGGTGACAAATAGCAGCCACAGCTAGAGCCAGGGTCTGGGGGGACAGTCTGCCCAGTTCACCTCCAGACATGCCACCCTTATCACTGGGAAGCTGGTGCTGAGATAACAGCAGTTCGTTTTGAGTCCAGCCAAGACAGCCCTGAGCCAGAGACACGGCAGAGGCTCCATAAGGAGGGTGATGGGAGCAGATGCTGCACATCAGAGCAGGGGTTGCACCTTCAAGTCCTGGCTGCTGCCCCCCAGCCCACTGTGACCCCTGCAAGTGAGCCCCTCTGGCAGATGCTGAGCCCCTTCCCAGCCTTGTGGCATTTCCTTCCTTCTCTGGAGCCCCAGGATGGTGGCATTGGTGAGAGCCAGGGTGCCTTCCACGCCATGCACAGCCCCTCACGGCTTGTCCCTATCCCTTGGAAGCTCTTCCCGGACACAGCCGGGTTGCTGGAGCAGCAGGAAGGCTGGGATGGCCAGCGTGCTGTGGCACCCTGCTGACTCGGCTGCCTGTGCTGCCAGCTGCTGTGAACCGGTTCCTCAGGAAGCAGCCGTCAGGGACAGCATCCTCTCACCACCACCCGGAAAGCCCAGCACAGGTCACAACCTCCTCCATCCTACCAGCAATGTGAGTGTTCCTCCCCAGTTTCAGCCTTGGCAACAGGTTCCTGCTGGAATCATCCATTGCCAGTGGCATTTCACAGACAAATCTCTCTGATGGGGCCACGGTGGAGCTGTCAGCTGCTGGCTTTGAGGCAGGAAGGACAGGGATGACATTTTTATGGCTCCTATTCAGCCAAAATCTCAGCCAGCCCTAAACACATGCCCCAAACATGTGCTCCTGGGTCAGAGCTACACTGACCCTGCGCAGCTTTGCTTTCTCTGAAACCTCTGGTCCCACCCAGAATCCTCCTCAGGGAGCAGAAAACAAATATGGGATCATCCCAGAAGTGTCAAAAATAACCCTGGTGGTGAGGAGTGAAGGGGATTCCTTTTTCCTCAGGGTCTGCTGGTAGTCAGATCGTTCCCCATTCTGCCTGCACACCCAGAGGAGGGAGAGGCCTCTTTGGCCACATTCACACAAGAGTCATGGCCAAAGACGAGCCTTGAGCTATTGTTGTAAAGAGATGCACAAAAGCTTTCCCGTCCCCTTCCCTGCTGCTGTTCCCCTCCTCAGGCATGCCAGAGGTTGGGTGCTGGCAGGTGCAGTGGTGCAGGCAGCGCAGGCAGCACAGGATACCAGGGCTTGTTCCTTGGCTCCGGAACAATGGGACATCCATGCCAGGGAGCACCGTGCCCTGACAGGGCTGTCCATCTGTCTGCACAGGCAGGGGATGGAGGGAACCATCCCAGCCACTGGGTTACTGGGACACGGACAACTCGGGCAAGCGACTGCACGGGGGCACTGGTTACTGAGATGCAACTGGGATGCTATCCCACCACCTTCTCTGGCCAAGAGGCAGGGCTGGGGGGCACCAGGGACTCTCGGCCAGGATGCAGGGCAGCGCCGTGGCCCCATGCCGGGAGAGATGTAATTGCCCCTCCATTGTGGGCTGCGGGACAGGCTGCTCCGGCCAGGCGAGCAGGCGGCGTGCCCGGCCGTCACACTCCCGTGTCCCTGGGCAGCCCGGCTCCACTGCGTCCCTCCTCGGAGAGGGCTGGCGAGCCTCGTGGGTGTGCAGGAAAAAGGAGAACAAGGAAGAGCAGTGCGTCCAGACTCCGGGTCCCGTGGCCATCCCCGGTCGGGGCTTCCCACGGGGATCGTGGGCTGCCGTGCCGGCGCTGGCGGCAGATAACGCAGTTTCCTTGCCGGCTGCTCCCTATCAGCGCGGCGGCGTCGGGCAGACAAGTTCGCACCCCGAGCGTTCCATGCTGGGGGGCTGTCACAAAGGCGTCCTGGCCCCCTTCACCCCGCAGCCAGCCTCGGGGCAGTTTATTTTTACACGAGTTGTTTTCTTTCCGGCTTGAAGCCATCCTGCGCGTCGGCAAGAGCCGGACCGGGGCCCCCATGCCTCATTTCCTTGCCATAAAACAACAAAGTGGGGGGTGAAGCAGCGCACCGGGCTGGGAGAGAGGGTCGATGGGTCGGGACACACGCGGCTTTATGATTCCTTCATGTATTTGGCCCCACTGTTCACCCCCTGACCGCTATCCCCAGGCTGTGCCACCTCCGTGCTGCCCTCGGTCTGGGGCTCTTGGAGCTGGGTCTGCATGTCTGTGTGCCAGTGGAACCTGGCATGGAAGGTATCATCCAAATTTAGGCATGATGCCATCTCACATGGGTGGAACTGGGCATCCTAGAGCTTTCACCTTGGGTTCTGTGCCTCTGCTTTGTTCACACAGCCCGAAGCAGACTCTGAAGAGCCTGAACCCCGCAGCTCAGTAGCCTCTTCTGAATCCTAGAGCAGGCAGGCTGCACATCTCCGGCACAGATAACCCACTGCCACAGCCCTCCTGTCCCAAGCTGCTTGTGCCTGCGGTGCTCCTCCTACAGGTGTGCAGGACACCACATTTACCTGGGGACCATGGCAAGTCCCCCCAGTTGTATATGGGACAAGGATTGGCTCTTTTCCCTCCACACTGTGACTTCCCCAAGGCTTTGCATGGGGCATCACAAGATCCCACCAGTCTCCACGGGGTGCCTTGCTCCCCACCGCTGTCCCTAACAAGTTAGGGGCAATGTGGGCAGCTGGCACATCACAGGTGAGGTGTGCTAACAGTGTGGGGGCAGCGTGTGGGCAGCGTGCAGGTGCACGGCGGGGCCATCACCCAGGCACGGTGGGCAGGCAGGGGGCTGGGGGCACCCACCCCAGCTCCGGGCTGCGAGCAGGGGGTTGGGAAAGCGTGTGTTTCCCTTTAAGAGGCAGGCCCTGGAGCTGCTTCCTCTCAGCCCTGCAAGAGCCCTAAACACAGTGCATCTGCCTGCAGCCTGCCTGCACGCCTGCCTGCAGCCTGCCCGCAACCAGCGTGAGTACGGCTTGGCCGCAGCACCGGAACTGGGGAGGGATGGCACCCCGGGGCAGCTGCTTGCCCTGGAGGGCAGGGAGGGATGGCATCGCCAGGGAGGGAGCCGGGCATCACTGCAGAAGGTGCCAGACATCACTGCGGTGGGTGCTGCAGCACGATGCTCGCTGGCGTTGCAGTTGAAGATGCCGGGCCCCCAAGCGTGTCACTGCAGTGCTGGGCTCTGGTGAGGGGTCACCAGGCATTGGGGTACCGTGGGAGCAGGGTTGGTGCCCCGCAAACCGAGGTGTGAAGCTGCAGTGCTTCGAGCCCACCCTGGGGCGCGTGGGCAGCACGTGGCGTTCTGCCTGCGGCTCCGGTGCCGGCAGCGCTGCCGCACCAGCTCCGGGGCTGCGCCGGTGCTCCGGCGGGTGCACCCCGTGCCCTCGGGCACCGGCTCTGCAATCCCAGTGGATGGCAAGCATGGGCTGCACCCCACGGTGAGCGGTGGCACTGACCACAGAGCAGAGTCTGGGAGAGAGTAACCTGTGGTGAGAGCAGCCAATTGCACGCCCTGGTCCCCGGAGATCACCACCGTACCCCGTATCGGACCCTGCCGGGGGTGCGCACCCGCTCTCCCACAGCCCTCTAACCCGGGGCACATTTGCAGGCACTCGTAAGCCTTGTCTAAGCAGGGCACAAATGTCAGAGCTCTCCCGGAGTTGGAGGGGGTCTGCCAGAGACTTGCTGAGTACCGGGCCCCCTCTGCCGGCTCTGGGAATGCTCACAAGTAGCTAGACCTGGGAGCACACTGGCTAAGCCCCATGCAGGGCACCCATCGGTGCCCAGGCGCCAAGAGTTCTGGGCAGTGCAGGTTTCTGGCACTGTGGGAGTGGCCGGGCTGCCCCCACCCATGGAGTGGGGTTTGGGAGCGAAATGTGTTGGCATGGAGTCGGTGCCAGCCGTGTCTGTGGTGCAGAGCGGCAGCCCTAGGTCAGAGTCAGGAGTCCTTGGCCAGGATGATGAGTGCCGCTGGGCTTTGTCCAGAGCTGGGGCAGTGAAGGCAGCCCGAGCCCTCTCACCACCTCTTCGGCTGGGTTGCATGCTCGGCTGCCTCTGTAAACCGAGCTTGCTATTTACAGTGGGACTTCTTTCCCTACGTGATGTTTTCCCAGTGCTCCCTGTCTAAAGGACACCCTGGGATCCCTTTTCTCCAGCTGTCCCCTCCCCGGTTTGGTCTCAGCACTCCCCTCTGGGCTGGGCGCTCCACAAGCCCCACGGGCAGCAGCGGCGAGTGCGCTGGTGTGCGTGGTGTGACCCAGGCGGGAAGAGGAGGAGGGAGGGGATTGGCAGCCTCGGTTGTGGGGCAGGTCTGGGGGCACGGCTCATGTAGCCTGCACCCTCCCCTGCAGGCAGGCGAGCTGCTCTGCTGGCTCTTTCCACCCCTTTCCTTGCATTCCTCAGCCCGGGCTCAGGGATTGGGCTCGCTTCCCAGCCATGCTGCTACTCCTGCTGCTCCTGGAGGCCACCCTGCTGCAGCTGGTCAGCAGCTCCCACCATCCCTTCTACAACGGCTTCTACTACAACCACATCATGAACGACATGGGCAACGGTGAGGACAAAGGTATGCTGGGGATAAGGGCAGCTGGCAGGTTGTCTCGGGGGCGGAAGTCCCTCTCCTCCTCTGGGTAGAGCTGTGACCATCTCTTGGGGCAATGTGGGGCCCAGAGGAGCAGTCAGGGATGCTCCAGGGATGCTAAGGGCATACTCATGGTAGAAGAGGTGGTGGCTGGAGGGAAGATCTGGGGACACTGCCCAGCCCCAGATCCTGACGTGCCCATCACGCTTTCCTTCCCTTTACCCAGGGGATTACTTCAATGGAGCCAGACTGGTGGTGGAAACCTCCAAAGACCCTGTCTACAGCTACAACGGCGCCAATGTCACCCTGCCCTGCCACTTCCGCTACGAGCCCGACCTGGGAGATAAGCGCAAAATCCGCATCAAGTGGTCCAAGCTGCGGGATGACTATACCAAGGAGCAGGATGTGATGGTGGCCATTGGCAAGACCTATGTGACCTTTGGGGACTTCAAGGGTCGTGCTCACATCCGCCAGGCCAGCCGGCATGAGGCCTCGCTGGTCATCAGTGATGTGCACTTGAAGGATGATGGCAAATATCGTTGTGAGGTCATCGATGGGCTGGAGGACGAGAGTGATGTTGTGGACCTCCGGCTGCAAGGTGGGGGCACGCTGGGGCCCATGTGACCCTCTGTGCCAAGCCAGTGAGCACAGTGGCCTTCCTGTGGCACCTTTGGGGGCATAGCAAAGCTATGGGTTCAGGGAGCCCAGCTGTGGGCAGAAAGGGGCTGGGATGCGTGGTGTGGTGGTGTGGTGTCTTGGGACTGTCTGACTGTGGGGTCTCAGCAGTGGTGAGCCCAAAGTAGTCTGTGCAGCTGGGACACTGAGGGTGCTGCTGTGGAGTCAGAGTAGGGAGTGATCCCGTGGCCACAGCATTTCCTGTCTTTACCCACCCATCTTCCCACTGTGCTACATCATGTCCAACTGTCCCCTCCAGGCACTAGATATCCCATTACCTCTTGTGATGAACCTTGGTGACTGGTCCAGCTGCTCTTGCTCACTTGCCATGAGGGACCTGACTCAGCCCTGACTTTGCTTCCATGCTCAGAGCTATGGAAATTCCCCTCTTGCTTGCCCCTGCCCACCCCCTTGGCTCTGCCTCCCAGTGTCTTGTCTCCACTGGTCCCTGTGACTGTGCCCATGGCAGTGGTGCACATGGTTCTCTGGTCCATCCATCCCCATGTTGGTGGTCCATGTGTCCGGGGATCGTGGCCCATATGTCCCCATGGTGCTGGTCCTTGTGTCCCTGTCCCTGTAGCCTATACATACCCATTCCTGTAGCTTATGCATCCCCATGACAGTGATATCATTATCCCTGCGGGAGTGGTCCATGGCTCCCTAGGACCACTGCCTGCGTGTCCCCAAGACTCTGGTCCATATGACCCCGTGGTGATGGTCCCTGCACCCCCATTATCATAGTCTGTGCATCCTTGTGTATGCAGGTGCCGTCCCCAGGAGGGGCCCCTGTGTCCCTAAGCCACCAGATGTCGCTGGCAACTCACCGCTGGCGCCTGCACGCTCGGAACAGCCCCATCCCGGCATTCCTGAGCCTTGGGCTCTGCCACAGTGGGGTGGTCCCTATCTCAGCGCCTGAATTTGGGATGGGTTGGGGAGTCCTGCATCTCCTGCTGGGACTGAACTCGGGGCGGGTGGGCTGCCCACAGAGCCAGCTGAGCGTCCCTTCTGCTTCCAGGCATTGTTTTCCCCTACCAGCCTGCCCGCGGGCAGTACAGGCTCAACTTCCATGAAGCCGAGCAAGTGTGCCAGGACCAAGGTGCCATCCTTGCCAACTTCAACCAGCTCTTCCAGGCCTGGAGCGAGGGGCTGGACTGGTGCAACGCGGGCTGGCTGGCTGATGGCACAGTGCAGTACCCCATCCGCCTGCCCCGCAAGCCCTGTGGTGGGGTGCACCTCGCCCCGGGCATCCGCAGCTACGGCCCACGCCACCGGCACCTCCACCGCTTCGATGCCTTCTGCTTCACCTCCGCGCCCAGAGGTGGGTGCTGGGCCACGGGTGGGGCTGGTACCCTGGGGAAGATGATGTGCATCCTTCCCCATTAGGGCACAGGACTTAGCCTGGATGGGGATGCTCCAGGCAGGGATGCTCCAGATGGGGATGCTCTGGATGATGCTCAGCACTGATGCTCCCCTCTCCCTCTTAGGAGAGGTTTTCTACCTGGACCACCTCGATGGGATGTCGCTGGAGGAGGCCAAGCAGAGCTGCCAGGATGCAGGGGCTGAGATTGCCCGGGTGGGGCATCTCTACTCTGCCTGGAAGTTCCTGGGGCTGGACCGCTGCAATGCCGGCTGGCTGGCAGATGGCAGTGTTCGCTACCCCATTGTCAAGCCCCGGGCCAACTGTGGCCCCGCAGAGCCCGGTGTCCGCAGCTTCGGCTTCCCCAGCAAGGGCAGGTTTGGGGTCTTCTGCTACAAGGAGAGATAAGGAGCCCGGAGAGATCCTTCTTGTACGAAGGATTTTTCCAGCCTTACAGTGCCTGATGTTGGGCATTTCCCAGGGCTGTTTTAGGGGTGACTGGGGGGAGGTGGGATGGGGGGAGGCTTCTTTTTGTTTTGTTTTGTTCCTTTGTTTTCCACATCTTGCTCAGCAGCTGGCACATGCAGCTGCTTGGGGCAACTGCCAACTGGGCAGCGCAGAACAGTCCCTGCCCTGGGATGTGTGTGAGGATGATCCCCATGGGCTACAGCTGCTATCCCACTTGGCCCTGCCACCCCATGGGTCGTGACCCCTTCCTGTGCTGGCGGGTTGACACCTGCCTGCCCTTCCAGGCTGGTCCTGCCCCTGAGTTTGCAAGGTGGGAGTGAGGCAAAGCTGGATTTGGCCAGAGCGGAGAGCAGGCGTCTCCATTACATCCAGGCCCATCTTCCAACCCCATCCCTGTCCCGCTGAAGGATGCCATTGTGCCTGATCCTGTGGGAGCACCAGTGCCTTATCTCTGTGTGCCTGTTGCCTAGACTGCATTTGAATTCTGGTGCCTTTTCTTACCATTTGTTTATGAAAAGATGTATTTTCCTGGACATCTTCTAATAAATCGGAGAAAGCCCTGGAATGACGTGGCTGTCGATCTCTCTCCCAATACAAGAGAGGAGCTTACCATTGAGAGAGAATTTGGGAATCCCTGGCTGGTTGTCTGGGACTGTCTCATCCTTGGCTGTGCATTGTCTTATTGCTGCTGGCTCTGCCCTGTTCCCACCCAAGCTCCTGCCTTGTGTTCCCTCATTAATGAGTGTTACTTAACCCTCTGGGTATCAGAACTGAAAGCTGGAAGGTGAAGCAGTTCCTGCTGACCATGGGTTTCAGATGGGTTTGAGGAATATGGGTTAACCCCCTTCTGAGGCAGGAGCTAAAGAGGGAGGGCAATGTACTCCAGGCTCCTTCAGATGGAGCTTGGGAAACCCCTCCCACCTCCAATGTCCTCAGGGCTGCACTTCTTGGGTGCTGGCTGGACCTGAGCCATTCCTGTATATCCTAAAGCACACTGTTTGGGCTTCCCTTCCTTCCTTGCTGCCTTGCCATGGCAGACTCCTTCTCTTCCCAGCCCACAGAGACACCCTCCCCTTCCCTAAAGGAACAACACTGACAGAGTGCCCATTCCGATTTCACTCTCTTTATTGTTTATCATTCTTTCAAAATAGGATATGTTCAAAAATATAAATAGGTGCAGGGAACGCTGGTGCCCCGCACGGTCCCCTGGAAAGAGCACGTTGTCCTGGGACAGGCACTGCACTGCAGAGGGGGAAGCAGAGAGGAGACACAGCCCCCAGCACCCAGGTCCTGGGTCTCAGCCCCCCCTCACCTCCCTCCTCTCACAGTTCCTTCCACCACAGTCCCCTGGCCCTCCCCACCCGCCCTGACACGCTGCAGCAGTAAAAGGATTCTGGAAAAAAAATAAAACCCCAAANGAGCGTCCCTTCTGCTTCCAGGCATTGTTTTCCCCTACCAGCCTGCCCGCGGGCAGTACAGGCTCAACTTCCATGAAGCCGAGCAAGTGTGCCAGGACCAAGGTGCCATCCTTGCCAACTTCAACCAGCTCTTCCAGGCCTGGAGCGAGGGGCTGGACTGGTGCAACGCGGGCTGGCTGGCTGATGGCACAGTGCAGTACCCCATCCGCCTGCCCCGCAAGCCCTGTGGTGGGGTGCACCTCGCCCCGGGCATCCGCAGCTACGGCCCACGCCACCGGCACCTCCACCGCTTCGATGCCTTCTGCTTCACCTCCGCGCCCAGAGGTGGGTGCTGGGCCACGGGTGGGGCTGGTACCCTGGGGAAGATGATGTGCATCCTTCCCCATTAGGGCACAGGACTTAGCCTGGATGGGGATGCTCCAGGCAGGGATGCTCCAGATGGGGATGCTCTGGATGATGCTCAGCACTGATGCTCCCCTCTCCCTCTTAGGAGAGGTTTTCTACCTGGACCACCTCGATGGGATGTCGCTGGAGGAGGCCAAGCAGAGCTGCCAGGATGCAGGGGCTGAGATTGCCCGGGTGGGGCATCTCTACTCTGCCTGGAAGTTCCTGGGGCTGGACCGCTGCAATGCCGGCTGGCTGGCAGATGGCAGTGTTCGCTACCCCATTGTCAAGCCCCGGGCCAACTGTGGCCCCGCAGAGCCCGGTGTCCGCAGCTTCGGCTTCCCCAGCAAGGGCAGGTTTGGGGTCTTCTGCTACAAGGAGAGATAAGGAGCCCGGAGAGATCCTTCTTGTACGAAGGATTTTTCCAGCCTTACAGTGCCTGATGTTGGGCATTTCCCAGGGCTGTTTTAGGGGTGACTGGGGGGAGGTGGGATGGGGGGAGGCTTCTTTTTGTTTTGTTTTGTTCCTTTGTTTTCCACATCTTGCTCAGCAGCTGGCACATGCAGCTGCTTGGGGCAACTGCCAACTGGGCAGCGCAGAACAGTCCCTGCCCTGGGATGTGTGTGAGGATGATCCCCATGGGCTACAGCTGCTATCCCACTTGGCCCTGCCACCCCATGGGTCGTGACCCCTTCCTGTGCTGGCGGGTTGACACCTGCCTGCCCTTCCAGGCTGGTCCTGCCCCTGAGTTTGCAAGGTGGGAGTGAGGCAAAGCTGGATTTGGCCAGAGCGGAGAGCAGGCGTCTCCATTACATCCAGGCCCATCTTCCAACCCCATCCCTGTCCCGCTGAAGGATGCCATTGTGCCTGATCCTGTGGGAGCACCAGTGCCTTATCTCTGTGTGCCTGTTGCCTAGACTGCATTTGAATTCTGGTGCCTTTTCTTACCATTTGTTTATGAAAAGATGTATTTTCCTGGACATCTTCTAATAAATCGGAGAAAGCCCTGGAATGACGTGGCTGTCGATCTCTCTCCCAATACAAGAGAGGAGCTTACCATTGAGAGAGAATTTGGGAATCCCTGGCTGGTTGTCTGGGACTGTCTCATCCTTGGCTGTGCATTGTCTTATTGCTGCTGGCTCTGCCCTGTTCCCACCCAAGCTCCTGCCTTGTGTTCCCTCATTAATGAGTGTTACTTAACCCTCTGGGTATCAGAACTGAAAGCTGGAAGGTGAAGCAGTTCCTGCTGACCATGGGTTTCAGATGGGTTTGAGGAATATGGGTTAACCCCCTTCTGAGGCAGGAGCTAAAGAGGGAGGGCAATGTACTCCAGGCTCCTTCAGATGGAGCTTGGGAAACCCCTCCCACCTCCAATGTCCTCAGGGCTGCACTTCTTGGGTGCTGGCTGGACCTGAGCCATTCCTGTATATCCTAAAGCACACTGTTTGGGCTTCCCTTCCTTCCTTGCTGCCTTGCCATGGCAGACTCCTTCTCTTCCCAGCCCACAGAGACACCCTCCCCTTCCCTAAAGGAACAACACTGACAGAGTGCCCATTCCGATTTCACTCTCTTTATTGTTTATCATTCTTTCAAAATAGGATATGTTCAAAAATATAAATAGGTGCAGGGAACGCTGGTGCCCCGCACGGTCCCCTGGAAAGAGCACGTTGTCCTGGGACAGGCACTGCACTGCAGAGGGGGAAGCAGAGAGGAGACACAGCCCCCAGCACCCAGGTCCTGGGTCTCAGCACCCCCTCACCTCCCTCCTCTCACAGTTCCTTCCACCACAGTCCCCTGGCCCTCCCCACCCGCCCTGACACGCTGCAGCAGTAAAAGGATTCTGGAAAAAAAATAAAACCCCAAAAGGTGCTGTTCACCCTGGAGATTAAATAACAGAAATAATTACATTGTTCGTGGATAAAATCAGGAAAAAATAATCATCTTTATTATTTAACTTAACCCCCTGCCCTCTGCAAACCCACCCCCCTCCCTGTCCCCAAAGGCACGAAGATAATTGGAACCGGACGGTTAGTAAAAATGCTGAGATCTAATTTGTTTTGCTTTGGTGCTTGGAAAAACATTAATTTTTTTTTTTTTTAATATATATATACACAAAGGTGGGTTTGTCTTTAATATATTTTTTCCCCTTATATGACAAAAAAGCAACAAGAAGAATAAGAAATCGACTCTGTTAATATAACTGTTCCGTTAAAAATCTCTGGCGTTCCCCCTCGGTCTATGGCCGCGTTCTAATGGGTGGGTCTGTGGACGGCGCTGCCGCTGGATCTCGACCGGTTCCTGGGGCTCCTCTTGTATAGCCTGCGCTGGTAGCTGGAGGCTGTGGAAGAGAAGAAAAGGCACCTTGTTGGCAGGAGCCAGGACAGAGACGCTGCTTGTCCCAGCGCTGGCCTCCCCGGCCCCGAACTCCCTGGAAAAACACGGGCAGCCGCAGGCAGCGCTGCCCGGCAGGCGGCTGTGTGCGCCCCGGCGCCAGCCCGCCCGCACACGGACAATCAGCCCTTCTCTCGCCCTGCACCTGGGGTTTGCTTCACCCGGGGGAGAAGGTGCCTGGGCAGGAGCATCATCTCCGCGGGTGCCTGTGCCATCCCTTCCCTGTGCCCCGCGGGGAGGGCAGCTCTGCTGATGAAGTGGGCGTGGGCACCGTTTCCCTGCCTTACCTGTAGCGCTGCCGGTCTGTCCTCAATTCATAATCCCAGTATCCATTAGGAGTGGGATATGTTCAGGACACAGGAGGGGAAGCCACCCCATCTGGCCAGCAGGGAGGGTCAAGGTTTCTGCCTGATCTTTGCTGATGGTCTCCCTGGAAGCTGGCAACCGCTCTGGTGTGATAATTGCAGGAGGGTTTTGGTGGAAGCAGCCAAAGCTGGCTGTGATCAGAAAAGGTCTCTTGATCACTGGCTCTCCATGCAGGGAGCCTGCAGCTCTCCAGATCCACAGCAGAGCCAAGGGAATCAGCATCTTGGACTGCACCAGGCAGCCGCCCTTGGACACCTCTTCCATCTCTCCTCCTTTCATCTCCTCCCTGGGGCAGAGGTTTGTCCCCTAAGCCCGTATCAGCTTTCCCTGGCCATGGGACCATTGCTTAATCTGCTTTATCTGGAATTGCCCAGCTGGACCTGAAACTGACAAGGAGGCTACTGGATGGATGGGATTTGTCTGAGGCCAATGAAATTACTGGGAAGCTGCAGGCAAGCAGGGATGGAACAAGGGTGTAGGCAGGGCTGGGAGTGGGCTGGAACACCAGTGGGAATAGGATAGCTGTCATCAGCTGGAGGTCTGACAGGAGGAGAGTCAGGAGCCCAGCCCTGCCTCTTGGCTTATCTCTGCCTCAGAACTCCTGTCTGCTCCCAGGGCAGGGGAATACTGGGGAAGTGATTGGGGGACCACAGCTCCTCCTTTCTATTCTCTCTGTTGGTGCACTTGGTGCCAAAACTTGCCCTCTGAGAAGCCATTTATTTTTCTGTCTTTAAGTAGGCTGGGCCAGTGGTAGTCAACTTGTTGCCCCTTCCTGGCTCTGGAGCTGCCCCTACTCTGCCTTGGTGGAGGAGTCTTCAGGGCTGTCAGCTTCCATGGCTCCATGGGAAAGCTTTCATGAAGTCAAGGGAACCATGATATCACCTTCTGCCTGGTTTGGATCTACCCTGCACACTAAGGCAATGCCCCCCTCATTCCCAGCTCCTTCTCTCAGCTGCAGGGATGCATCAGCCCTAACCTGAAGGTAAAGGGACTGAAACGTACGGTTTAGGCAGGATATCCGTGGCTCCTCCCACTGCCCGTTGGGCTGGCACCGGATCGTGGGCACGTGGCGCTGGATGTAGCCTTGGTTGCACTGGTACCGCACCAAGGAGTTTATTTCATAGCGTTCCTTCTTCCGTCCGAAGGTCCTGGCATTCTCCACTGCAGGGGGGTCCCCACAGGCCACTGCAGGACATGGGCAGAGACATGGAGAGTGAGAGGGGTCATGCCCAGCTAAATGGGCAACTCACACCCAGGCAGCTCCTGCCCACCCAGTTCAGACTGGGCATGCACAGTCTTGTCACTCCTCCCATGGATAAAACCTTAACTCTCTTCAAGATTGTCTCTTTACACAAAATTTAATGCAGAGGGATATGGGAGTCCCAAGGTGGGCCTTGAAATTAAGCAGGGGTCTGCCTCTGTGCTCTGTTCCTGCCTCCTGGAAAGGCAGTGAGAGCTGAGCATCACAACAGATATCTGTGCTTGTGGGAGGACATGGAACTGGCATTGTGGGAGTGATGATGCAGCCAGGGTATGGCTCTACCTGGAGATATTGAATCCCCGTCCTTGATGGCTCATCTTATTTATTTTCAAGTCCTTGCGAAACTTTCTCCTAGAGCCTTGGCCAGCTTCTCTTTCTAATCCTTTCCACCTCTTTGACCACCCTTTGCAGTGACAACACCCACGTTCACATGCACTGGGGACTCTGCTCCAGTCTTGCAGCCACTGCCTGAGTTCCCCATCCTTGCCAACATAGTATAGGGTGCTGACCTGTTCCTTTCTTGCAGGTGAAAGGGAGGTGATAGTTGCAGGGAACATCATTCCATTCGCCTTTCTCATGCCAGATCATCACAACACAGTCCTCCCCCGCCGAAAAGAAGTTATCAGGTTGGTTGGGCCGCCAGTTCTCATATTGCTGCCGAGAGAGGAAAGCCCTTTAACTAAAGTTGAGCCCTTACCTCTCCCACTCCCTCCTTCAATCCTGCTGCTGCCTTGCCCCTGCCTCTCTCCAACAGAGACCACAGGATGCCAGCACTGCTCCTACAGTGGTTCTTTCTGCCATGATGGTGCTGAGGAGCCAATAAACTTTACTGTTGGCTTGGAAAAACCATAAGCCCTACTGCCCCCAGTCAATGTCCAACCCAAGCACTCAGCATGTAACTCATGGAGCTCTTCTCCCCACCCAAAGCCAGTGCCTGTGTGTGCTGTGGGCTGTTGGCTCACCAGGGAGTGCCCATCAGACCAGCGGAAGTCGTTCTCCACAGCTCTGTCGCTGAGGCCAATCCACTGGTAGTCCTGTGCATGACCTGGAAGAGCAGAAGGGGAAAGAAGAGTGGGTCATGGTTGCCCTACACCTTGTTGAAAGCATTTCTTTTCCATCTCAGCTGTCTCTGGCCCTGGAGCCTCTGGTTCATTTGGCTTCTTCCCAGTCACTAGCCCCTGATGTCCTTATTTTCCTCATAGCATAGTTGACCATCTCCCTCCCCACTCAAAGTGCCACATGCATGCATGCACCCATGCAAGGATGAGGCTTTGTTAGGATATATATGATCACCAATGGGGCAAATTGTGGTTTTCACACTGTTTTTGATAAATCTGCCCATAGACTCAGAGTCCAATGGCTGGACTCCTGCCCAGTCTCAGGCTGCCCCAGCACTCACTGTTCACAAATTCTTGTTCCTCTGGGGTGATGATACTGCTGAGGTGGGCTTGATGTTGTCGGCATCTGGTCTCTGCATCCATCCAAGTCTCCCTCTCTTCAAAGTGCCTGTAGCAGTGGCCCTGGAACTTGGTCCATCCTTCCTCACAGTTTTCCAAGTCTGAAACACACAGAGAAGGGATGAAAATGAGTGGGTGCATGGGTCTGGAAGCCTTCCAACTCACCTCTTAGCAGCCCATGCTCCATGGCATGGGATAACACATGGTCACTTTCACTAAAAAAACAAACCCTGACACTATCGCCTGTAGGATATTCTAGAGAAGATCATCAGAAGACATCCAAAACAGGCAGAGAGGGAAGCCTGTGTTGAAGATCCCATAGCTACAGTAAAACGGCCAGTGCTGCTAGAAAATTTGAATGATACTGACTTATTCCTGAGCAATTAAATTCCTGTGTCATGTTCCTGAACTTTGTTTTTGAGGAACTGACCAAGCAAGAACCCTTCTCTTTCCACTCCTGGCCTCCAGAGCTTCCTTGCTTTGGAAAAAACTTGAAGAACCCAAAGCCAGATGTCCAGAATCAATGCACATGTGTTGAAAACAAAAAAAGGGACTACCAGGTTCGAGTGGTTGTATCACTTGGTGTAATTCTGGAGCTCTGGAGGAGAATAAAACCTACCAAGGTGGGTGAAAAGAGACGGAGACAAGAACTTACCGTGGGGTAGGGAAAAAATGAAATATCAATTAAAAAGCTTGGAAGCTGCTAAAGAAATACAAATATTTCTCAGCTTTTCAGAACATCTTTCACCACCTGAGAAACACTGAAGAACTTAATGCACTTACTAAAGAAAGAAAAAAGAAAAAAACAAAAAAAACAACAAAAAAACACAGATAGGGAGAGCAGAGGCAAACGGCAAAACCATCAGCAAAGTCCTTCAGCAGTTCCCATGCAATGCAATACCATACATCAATCTGCTACACATGACTGAAGGAAACAAAAAATGAAATGTGTTTAGTCTCAGCCTTTCAGACACCTGATCTACTACCCTTTCTTAGGCCCTTGCTGCTCTGGGAGTGGTGATCTTTCATGAGTTTTCGTTCCTCTCTCCCTTTTCAGTAAGGTTTTCTGTACTTAGTTTCTTTCCTCTTTGTTAAACTTGAAGGGTCAAAGCACTTGTCACCTTCAATCAAGCTAATTCATCCTAATCCACTTTTCTGGTGTTCTTCCAGCTGGAGATTGCAGATGCTTCATCGATGCTGGAATGGCTGGTAGTTAGCTGAGACATTTTCTGCTTTCTTCAACAGATGTAATGGGTTATCTGGAAGTCACTGAAGCTCTAAAGATTCTTGGGCTTTACAGGCAGATCACTTGCACAGAGTGAGTGGAGAACTCACTTTGTCTTTTGAGATGTAAGACTCTTGCAGCATCTTGAATGCCATCCCTTGTCATCATAACCTGGGGATAGGACAGCACATGATACAGAACCTCAGCAGGACATTTCCTTGGAGAAAGGCCACTGTTTCCTACATAATTGCTGCTTTTGGGTAAATGTGACAGCAATTTTCTTTGAAAAGAATGAAGAAAATCTTATTCCCTTGTAGGGACACTGAGGTGGTGACAAGAAGGACTGCCTGTGTGCACAGATGGCAGAGCCCACCTAAAATGTCCTGCTGTTCTTGGAGCTTGACAGAAAGGATGGTCTGCCTCATGGAAATATGAAGATTTACATTCCCCATGGAGTTAGGGGCATTCACTTCCTCTTGCATCTCCCAGGCTGGAGGCCATAAATCAGAGATAAGAGAATATTAAGTTTGGCTTGGACCAAAGAAGATTGTAAGCAGCTGCAGGGTAGAAAGTCTTCTATTGGATTACAAGGATCTTCAACAACAGGTATCATGGATGGGTAAACTTGATTGCATCAGGAAAGTGATGTTAAGACAGCACAATTCCTCCCCTGAAAGTCCAATGACCCTGAGCTTTCTTATTATGATCTTCTTCACATGTTCATATTGGAAACAGAAAGAGAGATGCTGAGAAAGGGAAGAAGAAAATCCTGTATGTATCATCATTATTGATGCCAAGCTGAAGAAGACGCCATAACCTGTTTTGTCTGAGCAAGGCAGGAAAGCTTCCCCTCAGCTAAGCTGAAAGAAGTTTAGACTTTCATCAGCTTTAAGGAAAAAAAAAAAAACCAAAACCAAAAAAACCCCAAATCCACAACTCTTTGTCTTTCCTTGTAGAAACAAAAATAAGTATTGGTGGTGGTCAGAGTACCTAATTTTGATGGAAAAATAGATCGCTTCATGTTTTCTCAAAGATACATTCCCTGCTGATTTTGCCACAGGAAGCCATGTTGAAGAGATGACAAAAATGTCATGCTATGTCAAATTGGTGGAGATTCCTGGAGTGAATGAGACTTCTCTCAGCTGCATCTTCCCTGAGAGAAACACAATAATTTTTCATGGATCAGTTAAAACATTCTTCCATGAAATTCCAGTCTAGCAGAGAAAGTTTGCCTGGGGTGAAAATGTACTCAGAAGTTTCTCTACTGTTACAGATGGACAGGAAGAACCTTGACCCAAAGAGACTTCTGTGATAATATTGTTAAGATCCATGTGGAGCTTCACTAGAGAACTTTAGAAAAGAGAAAGCTGAGGAAGACACCATAAGCTCCTGCTTAGGAATCTTAGAGGACATGGCACTGTGATGAACAAACTAATGAAAATCTATATATTCAAAACCCTCAAAGAGTTTCCATAGTGTGTTTTAAACCAGTGTTAGAGGTTAGCTCACTGAGATGAGGGCAGGACTGGTGAGAGCAGTAGGGATCAGCTTTTTTGGGGGGGCTATGTTGGGAACAAGGAGTTGCAGCAGTTAGTAAGATTAGCTGGAGCCAGGCAGGCCGTACCGATCTCACACAGGTCCCCTCCGTAGCTGGGAAGGCATAAGCATTTGAAAGAGTCGATGCCATCAGCGCAGGTAGCTCCATTCAGACAGGGGCTTGAGTGGCACTCATCAGTGTCTGCAAGAAATCAAGGGCTTCCATTAGGGCTCTGGGCAGGCAACTCCACCAACAGGAGAACTTGTTTCCTTGCTTGTTTAGGAGGGAATATCAGTTGTTTTGGGGAAACTTGGGAGGGTTGTGCTTTATAACATACTGCTGCTGGAAGAATGAAGGCAAGAGACCCAACCCACCCTACAAGGAAGACATTGGATTTCTGGTGGTTGAACATCACTCTGAAGATATCAGAACAAGCAGAGCAAGATGAAGCCAACACACAGCACTCAGTCTTGGACAACTGTGGTAACTCTTCTTTGTCCACTGCCTCTGCCTGATGCATCAAACATGAAAACTTGTGTCTGTGCCTCCATCAGCTAAGGGTCCATGAGGAAGGATGTGGAATTCTCATAAGTGATGGAAACATCCTGAAACAGATCCCTATCTCCTAACCAATGTTCCTGGTTGTCAGTGCTCACTAGAAGTTTCTTCCTAAACATAATTTGGATGAAGTTCTGTGTTATGATATCTCTTTTCAGTGAAGATGAAGAAAGCGCAGAGAGGAAAAGGAGTGGATTCAAAGATGGTTCAGAGCCCCTCAACTTTTTCTCTTTGAGGATCTTATCTAGGAGTGCCTCTTCCTTAGTAAAGAACACTGGAATGCAGTGCCATTTTCTTCAGACCTGTTTCACTATGCATTCTTTTGCTTGTGATGGGACTGGAAGAAGCTGGTACATCTTTTCCAACTGTGGACTCCATCTTGGTGGAGAGAGCTTTGGAGTCAGAAGAAAAGTAATTCAGAATGGAAAGATTTCAGGTACATTCAACTCAGGAGCAAGGAGGAAGACTGAGGAAGAAAGTGGGAGCACATCCATGCAGGTTAGGATAAATTGTGACTGGTTAGATCCTCATGCGAGACAGCATTTCTTTCACACTTAGAAGAAATGTAAAGTTTTAACAGTGATGACCAACACTCCATGCTCTTCTTGTGGATGAGGAGGGTTAGTGAGGAAACATTCACAGATGATAAACATGCTGGCTGTGGAAATGCCAGAGCAGAACAGTGACTCCCTGAGGTCTGTGTTCATCTTCTGACTGGGATATAGTTGGTCAGTTATCATCTCCTTGCAGAACCATGGCCCAGCTGCTCAGTGTCCCCAGACATAAGACAGCAGATGTGTGTTATACCCCATGTGGCTGTCTAGTGACTCAGTGGCCAAAGTCTGATATGTCAACTGGAAGCTGACATGTTCTGTAACGTGCCTAAGTGATGGATAAAATCTTTTCTGACCTTGAAAGGTAAATCTGTGTGTGCTTTGGAGCAAGAAGGTTGTCATCTTTATTCTAGGCTGTATTACTGTGAGCGGTGAAATCATTCTTCATATGGCTGATGAACCTCTTGCTCCAGTTTTGCAGTTCTTCTCTGAGAGAAGGATTTTTTCATTCTGAATTACCCTTCTAAATCTTACGAATGCTTTCTGGATTTCTTTGTTCACTGCAACATGAAGACAACTCTGTTTCCATGGTACTAATAAATACTTTGGGACTTTTCAGAACAAAAAGAGAGTCACAAGTCTAGTAGAATAGAGGAGCTGAACTTGGCTGAGTATTCCTTATTAGTCACACTTGGAGTTCCTAGAAGACAGGGAGAGTAAAGAACAAAGAGGTATCCTGAAGGATGATTGCAACTCTAGAGGTCCCTTGGGCTTCCCAGCAGCAGCAGCAGAAGTTCCTGTTGGTTCTGGTGGGCTCCAGCTGAACAAGTAAGTAAAGGTTTTTCTTCCTTTGTTAGGCTCCATGAAGTGAAGAGAACACTGCAGAAGTGGGAATAAAACTCACATGGGAGCTAAAACTCAGTTAGCAGTGGATAATGAGGCTTTAGTTGTCTTCAGCTTTGTGGAATAAAACTTGCCACGTCCAAGATCTCTTCTGATATGCAGGAGACCTGCCATCCCTGGTCTTGAAGGAGGGGGGAGCATGCACACATGTGCAAGGTCATTGCCACAAATTTCCATCTGGGAAATAACACTGCAACAGAATTTACTTTAACAGATATTGTATATAATATGTTATACATATTATATATGCTGTAAAACCAAATCTCTGTGTATAATACATATGTTACATATCTTTCCATACATACACATATTCAGTTATATATATGGCACACAGAGAAATGGTGTATACTTGTAGGTAGTGTTGGAAAAACAAATAACAAATACAAGTGGGACAGACAGATTTTCTTCCCAGAGGTGTGCTGCAAATGGCTGGAGAGATGTTTAAACACGTGATGATCATAAATACCAAACTCCCCCTTCAGCCTGTTGAACTGTTGAGGCAGTGTCCCTGTATTCTTTTGGATGTAGAATTACATTTCCAAGCTGACACTGGAAAATTCAAACTAAAACATATCTGTTGGGTTGGAGGAAGTGTTGCTGATTCTGGTCCTCCCAAAAAATCCAGATCTTGGAGGTCTGTTGGAAAGGTCTAAATGATAAAATTGGCAAGTTGGTTTGTGGGTGTTTCTAGGATATGCCATGAAAGCCACAGGATTTACGGGCAAGAACACCATGAAAAAAAAAAAAAAANCTGTCACACAACACTTGGCTATTTTCTTCATAACTTTTTATATACTATAAATGTGTCGACTTTCACATTGTTTAGAGCTAGGTGAGGTCAATAAATCATTGTACACCTCTTCAGCCAGCTGAAATCAACCTGCAACACACTGGGTGTGCCAGCTCTGCTCAGCATGAGCTCCCACTTCCACAGCACCAGCTGCCAGGTACCTTGAGGCTCAAGGATCTCACACAGGCATGAGCTATTTATTTGCTTGGGTGAGCAGTCACCCAAAAAGTCAGCTTTGCTTTGTGATGCAGCTCAAGTGCTACTCAGCTGACAAGAAGACAAGACTACTGCTATTATTACCCCTTGCTAAGGAAGGAGGCATGTGTGATGTGCAGTGGAATGCAGAATGGAGGCAGCCCTTGCTTTCAAGAGCTGCAGCTGTAAAACAAAGACGGGGAAAAAATGCCTCGCGGTGCCAAAAATAGGAAGCCCAGTTAGAACGTGTTATTAACTCACTTCTTGAGGATAATGCAGAATTAGTGACTCTTTAGAAGAAGATTCATACTGCAGTTAATACTGCCCAGAAGTTGCAAAAGGTTATTCAGTTCTACTGTCACAACAGTTTCTATCTTTTGTTACTAGCAGGACCCAGGCTCTTACTTTCAAATGTAATTCTTTTAAATAAAACAATTAAACCAAAATAGCCAATGTAAACAGGGTCTTGCATCTGGAAGATGTAAACTGTTGGATGGAGAAAGCGAGGGGAGTTACATAGCTGCAAAGCAAACTTTGAATTAGTTTCACCATTTGCTTCCTAGGCTTTTTTTTTTACATTTCCAGATACATACTATATTTAGTCAGAATAATTTTCTTTTGGTGCAACTGAATACAACAAAAGTATTCTTGGCATCTCTGCTCATGGTGGGGGGTTGGAGCTGGATGATCTTTCAGGTCCCTTCCAGCCCTAACCATTCTATGATTCTATGATTTTCCCAATGACTTTGGAAACAATTTGCTGTACCAGAAATTGGAAATTGGAAAGAGAAATCTGTTAGAAATGAAAGAGAAATTAGATTGACCCTGGTTTTGTTCAGAAAGTAAGTGACATATAAAAGTGAACACTCAGTGCCAGTGGTGAGAAGGAAGTGCTTTTAAAATCTTTCATCCCAAGCTGAAAACACAATACTAGAAACAGTGCTATGACTTTTTGAAACAGTTCAGTCTGTGCATCCCTTTCCATGGCAGCCTGTATGGAACATGTGCAAGAATATCCATTAAACAAGATCAGATTTATGCTTAAAATATCTACTAAGCTGGTGAACAGAGAGGATGGTGTCACCTAAACCCTAAACAAACTCTAGTTCCTCCAAAGCTGTGAATAACTGGTTTAGTAGTACACTCTAGGATATTTCTATACCCTCCTGTTTTGTTCTGCAGAAAGGAAAAGGTAAGATAGAAAGGCAAGTCCCAATAGTGCCTGTTGGGCCCCTCACTCTGTCTATACAGGCCTCCTTGAAAGTGCAATTATTCGAATAGGGAATTGGAGACCAATCAGATAATTATCTCCTAGAGACTGAAGAAAAAAAAATAGTCCAGGTACAAATTAATTTGCTTTTCAGAGACTGCTGGGAAGTTTGAACTACTGGTCTGATAGCTCACACGGTGAAGAAAAACATTGGAGCAACTGTAGGGTGAATCCTAGAAGAAAAGAACAGGAGGAGTTGGGGGAACCAGTTCTGTCACATTTTAAGGCAAATGCTAGTATCAAACATCACAGAGCCAGCTACTGTTTGGCTATCAGCAATTAAGTAATTAAAATAATTAACTACAATAATTGAACCAAAGCCTCCCCGTAGCAGCAGGGCAGGTATTGCTGCAGCCTTAAAAACCTCTATTCTACTAGAGATTGTCAAGTTTCCAGGAGGACCTGTTAATTTGCTGGAACCTTCAATTTGTCCAATACTCTCATTGAAGAACTCAGGAAATCTGGACTTCACTGTCTCCAAAATGTGCAGAAATAAACAGACATGTAAATAGCACTAGTTCAGGACTGTATGTTACTTGTGCTGAGGAAGCCAACTAATTTAAGCTAACTAATTTCTGATGCAAAGCAGACAGAGGCTCCAGGAGAAGTCAAATCATCTGGTCAGTCACAAGTGGTCTGTGCTTTTGCTTCTCTCATCCAGGACTGGTACATTCATCTCCTTCTTAAGACCATAATTTTAGTTTCACATTAGGTGAAACATTATGAAACAGGTGAACGTTTTCTTGACTCTTTTTAGTCTGGACTAACAAAATTCTATCCCTTGGGCTTCCAGCTTGAGAAGCTTGAGGAAAGCCCTTTGAGACCTTTCCTTGTTTGTATTCTAACCGTCTGCTGTGTCACGGCCACAGGCAACAGAATTTATGGACTTTTTTTCACCAGAGACAAGCAAAACTCAACATAAATAGATGCCATTTCAGCACATTTATCTTTTCCCCCAACAATGTGAGTGAAGTTTTAAGTCATTAATTGGTCAGAATGCTCCAAACCACAGCCTTTCACTGAAGTGCCAGCATGCTTTTTTCAGCTAATAATTATTTGTCTTCAAATGTTACCAGAAGCAAAAAGACCCACTGAGCTGGCAAAACCTTGGATGAAGAAGCCAAGCCTATGGACAATTCTAAAGCTTGTGGGGTTCCTGTCTTCATGAAGGAATCAAACTGCTGACTAAAGACATGTACATTCATAACCTTCAATTTGGTTAGATACTAAAAAATACTGGCACTCCAAGTGTTAATTTTGGGCTCTTATGCTCTGGCTCTGGCTTTTAGAGAGAAGTAGAGGCTACTGCAGAGCAGAAAAATACCATTCCTCTAAAGTCATTCAACTAAATAGACTGCTGGATCTAACTGGAACCCTCTGATGGCAGGAGCAGAGGGCAACAGCCATGTACCTCTCTGCTCCTCACTCTAAGCTCCTTCTGCAAGCAGAACCAGCTTCACCCACTCTTTAATGTTAGCCAAAATTCATTGCACTGAACGGGCATCCACTACATTCCACAAACCCTGAGCACATCACCAGGCACAGATATGAGAGCTGATTTTTTTGCAAGAGCTAAATTTCAAGACTGGGAAGCTTCAAGTGAAAATGGAAACACAACACGGAAAAACAGCATTCTGGGATCCAGCCTACAGAAATTCCTTGTGGACTTTCAATGCTCACAATCCCCAGAGCACTATAAAGAGTAACAACTCAAAAAAGGAAGGTCTATTGTTTTTTTTTTAATTCTTTTTCTTTTATTTCTGTAATTCTTTTGTTGTCTCTTTGCTCTAATTCTCTGGAAGTTTGTCTTGTTGCAGAGGTATTGTAAGTTCATGATCAATACACTTTCTTGCACCTGGATGAACTTCCTTCAGACCCTGACCAGTACTGGATTTAATCCTGTAGAGACACTGTACTAAAGAAGTTTACCAATGAAAAGATAGGACTACCAGCCATACACGTGTACTCAAGTCCATCTCTAGTCTATAAAGAGTCTACGCTTACCTCTTGCTGTCACCTGTTAAGAAACCCCAGCTGCTACATCGCCATCTCTGTGACTTGCAAATACACGTGTTCCAATTTCAGAATATTTTCAAGCTTCTTCACACATGAGCTGCTGAACACATGGTTTTCTTTCAAAATATTTCACAAGAATGTTGGCTAACAAATGGTCTGAAGAATCTGGCAATTGCTTTGTGGGTAATTTATAAAAAAGAAACACAGTGGAATAAAACCATATTTTGGGCCCAGTAATCCCTCCTTTTTTTTTTTCTTTTCTTTTTTTTTTTTTTTTTTTTTAATAAAAAATTTTTGCTGAGCCTCACTGGCTTCCTTCCTTCCCTCAACGCTGATTTTGCTGACTTATTTTTGTCTCTGGGCTTGGACGTGGCAGTGGGCACGGCCCAAACACAGGGCCCATGAGTTGTGCAAGAAGGACTTTTGATCCATAACTCCTGCATGACCCTGCCAAGCCAGTGCCGTGGGAGTTCCTCCTCTGATTTGCCCTCACACTCTTGTGCATCATCCTCTGTGCAACTGCTCAGCAGCAACAGACAGGGCCACAGATGTGTGGGGAGCAGGACTGAACAAAGGTTTGTGATTACCTGGTGCTCTCAGAGAGAGAGAAGTGACGCAGAGGGAAATGCAGTGACTCATTCAAAACACTTTGAGGGTGGAAATGACGTTAGAAACCAGGCTGAGTCTCACAAAGCCCTGCATTTACAGACCTTTATCAAGTCCAGGGCTACCCAAGTTGAATGGTGTAAAAAGAAGCGGTTTAGGAGGCAATGTGGGAGGGGATGGAACTGATAATACTTTTGCTAGAAGGAACTGAGCAAATTACTTTGCACATACATTTTGTACCATACTTAAGCAACATGTCCTAAATGAACCTGTGGCCCTTTGAAAACTGAGCACATGTAGGAGCTTCGTAAAACAACACAAGCACTGATGGCTTTCAAACAGGACTTGTCCCCCAGTGCCAGCTCCTGATGGCAGCAAAGGGAAACCAAGCTGCTGTGTTCAGGGATGCTGTGGGACATCCTGTCTTACCAGAACCGGACTTCTTCTGTGGCCAAGAAGCAGCCACCAGGAAGCACAACATCTTGCATCTCATTTTCTTCTCACTGCAGTATCCTACTGCTTTCAGAGCATGTGAACACTGCTCAGGGAATACTTGTCAGAACAGTAGCAGAGTGTTTTCACCATAAATGGTTATTCAGATTTAAATATTATGTCTGTTTATACTTGGCAACAAGGGATCCTATGAAAGACAGAGCACTGAAATACCGAAAAGAGCCAGGATGGAGGGAAGAGCATTTATCAGCAGAGCTGACAAAAGCTAGTGATGCTCTGAGCATCATTTCACACATTTATCCCATTCTAGCTGCAGAGAGCAGCATAAGACACAGACCAGAGGGTGGCCACATAATGTGCCAAAGGGATCGGTGCAGTGTGCCCAATGCAAACATTGCACTCAGTGCAGATGATGCTCAGAGGAAGGATTTGTTTCCAGCTGGCTTGCTTTAAAAGAGATGTAGATTTGGCACTGAGGGACATGGTTTAGTGGTGGATTTGACAGTGCTGAGTTAACTATTGGAGTCAATGATCACAAAGGTCGTTTTCAACCTAATTGATCCTATGATTCTATAATCATGACCTGTGCAAAACCATATATATTTATGGCTTTCCACCAGAAAAACATTCTGCTCAAGTCTGCTTCTGCATTAATGTTTTCTGCTGCTTAAAAAGCAAAAAAGTGACAGCTATACTCTCTTCCTCCCTTCTCTTCCATACAGCTTTCCCTTCCACATGAGACACATTACCTTCTGTAGTGGGTCCTAATGCGTCAATTGCTTCTTGTGAGGCTTGAGGCAGGGCAGCAGTAGTGGTGGCCAACAGATGGGGATTGTCTAGAGCAGCAGCTGTCTCTGTCTCTTGTTCTGACATCGCACGGGGGAAAGGCTCTATTTCAAGCTGACCCTCTTCAGAGTTCCTGTATCCCTGTGTTGGTTCAACATCTGGAGTCCTGGTACTAATTACAACGTCCAGGACAGAAGTTTCCCCTGAAATGGCTGTGATAGAGTGTGTCACAGCCCCAGATGTTGCAGCAGTAATCTCTTCCTTGGGAGTACCAAAGGGCTCCCCACCAGCCAAAGATGTGGAAGCTGTTTTGATGTTAGCAGAGGGCCACACTGATGCTTCCCCACTGGGTTCATGGACTGTGAAGGTTTCTGTGATAACCTCTGGAAATGTTTCACCCTGAGCTTCTTGACTTGTGGGTGTTTCTATTCTAATTTCAGGAAATGCAGACGTTTCCCCACTTACTTCTTGAACTGTGGATGTTTCTATGTAAATTTCAGGATAGGCAGATGTTTCACCTCTGGCTTCTTGACTTCTTGGTGTTTCTATGCTAATCTCAGGGAATGCAGATGTCTCCCCATTGATATCATGGACTGTAGAAGTTTCTATGCTAATCTCAGGAAATGCAGATGCTTCACCTCTGGCTTCTTGACTTGTGGATGTTTCTATTCTTATTTCAGGGAATGCAGATGTTTCACCACTGATTTCGTGGACTGGCGAAGTTTCTATGCTGATTTCAGGAAATGCAGAAGTTTCCCCACTGGTTTCATGGACTGTGGATGTTCCTATGCTAATTTCAGGATAGCCAGATGTTTCACCCCTGGCTTCTTGATTTGTGTATGTTTCTATCCTAATTTCAGGAAATGCAGAACTTTCTCCACTAAGTTCATGCACTGTGGAAGTTTCTATGCTGATTTCAGGAAAGGCAGATGTTTCTCCACTGGTTTCGTGGACTGTCGAAGCTTCTATGCTAATTTCAGGATAGCCAGATATTTCACCCCTGGCCTCTTGACTTGTGAATGTTTCTATTCTAATTTCAGGAAATGCAGGTGTTTCCCCACTGATTTCATGGATTGTGGATGTTTCTATTCTAATTTCAGGAAATGCAGATGTTTCCCCACTGATTTCATGGATTGTGGATGTTTCTGTGCTACTTTCAGGAAATGCAGAGGTTTCCCCACTTACTTCTGGAAATGTGGATGCTTCTATGGTAATTTCAGGATGTCCAGAAGTTTCACTCCTGGTTTCCTGATTTGTGGATGTTTCTGTGTAAATTTCAGGAAATGCAGAGATGTCCCCACTGATTTCTTGAATTGTTGATGTTTCTGTGCTAAATTCAGGAAATGCAGATGTGTCCCCACTGATTTCATGAATTGTGGAAATTTCTATACTAGTTCCAGGAAACGCAGATGCCTCCCCACTAATTTCATGAATTGTGGAAGTTTCTATACTAGTTTCAGGAAATGCAGATGTTTCGCCACTGATTTCATAAGCTGTTGATGTTTCTAGACCACTTTCTGGCAATGCTGATGTTTCCCCACTTAGTTCACCAGATGCAGAGGATTCACCACTTGGCCCCAAACTGTAGGGAAATGTGACAGCTGTTTCTCCGCCCAGTTCCTGTGATACTGTTGGTCTTGTCACAACTTCTACTAAATCAGAAGTGACTAAAGTGACTTCTGGAAACCCTGAGACCTCCCCATTAACATCAGTCACTGCTGAAGACTGTCCACTTAGATCTGTGGTTCCAGAGTAGTCTCCACTGAAGTATGGGATCCCAGATGGCTCTCCACTGAAATCTCCTCTCCCTGAAGGAAATCCACTAGTCTCAACAGCTCCAGACCCTTCTCCAGATACTCCTCTGTCTCCAGAAGGAAATCCACTTATTTCTATCATCCCAGATGGCCCTTCTCCCACCTCTTGTGCAACTGTTGTCTGTGTTACAACTTCCACCAACGTGGTATCCACAAGAGACACTGTGGGAAAACCAGAGGTGAGTCCACTTTCCTCTCCAGACATCAGACCACTGGTGACATCAACTCCAGAGACATCTCCACTGCTGTCAATCACTCCACTTGGGTAGCTGCTCATCTCCAACACTCCAGATGCACTCCCACCAAAGTCTACATGCCCAGAGGGCTCACCACTGATGTCTAAACTCCCTGATACTGAGCCTGATGCATCTTCACCTCCTGAAGGCAATCCACTGATTTCCAAAGTCTCTTTTGCTTCTGCTTCTGTAATTGAGGGGGTGGTTGTCACTTCCTCCAAAGTGACATCTACAAAGGTAATGCCGGAGGCCTCGCTGCTTCCATCCATACCAGAGGTAAGGCCACTTAAATCCACCAGACCACTGACCTCATGTACTCCAGATGTTTCTCCACTGATATCCAGTCCCGAGGGCAGTCCACTGAGATCGGGTACTCCAGAGGGCAGTCCACTGAGCTCCAGCCCTCCAGAGGGCTCTCTGCTGGGCTCAGCTCCTGAGGGTAAGCCTTGAATTCCACTGCTGCTGTCCCACTCAGAGGATGGGAACCCTGACAGATCTCCTTCACCGCTGACTCCAATGGACCCTTTTCCCTCCTCTTGCCGTTCTGGTGCTGTTGTCACAACTTCCACCAATGTAGTATCCACAAGAGAGATGGTAGGAAAACCAGAGGCAAGTCCACTTTCCTCTCCAGATGGCATGCCACTGTCTAGCTCAGTGCCAGAGATTTCTCCACTAGCTCCAAAAGGCAGCCCACTGCTTTCCACTCCAGATGGCATCCCCCTAATTTCTGGAATCCTTGAAGCAGACACTGATACCTCTCCATCTGCAGAAGGCAGGCCACTGATATCAACAACACCAGAAGGCACACCACTCAGGTCTCCTGAGGGCAACCCACTTTCTCCAGGTAGGAAGCCACTGGTATGTAGGTCTACTGATGGTAATCCACTCTCTCCAATCCCTGAGTGTTCACTAAGTTCAAAGACTCCAGAAGTAGGTTCTCCACTTGTATCCGGGACTCCAGATACCCAGCCGGATGCTGAGGATTCACCACTGACTTGATGTTCTCCAGATTCAGTCACCTCCCCTGATACTTCAGTGATGGAAACACTGGTACTTGTTTCCTCTGGTATTATGGTAGCTGGAGGAAAAGCAGATGGACTCACTGGAATAGAAAGAGCAAACAAAGAGAAGGAGTTGGGAAAATCATTTATACTTTGGAAGTGTCCCAACCCTACACCAGCAGTCAAGCATGACACAGACTACGGGGAAACTCTGAACCCACCTGAGAGCAATGACACATCGGTTGGAAAGACCTCTGTTCCCCAGGCTGTCTGGTTCTCAGGTTGAGTGGCAAACTCTGTCTCCATGGTCACCTCCTCCCCAGAGGGTACCCCCTCCACGCCAGGGATCACTTGTGTTGCCAGTACATCTTCAAAGAATGGAGTGACCCCCTCCTCCTCTGCTGGAGGCAGAGCTGGAATAAAAAAAGTATTGAAGAGCTTTTCCAAAAATTCACAATCCAAGATGCTGGTGAATTGCCTCACCCAAACCAGCACCCCAACACACCCAACCTCCCTCATGAAATCAATCCCTTTCCCTGAGGAGACAGCTCCATGTGCCCTGCAAGGCCAATACCTCTGAAGCAGAAGGCGTGGTGCCGGGACAGCGGGTCAGGGAAGCCCGTCTGGTTGTGGTGCTGGTAGATGGTTCTCACGCCCGGCGCGTCCCCCCCGCAGGTGGGGCGGGGGCTCACGATGGGGTAGCGGAGGCTGCCATCGGCCAACCAGCCCGCGTAGCACCTGTCCAGGCCCTGCTTCCAGGCGGCATGGAGTTGGCCAACAGAGGCCAGCATGGCATTTTGGCTCTCACAGTACTGCTGGGCTTCTATGAAGGTGAACTGCTCTGGCTGGGTTGCAAAGAACACCTCACCTGATGGATGGGAGAGAAAGCAGTTGTGAATTCCTGCCTCCCACCCATGCTCACACAGATGTGGAGCTGTGAAGCTCATTTTTGCTTCCCAGCAGTGCCCAAGGGAAGGGGGAGAACGTACCCTTGAGCCTGTCGATGTAGCAGTACACATCGTAGGTCTCCGAGGCTGGGCGCATGCCATACGACCGCACGCCTGGAGAGTTCTCTTTGTCTCCTGCACAGTTATTTCGGGGATTCACAATGGGGTACCTACCAAAAGAAGAAGGGAGGAGGTAACCCGAGGTCAGCCTCATGTACCTGGAACTGAAGACTGTGGTTTGGAACAGGACATGAACTCTTCACTGTTAGAGGTGCTCAGAGCACTTCAGCGTGACTTGGAGTCAAGTCCACTTACAGCCTGGGGCAGCAAATACAAATTTTCCTCTACTTTTCCAACATACCAGGAGAGCTCAGTGGTGCAAGATGTATACACAGGTCAGGAAATGAGGAAAACAAGTGGAGAAGAATAGGTCTATTGGCCACTAGATAATCGTGGCCTGGAGTCAACCTAGGGTCAGCAAAGGTTTAGGTGTTGATGAGGAGAGCAGCAGGACAGACCAAAGTAAAGCTGCGGTTTCATGTCTGAATAGTCATTTTGAGAGGTCATCCCCTAGTCTATAAAGTGTTACCTGACTGTCTGGTCCCGCAGCCAGCCGGCATCACACTGGTCAAAGCCAGCCTCGTAGGCAGCCTGGAGCTGCTGGGGAGTGGCAATCACTGCACTGTTCTCCAGACAGGCCTGCTGGGCTTGGACGAAGGAGAAGGCATATCTGCTGGTGGCAGCACGGTAGTGAAACACCACACCTGGGGGAAGAGAAGCTGTGGTGAGAAAGCAGGTACAAAATCCTCCATCACTGAGATGTATGACCAGAAAGGGTTTTTCCAACAGTGCAAGGACCAATCCCTCTCAAACTCACTTTGATGGAGATACCTCATTCATTGAGTTCAGCTGCTACTTCTGAGAATCTCTTTTGCCCTCTCCTGGGATCTTCCTGACTTGACTTTCCCTTTCTCTGGAGTCAGATGCCAGATGGGGGAGCAGACTGTGACCAGTGCAGGCCAAGCACCAGCCAGCTGAGCCCTTGACAGCATGTAAAGGGGTGGCCCTCAGCTTCCTCCTCTCCTCTCCTCTCCTGTCCTACTGCAGTGAAGGCACTCAGCCTGTCCCTGACCCCAAATGAGCCTGCACACCTGCAGTGACACGGATGCCCTCTGTGATGGCAGAAGCTAAGGCTCCTTTCAGATGAATGGTTTCATTTAGGAGATACTGACCTTCAGGATTCTCAGAGTGCTGTTGACTTACCTGTGGGGGAAATGGGATGCTCAGGGAGGTGACCAGCACCAGGGGCTGCTGTCACTTGCACAAGCCGATCTTCCACTGTGAACACTGAGGCAGACTCTAGTCCTGGTGTGGCCGTCACTTCCATGACCTCTTCCAGCGAGCTCACCTCTGCTGTTTCAGTGGTGACAGCAGTGCCTAAGGCTATGGTGGTGATGGCAGAGCCTAAGTCTATGGTGGCGACGTCTTCAGCTACAGTCCACACTGCTGTGACATCCCCCCTGGTCACATTTTCCTCCTCTGTGGCAGCTGTGTCTACTGTGACACTGGTGGTGAAGAGATCTGGCAGGACAGTGAAGCCCTCATAGAGCTCAGTGGTGGTGGGTGTGATCTCAATGGGCTCCAGGGTGGCGATGCTGCCACGGGCCTCCTCCTCTGTGGCATTGTGTGACAGAGGCAGCTCCACCTCAGTCTGGGTGACGGTCTGGACAGTGAAAGCGCTGCCCAGCTCACTCCCTGTCTCGTCGATGAACTGCCCTGGGACCAGGATGTCAACGTCACCCCCTGCATCAGGACACAAAGCAGCAATCAGAGAGGGCAAGGTCAGTCTGACAAGGTGGACAGCACTGGTGCTGCCTCCAAGAAGAAGCTGGGTGTTTGCTGGCTCTGAGAGGATTGAGTCATGGTGGTTTTGTAAAAGAAATGATTTTCCTCCCTCCACCGTGGCTCTCTACAACGCCTCAGCACGGAGGGCACGGTCATGAGGCAATGAGCCACCTCGTGCTCCACAGCTGGTGAATCAGGGGGACATTCCCTGTTCTCCTCCCCTGGAACACCTTGCCCATATCCAAGTCTGTACTGACCTCTAGTGCCTGCTGCAAGGAATTTAAGGTGGCCGGAGGGAAGTGGGGGAGTTTGGATAACCTCCACGTCAGGTCTGTCTGAGCCGTGGGAGAAAGACAGCTGGGTCCTCAAACTGAGTGCTTGAAGTCTCACCAGGATCGTGATCTCCTGCTCTGCCCAGGGGACGACTTAAGAGCTCATCCCATATAAGCACACTAACCCCATTGCCAGGACAGCCAAAGCCACTTGCTGTACCAAATACACTCAACCAGCTCTCACCAGTTCCCTCCCATATCACTTTCCTCCTCAAGTCACATCCCTTGATTGTAGGAGAATGTGTTTAACATGCCACTGAGCAGGTCGGCCTACAGCAAGGACAGTGGTTTACAGAGCAGCATGAAACAGAACTGTGAGGACGGGTAAGGGAGAGATGGGACATCCTGGATATGCAGCAAGGCAGGCCTTGGCTGGGGAGGGAGAGAGAATGAGACACTGCCAGGGATTTCCCCTAATACTGCTTTCCCTACTCTATTTATTTCCAACTCCATTTTCCTACTAGTTCATTTTAGCTTCTCAGACATCAAGGGATTCAGAGATAATTTGACGGAGATGCTCAGACAAGGACTGACCGTATGCAGCATTTTCAGATGCAAACCCTGAAAGAAGGCTTCATGGACCAGTCTTTAGCTTGGCCACATAACTGGGTACCTGCAGGGGTCTGGGAGATGCATCTGGGCATAATAGGTCTGATCAGAGGGGTTTCAATACATATGTAAAGATACTGTATTTGGGTTTTGTTTGGGGTTTTTTTTTTTTTTGTTTGTTTGTTTTTTTAAACTATGGCAATCCTGTTTGAATGTTAATCTCTAGTTGCCCTGAATAGACCATATATGAGTGTGCTTTACCCACTTCTGCTACAGGGAGAAGTGTGCAGTGAGAAGAATGGGGGAGCAGCTGGGATGCTCTCCACTTCCTAGGTACAATTTTGCTCCATGATTGCCAGAGACTGCGTCAGTCTCAGATTTATCCCAGCATGGAAACCCAGTCATGTGTCTGTACCACATCACGTCACTATACACATCTTCAGGGTCAGACCTGTTCTCTTTCTCTTCCATCTCCAGCATTCAAATTCTTGTATGTGGAGCACCTGAGCTCTACTCCATGTCTCCAGGAGAGCTACGAAAGCAGGAAGGTGTGGGAGGACTGGAGAGAAGTGGGCTGTGTTACACCCACCTCCGCAGATCCCCTTGTACAGGTCAAGCAGCTGTGTACTTTCTGGATCTGCTTTCTACCCAAACAAGGACTTAGTCCTTTGCCAAATCCACTTTCTCCCCCTTTGTAAAAATAACCATTAAAGAAGCAAGATGTTCTCTCCAGCCAGGGAGCTCCTGCTTGCTGGTGTGAGGAGTCACATTGCTTAGCCCCACGGCCCCGCGCACTCACCGCTGTAGCAGATGGCGTCGTAGCGGGAGTCGGGGTGCGGGTACCCCGTCTGGTTCACGTACAGGTACACGGTCCTCACGCCCACCAGGTTGCCCCCACAGTTGGGCCGTGCCCTGGAGATGGGGTAGCGGACGCTGCGGTCGGCCAGCCAGCCCGCGCTGCACATGTCCATGCCCTCCTTCCAGGCCAAGTACAGCTCTCCTGTGGTGGCCAAACGCGCCCCCAGACTGTGGCACTTGTCAAAAGCTTCTTGGAAGGTGAACTTCTCTGGGGCAGTGGCATAGAAGACTTTACCTGCAACCACACCATCCATCAGCACAGGAATTGCCTGTAGAATTTGATCCCAGTTCCCTTTCCATCCCCTTTCCACTCCTGAGAGTTTATGAAGACTCCTGTGTGACTGTTTATGAAGACTAGGAGAAAGTTTGTTTTACAGACTGGAGCAGAACTTACCAAACCGGTTGGAGCCACAGGGCAAGAGGGAGATAAAGGACAATTGCAGTCCTGTTGTGCTGAATATTTCAACGGATCCCTGTTATAAGCATGAGTAGCTGACATCTCTGAATGCCACACCCTCAAATGGACGACCAGGCAGGATGGTGTGGATTCTGATGGAGGTTATGTGGACTCCACCCTCTGTACTGCATTAGTCATTTGACATTAAAATTGTCCAAGGTCTAACAAAGAGACTGTAGACAACATCTGGCCTGACTGGACTATATGCTTTTCTGTCTTTGACGTGTCCTTTCTCTAGGCCCTTTGCCTCTGTGTTTACTGTTGTACAGTCTAGGTGTGACGTTTCTGTGTCTAGTAACAATGAAAGCCTCAAATCACCTTGCATTTGCTCTGCATAGCAGTAAACATCATAGGTTTCATCTGGCTCACGGACACCATAGGTCCTCACTCCTGGAAATTCATCCTTGTCACCATAGCAGCGCTCCCGGGGCCAGTGGATGGGGTACCTGAGGGAGAGATGGTGCATAAGTACTGGGGGGTAGAACCCTGGCAGCCACAGGAGGCTGGGAGGGAGCTGCAGAGTACTGTGCAGTGTGGTAATTTTTACTTTTCCTGTTTTATGGGGAAAGGGAAGGATGATCTGCTGTTTTGCCCTCACTCTGATGGTCCTTGGAGCACTGACCAAAGACATCAGGACAAGGTACCTCCCCAGTGGGGGATGCGCAGCTCAGTATGGGTGAGCCACGCTTGTGCATCTTGGCACAGCATTAGTTCTGTATAGAGAAGATGAAGGACCAGGATTAAGCCATTGTCCATTCAGTTGTCAACACCATCTGAGGAGGACAGTGATCACTCTGCTTTCCTACTATAGATTCCCTGTGTCAGAGCCCCTGCTGAGGCTTTCCTTTCCCCTCCACAGTTCCTTACCTGACAGTCTGATCAGCCAGCCAGCCAGCATCACACTGCTCGTACCCATCCTCATAGGCAGCCTGCAGCTGCTCAGGAGTGGCAATGACAGCACTGTTCTGGATACAGGCCTGCTTTGCCTTCTCAAAGTTCAAGGTGTACCTTGTGGAGATTGCTCTGTAGTGGAATACAATGCCTGGAAAAGACAATGGACATCACTCACATCACCAGCCCCTTTCCTTCCAAAGAGGCGCAAGAAAAAGCCAAAAATACTGTACAGTCCTGCAGTGAAAGCTGTCTCCCTGTTTTAAAGAGAAAGCAAAACCCACAAAAAAAGGTAAGAATTGTACTAAACTTTTGTTACTTTATCGGCCTATCACTAGTATATCACAGCTTTGCAAGGTGGCAACAAAAGTTTTGCCAGAACAGCCGAGTTCTCCAGCTGAGGGCATCCCATCTCCTAAAATGTTTGGAAAAATTTAAAGGTCTGATAATGGCCCTCTTCCAGTCTTACCCGCCTGAGCAATAGCTCAGTGTATTCAGTTTCACCTCCTTCCAAGGATGTTGTCTTGCTGTCTCTGTAACTCACTTTCTGCCTGAAGAATAACTTTTTTCTTGCCATATATTCTGCCACGAGTCATTTCACTGGTTTGTTTAGTCTGCTAAAATAAATGGCTGGCCCATGGCTTCTGCTTACTGACCCATCACCTTATCTGTAACCTGACGGAAAGGGCTTATGCCTATGGGAAAAGCTGAGCCTTCACTGCCCACATACTTCTTCCTTCTTTCTGCCCTGACTGGACAGCAAGATCTTGAGAGGAAAGAGCAAGGGCAGGATCTCACCTTTCACTAGGACCTCTATTCTGTCTTCTCTGTCCTCAATCCCATACATCACTTCACAGCGATAAATCCCAGTGTGGTTGGATCTCAGTGCCTTGATCTCCAGAGTGGCATCGGTGGGGATGGCAGGGTAATTGGGCAAGGAGATCACCTCCCTGTACTCAGAGTTGAGCCGGATTTTCCCTCCCGTGGCCACTAACAAGACAACTTCGGTCCCGTTTGAGAGCTTGCTCCATTTGATCCGTGGGGTCAGCATAACACTGGTGTCCTGTTCCTCTGGGATGTTGAAGTAACAGGGGATGTTCAGGGAGCTTCCCAGGATAACACGCAGGGGAGACTGCTCAGGTATCTTGACTTCCAGGCCATCACTACTGTCTGCCAGTTCCCAAAAAAAGCAACAGTGACATTAATAACACATTTAAGACAAGATAGCCATACAAGATATGATGCAGTGCCTACATCTGCTGTGCAAACCTGTAGCCACATATTCAGCCATAACATTTTCAGCCTAGTCTAGAAAGGGAAGTTATGACAATGCCCACTGCACCATAGTTTGCTTTTGGGATTTGGATCAATGCTGGATGGGGAAATGAAGGGAATGAAGGGCTCCACTGCAGCACAGCTGCTGCCTGAGCTATGAGACCACACCTGATAATGTTTAAAAAAGGGTATGCTGAAATTATCTTATTTTCTCCGTAAATCTACCTTGGCCTGCAGCTGTCTTCCTGGCTCCACAAACACGTGAACATAGCAGCCATCTAAACAGAGGAGCCTTGTGTGTGCACAGGGCAGATCTTCAGTACACTTATTTCTGGGGGCTGCCCATACTCTGGGATGGGACCAGAGTGCAGCACAGGGCTCAGTCTCACCTTCCCATACCCTAGACACATACCTGATAGCTCCACAGAGTTGGCTGTGGTGATGACTTGCAAACACACAAACACTAATAGTAAAGTGGTCATAGTTTACCTGCAAGAGAAAACACAGGGAGAAAGGATATGTGACACTGGTATGTTCAGAGGGAGCCGAGTGCTGCAGGTGCTGCTGCAGGCAGTGCAATGCTTTCAGCTGCTCCTTGAGCCTCCTACACTCCTCACACTGGAAGTAAAAGCTGGTCCCTGGGGAAGGATGCTGTCTCAAAGTGCCTCTTGCTTCAGAAATAAGTCCATGAGAGAAATAAATAAGATGCACTGCTCTGTGCAACAGACAGAAGTGTTATTATGCATCACTTATTATACTGCTCTCCTACTCTCCCACTTGTGATTCAATCTTACCTGTGGAGCAGAAAGATATTTTTACAACAGATCTTCACACTTATTTCCTATTTACTCAAGAAGGACCATCACATCCACAAAGCCTTTGTCTCAGAACAGGAGCTGTTCCTCATTGGGCATCCCCACCCAAGCCAGCACTGGCTCTCAGGCCAGATGGTTGGAAGCATTTGGTATTCCTTAAAATGCTCTGAAGGGAAATTTGCCCTCTATGTAGTGCAAAGGCTAAATATTACAACTCTTTGGTCCACTCCCTTACACTGAGAGCATACAAAGCCTTAATTGCAAATGCATCCCAAACTGGTAGAAGAAATCCACAGGATATAATTCTGGGCATCTTAAATCTACTCTAAAAATATCCCATTTGGAGTCTTCAATTAGTCAAAGCAACCTGTTACCTCTGAAAACTTTAGGAAAAGAAAGAAGCATCCTGCTGATATTGAGTGACAGAAGTAATATAGGAAGGCCAACTAAATTAATCCTAACTGGATTATCATCCAGTATAATATCATGGTATATTAAATCACCACAAAGACTGAAATTGGTTTCAATATTTCAAATGAAAACCATGTCCTCTGGCAACCCAGGATCGTTTGACATCACATTTCAGCCCTGATTCAGAATGAAGGACCACACCTATTGAATCACTGGTGTTTCCTTTGAGGTGACCTGTCCAAATACTGGCTGTTTAACTCCTCTGATTTAGAAAGATTCCAGCTGACTTCAGCTGTCAGAAAACATTCTAAGTATATGCCTATTGATGTTGTAGATTGTTAAATATTCTCATTGGCACAAGAAAAGGCCAAAAATAAACCTCATCCTGTACAGACCAGCATTAGCCTTTCGCTTAGAAAAAGTTGACCTCCATGCACTCATTCACTTCAACCTAACATATCACAACACCTGATCTTCAGTGAATAGAGACATCTATACTATACTGGCAGAAAATAGGAGATAGCAGGGGTGGAACACATTGACAGAAAAACATGGGGACTTCAGTTTGCAGCTGCAGGGTTGAAGAACACCAAATGGACATATCTCAGTTTCTGAATAAAATGGGAATAAAATTTCAGGTAGGTGCTAACCTCAGGCAGAGCTTGTGGAGTTGTACAGATGTCTAGGTGTCTCTCTGGTTAGGAGTGATAACTGTATAGGCAGTGTACTATGAACCCCTTCTCCAGCATGACAGTTGACTTCACCATTTCCCTCTAATGATGGCCACGACCAAATCAACTGCCCTGCTGCAGAGGAAGTCAAAGTGTTTGGCAGTCAATCCTTGGACAAGGACAGGGGAATGTGCCCACTGATGGGCTGTGGGGGGCAATTAATTGCCTTCTGCTCCTCAGTCATCAAGGAGAATTGGAAACACCATCTGCTGTGGATAAACAGTCTGAAAACAGCTTGGCTAAAGAGCTGTACTCAAGAGTCCTTAAAGAGCTGGCTGAGTAAGGTGCAGGCCCACTGCTGTTCATTTATAATCTGCACTGGAGCACTGAGGCAGGTCTCAAGTGCTGAAGGATTGTGCCAATAGTCAGCCAAGACACACAGTGAGGAGCCTCACACATACATGCTACTTTGACTGACATACGTTCCAGACAAAATAATGGAAAATATAATACAGACTTCGATTTATTATGTGCTGAAGAATAGGCATAGTATTACTCTTAGTTAAGACATTTGTATATAAAACAGGTGCTTCCAGACTTGATTTTAGTATTTGGCATGATTTTAAGCTTGCTTGATAAAGCTGCCTTCATGGTTGCAACACAAGATGGTTAGATTTTGACAAGGTTTGACTTTCACAGTGTTCTGTGATAAGATGTGTAATGTCAGTAGTACATCCATTAAAGCATCTTAGCAGAAGCCAGACTGGTGGGTCTCTAACAGGATCCGTCTGAGGAACATGGATGTTGAAGAAAATGGTCATCTACAGGGGTTGGTTTTAGATCCAATGGAACCCTGAAATCCAGACTTGAAGGCTTCTTTGGAAGATATGGCTTGTGCAAATGCGAGTTATGGTGCTCAATAGAGAGATAACTGGATAAAATTTAAGGGGCCCACATTCACTGATCAGCTCCAAACAGTCCTTTCTGACATTAAAACTAGTGAATATGAATGTATTTGTTTCAGTCTCTGACTTGCATTATTCATCTTGCCTGGCTCTAGGCTGCACAAAGAATCATGTTTATGAATCTCACACCCATGTTTTATCTGTCTTGTAGGATCAAAGGCCAAAAGATGCACTGTAAAAATAATCACGTTTTCTGGTCAATCTCATCCAGCCATGACTGAAGTCCACACAGGTAAGGCACCCTGCAGCTCTGTGTCAGGCAGGAAGAAAGAAATTCAGGAGTAAAATGCCAGTGGAAGAGGAGGAATTGGCCTCAACCTGTATTTTGGGAACAGGTCTGGGTTACAGACCAGCCACTAACGCTTGAAGCACAGCAGAAAACTGGAAGCATACAAAGTTTCTGTGTTTTGGCAAATCTTTAAGCTTCATGGGGAAACTTGTTTAGTTCAAGGAATGGTTCCTACAGAACAAGCAACTGTGGGACTGTGCATCCAGCTCCCTCCTAGAGCAGGTCACTGGTTTCACTAAGGACTAGCCTGACACTCCGGACTGTCTCCCTGGAAAAAAGGTTGTGGGCCGGGCTCAGATTATTTCTACTCACACCATTCAGTAGCTGCCATCCCAGTGTATATCCTCCACTCTCATCCTCTGGATAAAAGGAGAAGTAGGAAAGTAAAGACTATGTGAGCCCTGAAAGCAAGGTGGACCCTTCAGGGCAGAAGGAATTCAGGTAGAGGACATTCTTCTAGCCATTAGGAACTAATTCTTCAGTCATGCTACATGCTTGAGCATTAAATAAAAGCTCTTACTTTTCCAGGCTCTTTAAATCAGGTACCTTTCAGCCAACTTGCATTTTGCTAGAATCCAAGTGAGCAGAATAGCCCTGAGTGTCAAGAGATAAGCTCAGACAAGAGAGGCAGGCAGCTTGAGACCTGAACAGAAACATCCAGGAAATGGAGGTGTTCAGATATAAAGGGAACTGGCTGGCTAAAGAGAATTTTAGGGTCTGTGTCTGCAGCAAATTGCTATTGTTCTGAGTCCCACACATTTGCTATTTCTCTATACTGGCAGTGGGTAAGAGGAGAGCAGGTTCATCTGACCATCAGTTAGACATCACACAACAAAAATGCTCTAAGCAGGAGAAATTCCCTTTGTCCCAAAGGCTAAGACAAACTCATGTGCTCCTAGTCTTATTCAAGCTTTGTGCTGATCTTTCACAAGGAAAAACAGCTTCATATGGTAACAGCTGGGACCAGCAGTATCTTTGCACTTTGGCTTAGCTATGGAGAAAAAACCCCAACCTCCTTTCATCCCACGGAAGCCCAGAGGAAAAGGATATCCCTTGTAAGGAGAGGTTAAACATATCACAATAACAATGTTTTGGGTGTATTCTGTGAAAGTGTTGAGTCCCTGCCAGTAAGAAACCCAACCTACTCCCCAGGGTGCTGTTTGCAATTTGATCTTCATTTTTCATTCCCCTTAAGCATGCCGAAGAGATCCAACCCTGAGTGTGCAGGCAGCTCTCATCGGGCTTCACTATGCTGGGAATGCCTTTGACTAATGTCTTGATGTTACAGCAGTGGTTCCATGCTGCAATACTTCTACTCTGTATTGTCTCTAGTGGAATGTCCAAAACACATGTTAATGAGCAAGCTGTTTGAAGGAGCAGTTCTGGAAGCAAGTAAAGAGGGAGTTGTGTCTGAGCAGACGTAAATAGCACAGATGATGGAGACCTGGTCTGTCTAGACAAGGGAATTTGGGAGGTTGTTCCTCTCATTCTAAAGCAGCATAGATTATATGCCTCAAAACTGGCATATTCCTCTCTGCTTTCTGTCAGAGCAGAGGATGGTGACTAGCTCAAGTGTGGCTGCTATTTTGACAGAAGTATGGGTTCAGACTAAGTGAGCTGTGCCCAAGGAGCAGGAAGGTACAGCTCAGTACGTTGGACTATCAGTGTGTGCTTACCGAGATGGGATCTGACATGGAGAAAAATTTCTCAATGATGAGTAAGTGCTTGAGCTGCATGACCAAGTAAAGGCAGAGTAAAGCCTGGAGCAGGCTAAGCAGTGGCAGGAGCATCCCCTGCTCAGCATCTTACTGATTGGCCCCCAGCTGTAGCTGAAGGGCTAAGGAGAGAGGTGGACCTGAGAAACATGCTGGGGACACAGCCCATACCCCTCCCACATGTGCCATAAATGACACAGGCCTCTGAGATAACCTCATTTGACTATTCTTTTGAAAAACATTGAGGTATTCTGGCTACCAGGAAAAGGCGAGCTCCTGAACCCACAGGAGCTACCAGGTCATTGCTGGCAAACTCCAATTCAGCTGCAGGCTCCTTATCTTCTAGCAGAAAAAACCACCTTGAAGAGTAGTTGTTCTGCACACACTTCAGCTGAGCTCTTCCTAGGATGATCACTAAGAGACATCTGTCCAAGCTCTAGCAGGAAGCACTGTGAGGGACTAATTCTTGTGGCACAGAGCCCTACACGCAAGGAGCAATGATCGCACTATGCTTTCTGAGAGGTCCAGGTTATAAAAACACCTTCCATCCCTGCAGATTGCTTTCCTGCAAAATTCCATTTGCACTTTCTGGGAGAGCAGTTGGAGCAGGCAGCTTTTGTGGTGAGAAAAGATGAGGAGGCAGGACAAGTTACACAAGGTCATGGCTGTGCCTCTGCATCAGGATGGATGTCCCTGTGTGGGGTACCAAGCAATCCAGAGAAAAAAGTATCCAACTAAACTGCCACAAAAATTCCAGCCATCCTACCTCCTCTAACCAGTACTCAAGACAGAAACAAGGCCCTCTCCAATTCAGACTTGGCCAGGAAGGATTCAAGAAAAGCCCTTACCTTTCCAAAACAGACAAGGGTGGGAATTGGTGGTAGGCTCAGGAGCTCCCCACCCCAGAGAACAACTGCCCCTTTCACCAGGTTTATTGACACTTTATTTAACACCTAAGGCTGTGCTTCTGTATTGGATTGTGTGCAGTGTCCTAAATTTGCTACATATAAATATGTTTATTTGAGAATCTAAGTGTATGTGGGAAGTGGGTACCTATGTGCAGACAGGTTTAATTCCTTGCTCTTCCCACCACATCCCTAGGTTTTCAAAGGGATGAAAAATGTCAAGGGAGAAAGAAAAAGAAAAGTCACTACAGTGAAAGTTCAACAAAGTATCCACACAGTCAGACTGCACAGTAGAGAATAGTCAGATGGCCTGTTTGCAGCACAGCCTAAATCGTTTGCTTGCTGTAAAGTATTTTCTGTCCTAGTCTATTTTAATTGAATCCCATCTGAAGTTTCTCCGGTGGCCTTTGCTTGCTCCAGACCATTTAATCACCCTTGTTGCAATTAAATTTGTTTTCATGATCCTTAGTCCCAGAGTTGACCTATTTTTTTATTTATTAATTTTTTTTCCATTGTGGTCATATGGGTCATTTTAAGCTTCCTTTTTTCTCAGTTTTGGAAACCTTTAATACACTTACATATTGTTTCTGGCAACTAATAAAACGTCACATATTACCTGGAAGATATGCCTGGGCATAAAGGTATTTCCAAAGACAATATTTCCTTTAAAATTATGGATATAAAGAGGCTCCTGAACATGAGTTAAGTCCAACTGTACTCATTTGGTCTTGGATTCTCTCTCTTCAACTTATTTTCCATCCCTGGTTTATTCCCTATCAGGGAATGGATCATAGTTTCTCTAGGACATTCAGTCACCTCCATCCAGTCTTATCTCACAACTATTATTTTCAGGCACCAGCACTTGATTTGATGAGGTCTGAGGAGACACCATCACCGAGCAGGGACACCAGGAGAGTTCTCATGTATATTTAGACAGCACATCCTATGCTCTTGTAGGCTTTGGAGTCAAACTGTTTTCTCCTCTCCTTTGTAAAACTACAGACCATTCATCTGTGATCTCTACAAACAAACACTTTATTGTCTCTCTATGTGTTCCCAGCTTCTGTGCAGAACTGAGTTTTTTTTTTTCTGTTAAAAACCTCAGCCTAGTCTAGGAAATGTGAGGGAAGGAAGGGGCGGGGGGAGGGGGTTGGGCAAAAGCAGTTTAATTTCTTCTTCTTTTTTTTTAAATAAGGCAAACTTTGGAACAGAACTATAGCAATAAATGCACTCCTGTGATTTTTGATGTTTTTTCAGCTGCAAAGAAAATAGGAGAAATATTCCATTCTGTCTGGCTTCCAAACCATTCTGAGAGTAAGGTCTTTATACACAGAGCAGTTTGGATGCTGCTCCCGCCTGCTCTGTTTCTGAAACCATCCCTGCAACAACAAAGTATTTTTTTCCCCCCAATCAGAAAGACACATGACAGTAACTGCACAGATATTTTGTCATGAAGGGATATGGTCCTCCACAAGCTGACAGCCCTGCAGAATTGGCTGCCTGGAGTGCTACAGGAGGTGACAAACTGATGGCACTGAGGCACTCAGGCACAAAACAGGGAACATTTGTTGATGACTGGGCGTAATGGGAGGCTTCACCTCAAGCCTCATATGACTCCTGTCCTCAAGCACTCCTTGCTACTGCAGGTAGGAACATGGTGAGAGACAGCTGTTGATGCACCCCGGTGTTGGTACCAGTGTGCCCTCAGCCATGACATAAGCTCCAGAGCTCCTCTCTGCCCTTTGGCACAGAGACTCAAAGGTGATGCTATGCTAGGTCCTTCATGGTGTCTTTATGATCCTTCTTGCTGTTAGAATTCGACTGGTTATCTAATTATATTGCACAGACATTATAGGAAAAGCCAAAATACTCAAAGATGTGTGGTCATGTTTTCAATGCAGAAGATGCCAGAGGAAATCTTAGCAAAACCTAAGCAGTCCAGTTCTAGGTTCAGTTACTGAGCCAAGCTCAGACATATGGCCAAGAACAAACATCCTACTGAACACAAAAACTTTTATAAGCATTTATATCCTTTTTTTTTGACAAGTGCCACAGAACAGCTCTCATCTTCCCCTGACTTACATTAGTTTTACAATACGTCACATCACATCATCACTGACCTCAGCAGCAAGATGCACACACAGGTTCCTGAACAGCAGAAACCCTTCAAGGACAGAGAAGTTTCAAAATGCCCATTATGGCAAGTGAATGATAGCTGAGGCCATTCATACAAGGTGTGGAAAAAGCACCAAGCCCTGGGCTGCCATGGATGTGTCTGCTCAATATGGAAAGCCAGAGCCACACTCAAACAGCCTCTGAAGCTTCTGAATTCAGGGGAACAATGAGCCTTTGAGACTGGCTGAAGCTCACACTCAAAATCCTCTCTAGTCCAAGAAGAGAAACAGAAACTTCTAAAGAGCAATTCATCTCCTTATGAAATAGATGTCTCAGCTGAGAATCTTTAAAGAGGGGTTCAGCCATTTCTGTCTGCTGGCAGGGGAGCCTAGAGCACTGTTAGACATCTAACTTTTAGAGATTGGTGTGTGATTATGCACTTCATAAAGTGTCCTTATACCCTTTACACTTATTTTCTGGAGCTGCTGTCAGCTTTAAGTGAAGCTTACCTAGACAGAGGAAGGAAAAATACAAAGACACAAAAGAAAAGAAACCAGACCCTCCCTGGATGTGAGCTGTGAAGATGGCAGCTACAGAAAGATGTGAATATAACTGCAGAAAAGCAAATCTCTTCAGTGCCTCTATGCTGGCTGAAGATTCCAGAGAACCATAGAATGGTTTGGGTTGGAAAAGACCTTATGGAATTCATGGACAACCCTTTTGCACTCAGAAGCTTTTCAGAAGACTGGTTTTCTAGAAAGAAATAAAGTCTTTGAAACCACACTGCACTACAGAATCCATAGGCACAGAGACCTAAGTCTTCACTGACTTTGTTAGTTACTGCCTCCAACTGATAACTATTCATACTCTGCTACCCCGAATCACCTTGGCTGCTCCTACGTACTCCTAAGAAATGGGATGTGGAAGTTCAGCTAAGAAAGCACTGGGTGGGTACTGGAAGAGACATCATGGAGCTGGTCCCTGCCAGTTTCACAATGGCAATGATATTTTATCTCTTGCTGTGCTCCAGGCAGACACAAAACATTGTGCTGGCTTCGAATGACAACAAACTCAGGAGATTCAATATGAGCACCACAAGACCATGAACATGGCTCTAGAGCCTCTGTAATGACCACACATTGGGTCAGACTAATGACAGGTAGTGTGGCCACGTTTCTGGTTGGTATCAGTCATGTATAATATTGTGTACAGCTCTCTTGCATTAGCATCTTCACATTAACAGGCATGTCCTTTAAGATACAAAGGCTGCAGCAGCCTCTTGCTAAGGACACTTTTCTACTGATGTGTTGCATGTACCAAACTCCACCTGGGTCTTTGGTGAGGCCATTCATGCTGGGAGTACACACAGGTGGTAATACTAAACCTCTTCTTCCTGTCACAACTTGGACAGGAGAGAGATAAGTGAGCAATCACTTCCTATCTGGTCTTTGACTTAGTGCAGAATATGCTGGTGCTTAACAGCAGTAAAAGCAACCCTTCATCCAACCTGGAGGAAGAGTTTCCATCTTCATCGCAGTCTCAGTATCTGCCTCTTTTTTGCTCCCCATTTTCTCTTTCCAAAGTTGGCACCTGAAAGTTTTCTCTGCATTAATTCCAGACATTGTGTAAACACTGTGCTTAGATTTACTTAAATGAGGCTGTTTCAGTCCCAGCTTTCCTCCCAAGCATATTTCCTGTCTCATAAATTCAAGACATGAACAGTTTAGTTTTGCTAGGAAGGTGGAATCTCAAATTGATCCTCCCTTTGGGATGACCTGGAAGACAAAAGGGCAAATGGCTTGGGAGAGGGCCTGGCTTTTTCTGGTTACTGGCTGGAAAGGGAGAAGCCATCCATGGGCTGTTCAGGTGGTAATGCCAGTGGTCCAAGTGACCGTTACCACTTGTTGCTAAATAATCTGCAAGATTTGAAGCTTACCCATTTCTTATGTGTTTTTAATTCATATCCCCAGAAGATGGAGAACCATCTTTTCCTACTGAGTGGATCACTGGTATTTTCAGTGTAGAAGCAAGGGATTACTATCTTCTCCTGATCCAGATACTCTAAGTATTTGTCAGCCCTTAGAAAGGCACATGCATATCAAGTGTTCACACACACTCTATTCAAGGCAAGCTGAGGGAGTCTCTTAGGAGAAAAAGAGCTTTTCCTCTCAGCCTCTACTCACTAGGATGTCAAATATTTATTCTGGCATCAACGTGAACTCACAACCACAATGCAAGTGTGGGTTTTGCTACTGCTGCTGAAGGATCTCATGCACTCTTGTGTCAGAAGAAGGGTCTTTAGTAAAATATTGGAGTAGGTTTTAATCAAAGTTGTCTGCTGTCTGCGACTGATATGATGAATCTCAGTTCTGGAGGCACTGGGCTCACTTTGCCTTCCAATTTATGGAGAGGGCACACAGTATAAAGGGACCACAAGCTTCACATTCAGACTGTAAATGAGGGTTTTGCTGTCTTGGCTGTGTTGAGCAAGACTCTCCTACTTCTCCATTTCCTCTGCCAGCAAACCTCTGACAACTAAATTGAGCACAAAACAGCTATGCCAGCTTGTACTTCTCTAGGAGACTGAATGGTACAGGAAGGATTAAGGAAGAGAAGCAGCTTTTCACTCACATCTCTGGTTCTAGGAAAACTTAATCAATGGCTGGGCATTGCACCCTGTGAAACTGCCTCATGCATGACAGCAGGAGAATGGTTCACTGTCTCCTCTCATTTCCTCCTTGACCAGCTCTCCCAGACCACTTTGTCCCCCACTTGACAGTTTTAGCAGCGGTGAAAGATTATGTGGACCATGGACAATGTATTCCTCCCTTGTCTCCCCTCAGGGATTGAGCCAAGCAGTCAGTGGGTGTTGAGCAGGGGCAATGTTCATGGCTGTACAAACCAGGGGCTTTCCTGCAAGTATTTGGATGCTTTAAAGCCCATTAAAATCTCACCAGATAATCTCTTTTTTCAAGTTTTTCCTTTATATTTATCCCCAGTCACTCACCCAGCCACTGCCATCTCGTGGCACCTGGTAGTCGTAGAATCACAGAATCGTTTGAACTGGAAGGGGCATTAAAGATCATTTTGTGTCACCCCCCTGCCATGGACAGGGACACCTTCCACAATACTGGGTTGCCCAAAGCCCCATCCAACCCGGCCTTGAACCCTTCCAGCACAGGGCATCCAGTTTCTCTGGACAACATGTACTGGTGCCTCAAAAACTTTACAGGAAAGAATTTCTTTCTAGTATCTAATCTAAACTTGCCCTCTTTCAGTATGAGGCCAGTCTCCCTTGTCCCATCACTGCAGGCCCTTGTCCAAAGTCCATCTCTGGAGTCCACTCCCTTTAGGTAGTGGATGGTGTTCTCAAGTATCTCTGGAGCCTTCTCTTCTCCAGGTTGAACATCCTAACTCTTAGACAGACCCCACAGCACAGGTGCTCCAGCTCTCTAAGCATCTTCATACCCCTGTATCCCAGTACAGTTAATTCCTTTTTTTTTTTTTTTTAATGTGTGTGTGCTCAAAACCTGCTTCATGTACCAGGAGACCATTCGGGGGTGCAGTGGTCTCTTCCTTCTTAACTAGGACACGCAGTGCGTGTTTAACTTAATTTAACTGGCCCAGTCAGTAAGTGCTCTGTTTAATTTAATATTGTACCATTCCTTTTGGGGAGATAGAGGTACCTCAAAGCACAGTCTCTGTCCTGTACTAGTCATTCCAAGGTGGATTTCAACATGTAGGGAACACTGAGAGATGCTCAGCTCTCCGTGCTAGAGGCAATTGCGTTGGGCATGGACACTCATCCACTGCTCCTATTCACCTGTCATGTCACTTTGTCCAAACAGTAATTCCTCCCTTTGGTTCAGCCTGTTCTTTTCTTCTTGGGAAGAAACCAATGGGGACTCCAGGCAGAAAATAAATCTTTCTCTTGTTTTTTCTACTATAGCAATGCTTTAGAACCAGGCCAAATTGTACAGCAGAAAACAAAACACGATGAGAAAGAAGATAACAACAAAATAGTTCACTGTCAAACAAGCTTGTTTTGGGTTTGCCACAGAGAAGGGTCATCCATCAGAGACCTCAAAAGCCTTAAGTCCTACTTTATGAGACTGACAGGGAGCTGGCCCTTCATAAAGGTGGATGTAATTCTCTTTGTGATGTATTCATCCACCCAGGAGGATAGATAATGGGACCCCTCAGCACTGGAGAAAGAGTAATTGGCAGAAGAGTTTCACTTCCCTTGAGTCTTGGGATTTCAATTTTGGCTCAGTCCAAAACTTCCCCAAGAGAACCCTTAGAAAAAAAAACTTTCTTAAAAAGGTAACACAGATAAACTGATATATTTTTAATAATGTAAGACCCATTGTTCAGTCCAAAACTCAATCACAGCCTTTTTCTTTTTTTCATAGGAGATCTCAGTGTCTTCTCAAGAAAACTCTGTCCACACTGAAAGGTCTGTTCCCTTCAAACACATGGTGAAACTTCCTTAAAGAACAAAGACACTGCACTTGAAACAGCCAAACTCTTTGACCTGAATGTATATTATGTATAGAGAGAGCCTTCTGTCTACATATATGTGATTCTATAAATGGGCTTAGGTACAGTATTACTTAGGGGGCAACTGTGTGGGTGTGACATTGGAAGAGAGAACAAGATGAAGACAATTAGCCTCTTCAAAATGAGTTTCAGTCTAGGGTGAATGAGTGAATATCAATAATTCTTTCATTACAGCTCAGATCTCAGGACTACTGAACTAACCCAGCACAGGCAGACAACAGTCTCTGCCTTAAAGATCTTGCAGTCTAGAAAGTATGCTGCTGGTCAGTGTTAGAGAGCACAAATGTGAATTTGGGGTGACCACGGGAATTCTGAATAACAGCAAGCCTCTTACATGAAATATAAAATTGTTCTGTGAGCTGTAGACTGTGAAGGGAACGAAATTTAACCTTAACATAAGCCACAGACTGTTGGAGAGCTGCTGCTATTAAGCCCAAATCTACAGTTTGCTAAGCACAGTCCATATGTCATACCTTCAAAAAGAGAAAGTGAGGTATGGAGGAAACCAAAACAGCGATTAGATGGGAATACTGGCTTTTCTGAGAGGTAAATAAACTCCTATATATGAGATGTGGTTGAGGAAGAGCACCAAAACCTTGGCTTGTTTTTGGTGAAGTGTTCTGTAAGTGCAACAGAAAATGTTGTTTTTCCAGAGGTATGTGGGACAGCTTAAAACCAACAGTGCCCACATTCTGAGGAACAGAAAGACATCAACACAGATCCCCTTGTATGCAAAATAATTGCCTAGCAAAGTGTATAAAACCTGCAAATATGGTCCAGCATTAATAGAGAAGGTGTAGGCTTTAAAATCTATCCTGGAGAATGCTACATTGATAGTTTAACTCAAACATGCAATGATAGCAAGGGACTCTGTATAAAACCTGTTTTATACTATTGGCATGAAGAAACAATTCAAGGGCAAATAATAATTATGATCTATTCTAACCAACCTATCTTGTCAGTCTTACAGTAAGATGGGATGGTAAATTATCTGTTGGCCAGATCCAGTTACCACTGGAATTAGCAGTAAAGATGCCATTTACCTCTGAGACTGGGAATATTAAGCCCAAGTTCTGGTATTAAAACCTAGTCTAGACAGGTAACTCCTTGCAAGACATCAAGGAGAGCCCTCAAAAGGATGTTTCGATCTCCACAAGCCTGTACAGAGCACTCTGACTTCAGACTGAAGAAAAACTAATTCCTTAAGAAAAATAGCAAGGAAAACACTGCAAGGCTTTTGCATACAGTGTGAGAACTGGATATAATCATGCATAACATTTGGATGCTGTCATGATGCAGTCTGTGGATTGTGGAATTTCCATACGTGCAACTGGAGAGATATCACAGCATTAGTGGACATTGATCCACAATTTAAACAAGGCACACAACAGGAGAAATGGAAAATTAGTTTACAGCTAAATGTTCAAAACAAAAATATCCTCTAATTAGGATGAGCATTCCTGCAAACACGGCTGAATGAGTCATACTTTTAATTAATTATTTTTAATGGAATTATACCGGGAAGGTGAGGGTCTATGGTGATATTTGTTCTGGCCCTCAGAGTTTGGTCCATGCAAACCCCAAGTCTGTCCAGGCAATATCAAGGGCCTCTCAAGCCCATGGAGGCACTGGGGGTATTCAAAAGCCACGCTGGACATCCTCTTCCCATAGGGTGGGAGCTCCATGCTTACTCTGTGCACAACTCTGGGCAATCTCCTTCCCACCATAAAGATGTCACAAAAGGGAATGAAAAATACAAGCAAGTATTTTGGAGAGCAAGAGAAACCAGCCCTGCTAAGTCATTAACAAAGTTAGCAGATGGCTTCTAAACTGAGCTTTCAAAGATTTTGTGTACAAGTTTTGACACAATAGCAAAAGGATACAGTGCTCTCTTGTGAGATGCCTCGAGATTTCTGGGAATGTCAAAATCATTTAGTAAAACTCTGATGGCCTGCCAAATTGTGCACAGTATTTCAGAATTTAAAGATGCAAATGGATGAGCAAGGCACCTAATGGAATTTGCGGAACACCTTCTCTCTGTCTTCAGGCACTTTGCTGCAAAACAGGCTGTAAGTCCCTAAAGCAACTTCTGCAAAAGGACTAATTTTATAAGGAAGATAAATCCAATCAGCTATCTGAGCATCTAATGACCCTCATACCCAACCAGTTTAGAAATATTATTGTTTAATTACACCCAACAGCACAGAAAAGAGAGACATCTCTAATGGGTGAGATACCACACACAGAAAAGCTGTCAGCTGCATTTGCAGAACAGAGAGCAGTCCAGCTGGAGAATAGAAGAAACTGGACATGAACTATGCCAGGGTTGAGAAGAAGGTGCCAACCTACATATTTTTCTTAATTTTCATCAACACACATAATGGAGGCATGAGCAAAGCTTCAGCAATAATCTGAGACTCCAGTGGGAGAAAATGCTTTCTATTTCAAGGATAAAACCCCCCAACCTTCTTGTCTTTGGTGCTAGACTATGTTTCTGAAGTTGCCAAAACACCCTTTCTCCATCAACAAGTGAACATACGAGCTGCCATGAGGCATGCAGGGGGAGCAGAGAACTTTAAGACCTAGGAAAGAAAAGGCTGAGCACAATATTCATGAAGTACATAGGTTTATGTCAGTTTGATATGCATATTCAAATAGAAGGCCAGCGGTATTGCCTAAAAATGACCAAAACATGAGCAGAAGTGATGAGTCTTGCATGACATTAAAAGCTGGAAAAGGGGTAGCATGATATCCAGCTCACCTGAGAACTTCTCTCATTACTTAGGAAGGCTTTGTAGCCCACACTGAACTTGGTGCTGTATTGCTCAGAGGAGTCATGGTGCCTGGGTGATCTAATTCAGAGATACTGTGTATATGCTAGTGAGAGCTGGAAGCACAGCATTGAAGATGAAACGAAATTAAGATCTTGGTTGACTAGTAGATTTTCATGCCCATAACCCACATGCCTGTCTGGATACAGCAAAAGAATGGGCAGAAAGACCCCAACAGCATTCATGTACTGAAAGTTACAAAAGGAGGTGCATGTTCCTATTGCTGTGTCATACAGGGATGATTTTGCAGATGAAAAGGGTGCAACACTGCACAAAAGCTCAGGGGTTGCTCTGAAGCATTTAAAAATGCTGGACTGATTCAGAGCTGAGCAATAAGAGAAAAGAAGACCCTTCTGTCCTCTGCTAAACAGAACTCGACATTATTGATGGTGCTGAATAATTTCATGTCTCCTATAACAGGCAGAAAATCATACAACTGGACTGGCAGGTGATCTCTGCTGTAAACTAGTATCAAGTTGTTGATTTTTTTGTTGTTGTTTGTTTGTTCTTTAGGAGACAAACTTCAGGGAATCTGGGAATTATGAAGGGATAAGGATTTTACCCTGTCTCTGGAAAAGTGGCTCATGATCTTCAAGGACACCAGGAAAGCTCATGGTCCCATGGGGTTTCTGGCCAAGCGAAGGGGTGACCCCTTTCCCTGTTACCACACAGTCATGGCTGCAGGGTAGCATTGGCTCTGTGGCCACTGACCACCTTGTTCTTTGAGAGAAGACCCAAGTAACAGTGGTGAAGGGCTCAGCTGGGAGCCCAGGTTTCATCTTTGCACAGCCCAGCTCTGTTGTCTGGTGTTGGTGTAGTAGGCAGTATTCACAGAGTAAGAACCCTTCAGCCTTAAGGAATCACTTACATATCAATTACTACAAGGCAACAGGATATTATTTATACAATAAGTGCTATACAAAACAGCAGAGTAATATTTAGAGGGTAAACATTATGGAGAGGAAAGCTGCAATTTCTTCTCCAGCAGCAGGATCTTCTGGGCACTCCAAAGTGTTGGGCAGGATGAGGGTGACACTTACATGCCAACTATTGTATGAGGACAGGATATTATTTAAACCCCAGATACAATGGTAGAGAAAGAGTATTATTTACTTACCAGTCCAAATGCAATAGCAGCAGTGGCAGTAACTGCACAGTATAATTTACAACAGAGGAAAAGACATAATTTGCAGACTAGTTATTACAGAATGGAAGGGTATTTGTTGTGGTACAACACTGAAGCATTACTTTGAAGCTGAGTGCTACAGAGGTGCAGGGTTATTATTTATACACCAAACACCACAGAAACTATTTTTTGGGGGTAAGTAATAGTGACAGTTAATCATTTATATGAAAGCCATCCTGTAATTTCCAATGTGTAACCTACATGATTATTTCAACCTTGAAACTGTGGTACAGATGATGCAATGTTAATTACTCTGAGATCTATAGCTGCTCTACCACAGGACTGCTAAGCTGGAGTAATCTTCTAAAGTCAGCAGATTTGTGCCAGCAAAACTACTGAATCTGGCCCTGCCTTGTGCAAAGCCTGCAGTGCCTGAGGACTTCCAGGGGTGTTTATCCCTGACCCCGCGCAGGATCCCAGCAGGAGCAGCAGGTTTTGCCACATATTACAGGTTTTTCAATCACCAGCACAGTGGCTGCTCTCCCGACAGAGGTGTGAATGATGGACAGGAGCTCCGTCTGGAAGGGATCTGCAACATTTTCATCTGTTTGTCAGCTGCTGGCCTTTGCCTTCTCTTTAAACACCTTTTTCATCCAGCCTGTGATCTAACCTCAGGCAGAAGATGTTTCTTGGTTATTTCCTGTTGGTTTCCCCTACGGACATTTTTTTTCTTGTCAAATTATTTCTATTTAAAAGTCTTACCTATTAAGTCAAATCTGTATGTCCTGCAGCCATCACAGATGATTTCTTTTGTCTTCCAATGTCTGTCTACACTATTAAATAAATAAATAATAAAGTGTCCAAGTCCTCTGCCCAGTGCTAACCAAGGGCATTGAAGAAGCCAAAGACACATGGAAATTGCCAGACCAGATGAAACCAATGGTGTGTTCAGTCTAGTATCCTGTCTTGGACAAGACCTATATTACCAGCTTCAGAGCAAAGTTCTCATCATTGAAAAATAGGGAATAAATTGCTGAGGAGGAAGTTTCTTTTTAACACAAGGCATTTAGTGGTGACCTTCTGCCTTGAAGCATGAGTATTTACATTCCATATTCTCCCGCTAATGTACACTAGGTTTATTTGGCATGGCTTAATAGACAATTTTACTCCTCTCAGGCCTAACCCGTGAGCAATACCCTGCCAGAAGAGATTTCCTGTCCTGATCACTTCGTCCCCATAATATGACATGTTTCCTTTAGCAGATGCCCTTTTATCTCATGTTGCCTGATGTGGCCTCTGTCAAAGCAAGTCCCTTTCCTCCAGAATCTGCCCTACTTGCTGATGGGCACAGAGGAAGGCTGGGTGTGTCAGAAGATCCATGGCTCCCGGGTAGCTCCTTGATAACATGGTAGCAATCAGGACTATCCTTATGTTCAAGATTCTTATGGTCCCTCACTAATGTCATTGCAAGTACATCTGCCAGATCAAAATGCCCAGACCTGCCTCTCCTGGGACATGCCATTACTCAAGTTCTTCACAGAAATCACTTTTCCTTTCCATCATTAGCCTCCACACAGTCAGGACACAGAGATAACCTGGGAGGAACTGAGCAATGAGGTAGGACTACTCACCTTAGTTAATTTTGGGTGTTGCCTAGAGTTCTCCCTACTTCACCTGACCCATGTGTCCTCTGGCTTGCAGTGGGGTTTGTAGAAGAGCCATAAGTTGCTGTAGCTTGGCTGACATAAAAAGCAACTACAAAGGTGAAGACTAAGATGATTATACTTCTCAGAGGTCTCCCATTTCTCTGCTTTCATCTCTTGGTCTCTTCTCTCAGCAGAGCCTTTTCTGTGGCCTCCACTCTGTCCCCACCTCTAGCTCCACATCACAGCCAGGTGTTCCCCCCTAGCCAGTCTCAGGGACAGCCAGAGCCATGGAAACCTGCAGGCAAAGCCAGCTCCCAGGCTACTTCCATGCAGCTTATACAGCAGGAATGGGGTCCTGGTGGCTTCTGGACCTTGCTGCACGACCACCATCATATCCCCTATCCTCTTTTGGTCACAGCAACAGTGACATGGCTCCAGCTACCTCTGTCAATGGGCTCAAGCCATTGGGAACACTAAAGGCAATTGCACAGTGGTTGGGCTTGTAAAGCAGGGGAAGGAAAATACAGCAAGGCAGTCTATGGAGCTGCTACTTAACACCTCAAAAGTTAAATACATAGAGAGTCTTGGGGTGCTCAAGTCAAATGATTCTGGTATTTCTCATCCTTCCCCCACCCTTCTGCTCTCTTGTCTGTACAGAGCAATCACTGAGAAGAGGGAATATCATACAAGAGAGACATGGAAGTTTTTCTTAAAAAGGAAAGTCTGATGAAAAGCACATGGAGGAAAAAAATCTCGATGTGAAGCGTCTCAAAAAAGGCAGCGTGAGTAGCGCGACAAAACCCCCTGCCTATTCATCAGGCCAACAAAAAGCTTCTTTAGATTTATACTGTGAGCCCATTGAGAGGGAGGGGAGGGAGGCAGCGCTCACACACCGCCCTTGTGCACACAGCAGAGCCCGCAGTCCTGCCCCGCACACACAGGCTGGGCTGTTCTGCCCGCTCACAAGGAAGCTCTGAGTTTTTAAAAGTAAACTGTAAGGTTTCCGTTGTTGCACTGGGCTCAAGTATTTTTTTTTTTTTTTTTTTTTTTAATATTAAAAACCTCC
>VXAU01002736.1:811561-890816 GCA_013399695.1 Formicarius rufipectus
ATATATAACAGCTCCCTCTCTTTGCTGTCCCTCTCTCTCCTTCACTCTTTAAACAGCCCCGGCTGCTCTGGGCTGCTCGGCAGCCGTCGTGCGCTGGCTCCCTATGTGGTCCAGACCCGCTATGAACACGGCTTTTGTTGCTGCTGCTGGGAAGCTGCCTGAGAGCGGCACACACAGCCCGGCTTGTTCCACACGTGGAGGCTGCAGAGGGTTTGGGGAGGGGGGGGAAGAGGAGGAGGAGGAGGAGAGCTTGGGTTAGGGTGTCTTGTGGGAGAGCAGCCATCCCACCACTGGCAAGGGAAAGGGGGAAGCAAGGAGACGGAGGCGGGTGGTGGTGGAAAAGATGCCTCAGGCAGCTAAGAAAGGTCCTGTTGATTTTTAAAATGGGACCAGTTGGCCCTTCACCAGCCCACGTTTGCATTGGGTTTAAGTCAGCATGGGAAGGCATGAAGTCACTCAGTCTGTGCAACTTATGTTTGCATATTCTCTGCCCTGGAGAGGAAAGAGAAAAGACCAATAATGGAGTGGATTTTGGAGTTCTGGGGTTCCTAAGCATTATGCACATCCCTGGATGATGGACTGAACAAAAAGCTAGGGTTTCTTCTTCTTCTTTTTTTTTTTTTTTCATTTACAAATTCATTATTTAATTTCTGTCTTTTAAGTGTTACTATCCATTTTCTTCTCCTCTAAACCCCTTAATGTTCTCCACTACCTCGGGAGTCTTTTACAGTGATGAGCTGCTGTTTGCTCTGACAGAAGTAAGTCTGCTGAATTTTGTTTAATACCTACTTTTCTTTAGTAAGTTTCCCCCTCTGTCTCTTTCACACCCTCGGTTTCCTATCTTGTCTGTCTTTGCTCATCCATCCTCCAGCCCTCCTGTTGCTGTCAAACTCTGCTACTGTACACAGAGATGATTATAGGAAACACTAAACAGCAGTTCAAGTGGAACAGATGGAGTTTCCCCCTAAAGACTGCTCAGGTGGCAGAAAGAGCTCAGCCTCTGCCCTGCCCAGTGATGGTGGGAAGCAATGCCTCCCCTTTCTGCACTCTGACAGCAACCTGAAACATCTCAGAAAGGGGCAACATCTCCCCTTTGACCTGTCAGGCAGACACAGACTCTTGAAACCAGCAGAAAAATATAACATCAAACAACCAAAGCAAAGAAAGAAATAGCTCAGTTTCCAAAAGTGCCTTTGCAGAATCCAAAAACCCACCAAACTTGGTCCCCAAACCACCAACCCCTCTGCCCAGCCAACATCCTTTACTGGGAGCTTATAGATGAAAACCAAAGCAGTGAGGAATGCTAAGAAATTCCTCTCTCCCAACTATTTTGCTGTGGGATGTTTCCCACTTTCCACATCTGGCAAAGTTATTTTAGAGAGCAAGGAGAGCTTTACAAACTGACATTTTTTGGCTAAACCACTTAAAAGGGAAAGGTTAAAATACACACTTCTGCTGTGTGCAGTGAGCACAAGGTTTAAATGAAAAATCTTAAAAAGAAGTGAATTAATGAAAAGAGGAAATTTCTGATAGAGATTCTGAAAATAAAACTTTTTTTTTTTGCTCTGTCCATTTCTGGAGAAGCGCTCAGCTCCCTGAAAATTATTGCTACAAATATGCTTCATCTGCTAATGGATTCGGAAAGCAGGCAGGTACTGAGGAATGCTCAGAGCAGCTCACTGGAAATAACCAAGGGGACTCTGCCAGCCACTGATCCCTGACATCCTCATGCAAGGGGAGCACTGTAAAACCCTCCAGCATCCCAGCTCTTTTCATTTTCTTCCTGAGCTTGTCAGCCCTTACAGAGTTTAACACCCCTCCAGCTCAGGGGCCAACCTTTGCCTGCTCTGTGGCAGAGCAATGACACCAATCACAGCTATGACCACGAGAAACCCCAGGGCTGGTTAGGACAGTCTCACCAAATCTGTGTGACGGTAGCTCCCATCCCCAGAGCTCAGGAGCAGGATCAGACACATCACCCGAGCTCCAGTGGCAGCTGAAATCTGCCACAAACACCAATGGGTTGGAGGGTCTGTTTGGGAGGGAGAACGGGGATAACCTGCCTCTGCTCTCCCAGCTTGTGGTGTTGGCTATGGGACCACTTAAGCCATCCTTTCTGTCCCTTCCCCAAGCCAACCACCCAACTTGACACACAGCTGTTGCCCCTGGCTGCAGTTTGCCCCCTGTAGCGGGTGGGATGCTGGGGAGGACCATCACCCCGAGGCACCGGCTCCCCTCTCACAGCAGGGCTGCTTGCAGGAGGGGAAGCTGTAGAGAAGCTCGGGCTCAGTCACTTTACAACTTTTCTCACATTTCTCTGCTCGTTGCTCACCAGGGAAACGACCAATCCGCTGACTGAGAGCCTGCTTCTCTAGAGCGCTTAGGAAAGTTAAGGAAAAGACACCAAAGAGAGGAAGAAAGGAAGAAAGTGCAATGCATTACCTTTAACAGTTCAGTGCAGTGCTTCCAAAATCTAAGTCCCATACACCTGGCAGAGAAATGAGGTCTTTTTCGGTGTTCAAGAAGGAAAGAACTTGCCACTACTTGCTGTCACTGTATGTCTTCTTCACAATCTCCAGATCAGTTTTCCTGCCTTTTTTTTTTTTTTTTTTTCTTCTCCGGTTCCCCAGAAGAAATCAAAATTCCCTGTGTGGTATTTCAGGTTCTTTCAGGCAGTGGCAGCAGCAGCAGGCTTGAAGAGTAAGTACTGTGTGTGAATGGCAAAAAAGAGAGAGAGGGTTTCAGACCACATTAGCTGCCACTGGCTGCAAAAGAGACCATCAAACTCCTGTCAGCCTCCTTAGATACCTCTTGAAGAGCTGGCAAACTAAATGTATTGGATCCTCCTCTGGATTTTAGAGTAAAGGTAGGCAGGCATCCAGGGGGCAGGGGGAAATAGGAGGGCTTATGGACAGAAAAGGAAGCCCAGCCTCTTGGAAAGAAGGAAAAAAAAAAAAACCAAAAAAACAAAACCAAACAAATCCAAAAACCCAACCCAGAAAAAAAAAGAAAGGGGAAAAAAAAAGCATTACCAAAAAAAAAAAAACAAACTATAAATGGAGAAAGCTGAATGGGGAGTGGGGGATTAAATTTAGCCCTCTGGTTTGGAAGCAAACTGACTGGGGCACCACAAGTGGTTGAAAGAGAAGAAATAGTTTGTGTAATATAAAGAGAACGTGGTTTTTGCAAACTAAAATAAGATGAAGCTAATTAAGGAACCTGAGGAAAGTATTTGTGACTGCAGTGCAGTCAATATCACTGCAGTCTGAGCATAAATGAACAGATCTACTGGGAAGCCCAAAGACAGCAGCAAACAGGACAGTTTAGGGAACTCCTGCATGGCCCCACTGGCTGCTGAGGGAGGGAGACATGTGGTGGAGGGAGGGAAGGGACACTCAGCATTAGGAAAAGGGAAGCACCTGGAGCATCAATAACTGATAAGGATATAAAGGCAGACAAAGGAGGCATTTGGGAGTGAATTTGTTTAAAGGAAGTTTGTGGTGAACTGAGGAGAAATGTATACACCTAGTAATAGTGGGCCATGAAGCAACCACCTTAAAACTCTGAGAAGGATCCCATAGCTGAATCTTTGGTGCTGAAGGAACTCTGTTTTTTTTTTGTTTGTTTGCCTGTTTTTCTGTTGGGGATGCTGGTACCTTTGAGAGGGACAAAAAGTTGTGCTTAGGGAGGAGGGAATGGGCCTGTTGCTGCAGGTCTACACTTTGACTTGTGAAGGAGTCAGATGACAGCTGGGAGCAGGTGGGGAAACTGTTGAGATGTTCAGAATTGAGAGAACCTCTTTTGTTTGAAAAACATGTTGTTCCTCAGCAGTGAAACCTGAGCATGGACAGAGATACTGGGTTTGGAGTTTCTCAGGCTTGTATGAAGAAACATGCTGGTGTGTTCTAATGTGGAAAAGAGTACTACCAGCCTAAAGTAAAGGTAAAGTCTGAGCACAAGGAGATCCTCCTTGTACTGAAGCCACATGGCTGCCTTCAGCATCTCTCCTTCAATTTATCTTTTAGTATGATCTTTAATGTCTTCACTTCCCTCTTGTTCCTTAACACTCTCCTTTGCTTTCTGGTTTTTGATAAAATAGCTTCTCTTCCTGAATTAATTTCATCCCCTGCCTCATTTCAAAGCTTGTTCCCTTGACTATCTCACTGTTTCACCTGAGGATCAAAACCCCCAGCCACTCATCCATCACCCTGACAGGCAATGCTCTCTGCCCACAAATATCTTATTCCATCTTAGATATTTAATACCAGATTTTGGTTGTGAATCTCCCCTGAAGATTACCATCCAGAACTTTTGTTTGGTTGGTTGGTTTTGGTTTTTCAGCAAAGCAGTGATACATATTTCCTTCAAAACTTGCCAGGTGTCCATATATTAAAAGTCAAAAGGGCAGTGTGAGCAACTCACACTTATTGGAAAGAGCAGTGCCTTTTCAGCACCATCTGAAACTCTGGGTTACTTTATTTCATCATCTAATGGTTTGAGTTGGAAGGGATCTTAAAGGTCATCTAGTTCCACCATCACTTCCATTAACAGGGACACCTTCCACCAGCCCAGGTTGCTCCAAGCCCCATCCAGCCTGACCTTGGACACTTCCAGGGATGGGGCAACCACAACTTCTCTCTGCAAGTTGTTCCCACTAACTTCAAATCTAAATCCAGCCTCCTTCAGTTTAAAGCCATTCCCCCTTGTCCTGTCACTTCACAATCTTGTCAAACGTCCTTCTCCAGCTGTCTTAGAGCCCCTTTAGGTACTGGAAGGTTCTCTAAGGTCTCCTGGGAGCCTTCTCCAGATTGAACAACCCCAGCTCTCTTACTGTCTCCACAGCAGAAGTGCTGCAGACCTCTTATCTTCCTGGCCTCCTCTGGCCTTGCTCCAACAGATGCATATTCTTCTTATGCTGTGGTCATGGAGCTGGATGCAGCACTGCAGGTGGGGTCTCCCCAGAGCAGAGGGGCAGAATCCCCTCCCTTGACCTACTGGTTTTTGATGCAGCCCAGGACACAGTTAGCTTTCTGGGCTGCAAGTTCACATCACAGGGTTATACTGAGCTTCTCATCCACCAACACCCCCAAGTCCTGCTGCTCAGTTAGAATAGTCCCAGACTGTTCTCTGTCCAGCCTGTATTTGTGCTTGCTCCCCCCACCTCACATGCCTTTCAGTCTGTAAGAGTGCTGTCTGCCTGTATCAGATTTAATTTTCTATCTGCTGAGATAAAGCAGAGGCCTTCCCATCCACTCAAAGGGCATTGGATCTACCCTAAGGCTGCCACCACCTCCAGATGCTGGGTGGGCTGGGACAGATAGAGCTGCACTGCAGCATCACATGCCTCCTGTCCTCACTAGCTGGGGTGTCTCTGCACTGGGCAGCGTGGTGTAGCTATAGCAATGAGAAGAGACAGGCAAAACACACATCAGATGGGACACGACAGCTCATGCTCTGGGCAGGACTCGGTATTTCCAGCTGGTTGTAAAAAGCACATAGACAGGAGCTATAAAATGTGACCTGGCTGATTTTGTTCAGACTCACATACGTGAGATACTCCAAAACATCTCATGCCTGACCACAGTCCTTTCTCCCTGTAACATAAAGATCTTTTGGGAAACGTATATGTTTAGTTGTTTTGCTGTGGAATAACTGTGAGTCCTGTGTGCCCTCTACTGCTGCTGTGGTTTGGCAAAGAAAACCTCATCTAAACCTTTGGTGAGCTTAAGCCAAGGAACAGAGAAAATTCCACTTTGGAGCTGACCAGCTAGGAAAATGTGATGCTCCACACAAAGTGGTTTCTTAGCAGTTTCAGGAAAGGGGTAGAAACTGCTCAGTACCTGCTGGCTCTCCCAGATTTTTGTCTGCATCAGAAACGATTGGAAAAACAGCTAAATGTGTTCAGAGAAACTGTGATTCATAAACTGCTCGTGTGTTTGTTTGTTCTTTAAGCTGAGGAGAGGCTAGGTCAAAAACAGTCACATAGGTGGCTTTTGTTTTTTGTTTAAAGTGTGAAAGCAGCAGTTCATGGCTCTTTGAAATACAGGTAACACATTGTGAAAGTGCTTCCAGTTAGGTAAGAGTTTTACATGTCATTATAAAGCTCAAGAGATGCTTACACCTCATCCCAGTGAAGTTCAGACTTCAGGGAGCAAAAATATTTGAACAGAGAACAAACCCTGTGGCCAAGGAAGAGTGGATAATAGCTCTGCCATAAAAACTATTGAATATCCAGAATTTGTATGGTGGATGAAGTCACAGGATGAAAATGGGCAGAAAAGGCAAAAACATGAGACAGAAAAAGGTTATGTCAATTAAGGTGATAGTTGTAGTGTTTCAAAAGCAGTGAAAGGTGGGCTTAGATAGCCTTCCAGCTAGGAGAGAGAGGGTAAGAAAAAATAAATAGAACAAGTAGTACAATAAAAAATAAACCTTTTAAACTGCTTTTAAAAGTTGTGCTCATCAAACCACTTACTATTGTGAACTACCGCTTCGCTGTAACTACCAGTATAGTCATTTCACAGCTCTTAGCTCAAACCTTTGTCTTACTCTCAGGATGAAAAAGAGCATTTTGTGGCCCTAAAACACATAATTTCTGGAATTATTCTGTGTCCTATTAAAAGATAATTAGGCATTTGAAACAAACGCATGGGGGCATAAGAAACGGGTCTGGGATCCCAGCTGCTCTGTGCACAGGTGGTCGAGTAGGGTGATGAACGATTTTAATCCGTGACTCATCTTCAGGAAAAGGTGCTGGAGATCCAGGGGTAATCCAGGAGTTTTGACCTTGTGCCTAAATAGTATTGTTCATGCCTTTACAGTCAGTTGTCTGACATTGCAACAGACACTTCTAGATCAGCCATCACAGGTTCCTTTAGCAATCCCTATTCAAGTTTCTGCTGCCCTGTGGTGCTGCTGAAGCCCTGGCATGGCAAGGAACTGAGGCTCAGAGAGGCAAGGAAACTTGCTCAAGGTTTTGGGTGAAGCCAGTGCCAGAGCCAGAACATCTCCATTCTCAGCCCTATTCCTTCTTTTAAAGCCAGCAAGCTCCTTGATCTGCTGCTACAGTTCAAGAGTGTGTTGGCTGCATGGCTCACTTGTTTTTCTGGAGCAGTGATGGGTAGTGATGCTCTGTAAGGGTGAGGCTGTCACCTCAAAATGTCAGCTTTGACCCTCAAATTTGGGTCCTGCACTTCTCCAAGCCAAGATCCCATGATAGGGAAAGCATAGCATAATACAGAAATGTCCCTGACACGGTGCATGTCGCTGGATACCTGAGTAGGGTGGTTGTATGGTCTTGCTTTGGAGTTCCACTAGAGACATGGAAAGAGATAGTTATGAGATCCCTCTAGCTAAAAATCATGAGGGGTCTAAAACCTCTCATCACAGGCTTTGCCTACTAAAATTTCATCCTGAGGGCATGGGAGGGCACTGAAAAGAAGCTAATTAACATCTGGGGGGAAAAAGGACACAGAAGAGCCTCCTTCCCTACCCCCAAACACACCACCTGTACCCCTTTATTCCAGAGTGAATATCAGCCTTGTTGGTGCAGGTGGAAAACTCACCCCATATTTAAAAAATCCAACCCCATACACACATGCACAACTTCTCACAGCCCTGTTTTCATCCCAGATTGGAAACGGTGCCCTTCCTGAACCTCTGTGCTGGACAATGTACCTATTCAACCTGCAGTGGCCAGGACTCTCCAGCCCCTGCTGAATGAGCTGCCTTCTGCTCACAGCCCATCCCACGCCGGCAGACGTAAACAGCGGGGCTCGCCCCCACCTCGATATTGTTGCTTGTTCATCCCCTGACAAAAATAGAATCCCAGGCCAACAGGAGGGATGGTGTGCACAGACCAGGGTTTGTTTGGCAGTGAATTCTTTAAAAAATATTTTCTTCTTTTTGCTTCTCTTGTCTGCCTGTCGCCTTTCTGATTGCTCAATGGGGCTGTATGAAGGGAATGGGAATGGACACCTTTGGTCAAAGATTCAGCACTGGGCAACTCTGGGTTACCTAGATGAGGCCTCTTGTGCTTATCCTGGCTGCTCAGCATCTTATCTCCATCTTTGGATAGCCAAAGGGAGGGCATGGGGGCAGTGGGCACCACTGGTTTAAACATGCGTGGTGTTAGGGCTCACACCACCATTTGGGCTGGGGCTTGGCACACAGAGTGGATGCCTGGTGTCCTGGGGCTGCTCATCATTCTGCATTCCTGGAAGGCCCTTCCAGGATACTTGCTCTTGTGTTTTGGGGTGCAGGAGAGGGCTGACATCCTAAGTAACAGGAGTGGGCTGTGGCAAGACTGCAGCCCTGGGTAGCACAGCTCTTTTAATCAGTCAAGACATGACTACTCAGTCCATCGAGCTCCATCCATCGTGACCCCGTTGCACAAGGGACCTGCTCTCTCTGGCACTGTGCAGCTCCATGTCACAGTGTGTGATATGTGTCCAGCCTTCCTGGCCAGCCCTGGGTGATGGGGAAACAGCTTTTGTCCAGGGGGCATGGTGCAGATTGCTCCCTTAGCCGGGGAGGTGCTGTGCACAGCTTGCAACCCACACACACTCCCCTCACACACAACCCTCAGCTCTCCCTTTTTCCTTTTTTCCCCTTTTGCCACATTCATGCCCTCACTTCACCTTGTTAATCAGCTGCTTGGACTGAGCCTAACTTTGCCCCCCTCCCAGTCTCCTTGATGGAGACTTGCGGGCTCAGCGAGGAAACGTGGGGGTGGGCACCACGCAGAATGTTTGTACAATGAATGTATGAAAACAGTGCTAATTTTATGTTCCTCTCAACCTGGGATGGAGCAACATGGGAATACAGCACCTTTTGTATGGGCATAGGACATCTACTCTGTTTGCTTTTCTCCCAGAATGCCTTTTCTCACCCTGTACAGTATAAACAGGTCGCTGTTGACCTTGGAAGCTGGCGGGGAGGTTACATCAAGCCCGGCAGGTTTGCTGGGCTGGGTATTTACGGTCTTGCACCCTTTTCCTCCGGCAGCAGAGGTGACATACATTGCGCTCTCCCAGTTGTGTACAGGGCTCCCAGATGGGGTTGGCCACCCCTGACTGCAGCAGCTGGGAAGCCCAGAGGTCTCCCTGACCCCCAGTGAAATTCTCTGCTCAGGGGGAATTCTGCAGAGAGTTTCTCCTTTTGTTTTGTTTGCCTTTTTTTTTTTTTTTGGTTGAACAAGTCTTTTTGTGGCATTTATTTTGTTCCAGTGAAAGGTGTTTGCTTGTTTGAGGTCAGTGAGGCAGAGGCAGGAGTGCAAAGAGTGGGAAGCAAATAGGCTCCAGTAGCAGGTGTAACTTCATCCGACTTCTTCAAAAAGCTTCTCTGACCTTGGTCAGGCACTTTGGAGGTGGGAGAGGTCTCTGGAGAGGCTTTTGGCCTGAGTATACCAAAGCCCCTCCACAAGGAGATATTGAACTGATTTGCTGATGGCAAAAAAGAAAGCTCAACAGAAACACCAGCAGCAACCTGTCTTCATGGAAGGGGCTGCTCTGCAGCTCAGGATACAACTTGTCCTCTGGTCAGTCTTTGCTGGGAAACAAGAAGAAGGAACCTGTGCATTTCAGTGCTGAGGGGTAAATAAGGTGTTCCCCATCCAGAGTCACTTATTTCTGGAGGGGGAAAGGCTTCCTCCTAGGAGCTAGGAGGAATATCTTCTGTGCCTCCCACTCTGAAGGTTATGGCCATTGTGCCAGTACCTTTAAAGCCCCTGCAGAGGACTAGGCCAAAGCACTTGGTTGCAAAGAGCTTTCTAGGAATACTCCAGGCTGAGCAGCTTTAGCTGTTGAATAAGGGGATCACAGGGAGACTTGGCTCTGTTTGCATGCAACAGCCCAGAGGTCATTTTTTAAGCAGAAAGTCCAAGAACATTCACAGCAGGCAGTGGCATTTTCTTATGGTAGCTAACAGGTTTTCAGTCCTCAGTAAGGGTTTTACACTCATCTCTTGGGCATTCAGCCTCTTCTGTCATGCCATTAAAATAATCCCTTGAGCCTCTTAACCCTCTCAGTCCTGCCCAGAATATTAATTTTCCATTTCCCATTTATATTTCGCTTCCTAATTTGCAAGTGAAAGAGGTTTCATGCTGGTAAACAAGAAAATGTTGTAAAAAAGTTAATCTCAAACCCAAAATCCCACTTAAAACTCCACAATTTGAACAGTAATAATTACACAGACCCACGTATAACAGATGTGGATGTAAGATCCCTGCTGGATGTTGCTACTTGCAACCTCTGGAGCCATCAGAGATCAGTTGCAGTCCTGTACGAATTGAGAAGAGTGTAGGGGGCTTCTTCAGGTATAACACGTGGAAACCTCAGTAAGTTATTCATTCTCAGGGTTGGCAGTGAGTCGGTAGCTTGTTCCTTCCATTTCTCTTACATTTATTATTAGTCTTTCTCAGTTTAACTACAAAGCCTCATCCTCTGGTTTCAGTATTTCACTCCTTGTTTTCCAGGCTTCAGCAAATGCCTTTTTGTTTGCCACAGAAGAGAGGACATTTCTCTGCCTGAATGGTAGGGTGGGTAGGTGGAGCTGAAGTTTTAGGTTAGAAGGCCCAGAAATATCCACAGGGTTACTTGTAATAGCACACCTCATCTTTTTCTGACAGTGGAATATATAACCTGCCTCACCTTTTAGCTCTGAGTATGCGGGGGGCAGATCAAACCTTCCATTAAAAAGACCATGGTTGGAGAGGAGGTCGTGACCCTCCCTTCCCTTCCCCGGCACTGGAGTGGTTCTCAGAGGAGCATCCAGAGTTAGGGAGATGCTCATATGGCTCTCCATCTCCAGGGAGCCTCCTCCTGGGCCTTTCCCACATGCTGATATCTCTTTCTGCCCTCTGCTGAGTTTTTAGGTGAATGAGGTGAACAATAGATTTTTGAGTCTGGGTTGAGGCACTTGTGGCACGGCTGGTAAAAAAAAAACTTGCCTTGGCTTGTGCTTGTGTTAGGAGAGAACATTTCAAACTGCCCTGGGTTTTTGCACCCATGCTGGGATTAATTCCACACTCGTTGACAAATACCAGACCAAGTAAGGCTGCAGAGTAGTCCTCAGGACACCTTCCCAGCACACTGTACTCCTCTACTTTACTGACTGCTGTTGCTTCCTTAAAAACCCAGCTGGGACTGTGCTCAGAGCCCTTAACAGGTCTCTCTTTGACAAATGCTGCTTCCTAGCATCTGTACATTTTGGGGAAATATCCCCCATTGGTCTGCAAAGTAGTGGCTGCAGGTCCAGAAGGCATTTCTGTGCCTCTCCAGAGGTTTATGGTGCCTGAATCAGGGTTGGACAGGCCCACCTGAGAAACTGCTACAGTGGAGAGGAAACCAAAAGACTAAAATCCAAATCCCCCCATCTTCATCAGAGCAGCTCTGCAGATCAAGGGCTCCCTGGCAATGCTATTCCTCAGCTGGGCTGCTGAGATCTCCATGTCAATATTTGTGAAGTAGGAAGGGCCCTGCCAGATGTAGCGTTTCCAGAAACAAGCCTCTGTGCACAGGGCTGTGGCAGCTGCTCGGGGCTCAGCCTGGGACAGCTTGGGCTGGGGTTGCTGCAGGAGCCCCCAGCTGGTCCTGCCCTGAAGGCAGAGGTGGGATGGCTCTACTCACAGCCCCCATTTGCCCCTTTGGGTGAAGTTCATACAATGATGTAGTTCCAGCACAGCCATCATGTCAAAACTGCTTTCTTGGAGGGCTGAGTTAACGGTGACTTGAATCTCACAGCTCTGACACAGTTGAGAGTGGGCAAGAAGGTGAGACGATGTAATGATACTGATGTCAGACTGCAAGAGTAACGTCACTGTCCCCAGAAGCGATCAGCCACTTCAGAAAGAATGGGCTGGGAGCCCAAACCTGATGTAATGCCAAGATCCTTCAGGGAAGAGAGTAACAGACCTGGAGTAGTCACAACCCCAAGACTAGCTGCTCTCAGAGAAACATTTGAACGGTTTCCTTCCTTTCTCTCCTCTTTGTGGCATTTCAAGTAAGTCATAAACATGGGGATAATGTTCTCTTAAGTGGTATGTGCTTAGTATTGGTTTTGGAAAAAGAGATGTAAGAATGCTTCCCTGCATGGAAAGAGTGACGGTTGTGCTTCATCTTGTGGGTCATTCGCTTTCTGGCCTCTCTTTTCCCAAGCACTTTTAGAATAGGTTGGATACATGGACTGGGTGACAAGGAAAAGCCAGAGCCACAAGGGAAAGTAGAATTGAGCAGCAGCTGAGGGAAGTGATAAACCAGAGAAGAATTAGCAGACCAAGGAAATCCCCATGCTAGGGAGCAAAGGCTATAGGGGTGTGCTACTCCACCCTAAATCCCTCCTTCCTTCAGAAACAGGCCCCACATGGAGCACACATTTCAGCAGACAGCCTGTCCTCTGGCTTGGGGCTGTTCAGGTGGGAAAATAGCCTTTCAGGGCTTTGTGATTTGTTTTACCTTTTATTTCGTTGGATCTTTTTACAGGAACCCAAAAGTAGCTGTTGTGAAAAGACAGCAGAGACTGTGTGGACCTCAGGTAACTTTTTTGAAGACTGTGAGACCTGCCAAACAGCCTGAGAGAAAGGATCTTACTGTGTTGATTTGTTTTCTTTGGTTTATGGGGGGAAAAAATATTTCACACATAATTAGCACAGCCACAGAGAGATTGTATTAAAGGCACTTTACTGGAAATTTCAAGGGACAGAACAAGGGAAACCTGTGTTAACACTAGCAGCCAGGAGAAGGACCTTGCCTGCAAAATGGAGGGGAAGGACAATGTGGAGTGTTCAAGCTGCAAGAAAGAAACTGTTCAGGAGGGGAGTATGTGCATCAGGGTCTGGAATTAAACTAAGCTCCTGCGGGCCATGATGCTCCCTGCTTCCCTGCCCCAGCCCCCACCAGCCTGGGTGGTCAGGTGTGGGTGAGACACCACTCCTGTGGAAGGAGGAGAGGAAGGACCAAGAGCCCAAATTACTCCTCAGTATCAAACCCAGCGGCGCCTCCTTTGTCTAAATCAACCCAAGTCCTGTTTAGCCCGTGTCAGTGTGCAAAACCAGTCTGTCCTTCTATCTTGAAGACCTCTCTAACATACTATAGGAGCTCTTGTCCGCTTCTTCCATCTGCTGAACCCACTCCACAGAGAACAGGAGTTCTTTCAATGCAAAAATTCCCAAGGCAGACTCAAGTTGCTCAGTCTTGTCCATACTTCAGTGAAAGCCCACCACAGGCATCTTTCTTCTCAGGTGTTTCCATAAAACCCATCACTTGGGGATTTGTGTTCCCTGGAGTTCTCAGTTTTCTGGTGGATTTGTTGTATCCTGTGCGTTTCTATCCAAAAAGAGAGTTATGTGAATGATATGTGGTCTTATTCAGGTGGGTTTTTTTGATCCCTTAGGCTCAGTCAGGTCCCTAAAATGAAGATCTTGAGTTTCTGTTTTACTCTAGTTTAAGGGACACTGATACAGGAGTAGAGGACTGATGTGTCCATTTCTGCCTTTTTGCATGGCATCCATTGTTGAACTGTGTGAGCTCTCCACCCAGGCTGACGTGTCACTTTAACTTCAGACACACAGAAGTACCGTTTTTTAAAGGTAGAGATGTGAAGTGCACAGCCCTTCTCAGTACCATTAAAAAAAATTCTCTGCTTCACATGCTTTTAGCTGCCCACATATCAATCTACAGTGCCCTGGTACACTTGTTTCCAGGCAGGTGAAGCAGCATTTAGACTTCCCTACTTGCAAATCCTGCTGTTTCCTATAAAAATTAAGAACTTGCAGCTGGCTAGTTTGTCTTTCTTATTGTTCCTGTTTGTTTCATTTTTAAAGCTTACATCATTCTGTGGCCAGCAGCGTCTTGGTTGTCATACAAGAGCCACTCTTTCCCAGGTTACCTGAGGGCAACCAGAACTGAACAGCAGCTCTACAGAAGGCATGAATATACTGTGGCCATTTATTTCCTGCTGTGCTTAGGAGATGAGTGAGGCATATTTGTGGTGGTTGCTATTAGACATCAGGGAGGAGTAGTGCCTGGTGGTTGGCAGAGGGACAGGCACAGGCTCCTAAGTTATATTCACAGCAATGCCACTGACTTTGAGGGCAAAGTGACACGACCTGGTCTTCTCATCCTTGACAGGGACATCAGGATATTTAACTATTCCAGAAGTGAGCTGGCAGCACCTGGATAATTCAGTAATTCAACAACTCAGTTCTTTGTGTGTCATCTCAGCTGCTGTAGTGTGTTGCTCTGGCTGTGTGGTGGTACTTGGCAGAGGGCACAAACTTAGGAATGTTGAGCAGGGAGGACTGTGGTGGTGAAACAAAGCAAAAAGCCACTCTGCACATCCAAATTGTGCCCAGCCCTTTTTCTTAGGAGCTCATCTCCTTTCCTTTTCTCCTTTTGGACTTTGTACCTTTACCTGCTTGATATTTCCTTCTGAAATATCCCTCAGGCTCTCCTGAAGCTTCCAACCTATCTCCAGTCCAGCAAGTCATTTCTCTGTGCACATCCTTGACTCTCAGCCCATGCTCCCTCTGTTTTCCCATGTGCCATCTTTACATCAGAAGGCTGTTTATTTCCTGCTGTGCTTAGGAGGTGGGTGAAGCGTGTGGTGTTTGCTATAAGGCATCAGGGAGGAGCAGTGTGTGGTGGTTAGTGCAAGAAAGGTACTTGGACTTAGAGGGGCAGGATCTGTCAGAGGAATCTGCCTGTCACAGGGGAAGGTGCTGCACTAGAGCTGCTGGGCCTGAGAATAGACCTGAGGAACATGGCACTCATCGAGCCTCTGCTGGCCAAGGAGAACCTGGACCTTTGGAATAGGATTAAGTAATGAGTGTTTATACCCATTACTAAGCTGTTGCCTGCAACTCAGGATGCTGATTAATTGGGATGTGGTAGCAGGAGGCAGGGCAGGCCCTGGGACAGTGTTTACAGCACTCCTCCTTGGTACAGGGTGAGGGTGGCCAAGAATAACCCTCTGTACGCCACCATCAAGGTGAGCTGGTTGGATTTTTCCATTTGCCCTGTGTGTAGCTGTCATCTTTGTCCCCTGAGTCATGCCAGTCCTGGAAAAGTCCCCATCCCAGTTGTCCCCAAACAGGCATCTCTATTCAACACTGCTCAGGCTGTGGGGAGGAGACTGGGGTGGGAGGAAGGACAGCACCCATCCTCAGCAGCCCCCGAGACACTCAGGCGGCATCAGTCTCTTCGCTGCCGCTCTTCCCTCATTTAAAGCCACACTGTTTACCTCCCAGTCTGGATGCAGAGGTGGAGGGCTGGCAGGCACTCTGGTTTATGGTACCCTCAGGGCAGGAGACAAAAGGTGAAGGAGGGAAGCAGGGCTGATGGCTGAGCCAGCCAGGTCGGCAGGGATTTGCTTTTGATGTGTGTCTCTGGGCAGCACTGTTCCATGCTCCTCCAGCCGCCGCAATTATGGCACTCTCTTCCCTGCCAATTTTCCGTGTCCGTTAGTGCTGAGGTTGGTTTGTGACATTAATTCTTTTTCTGCTGATGTGGGCAAATAAGCTCCTGGCATGTCTCTGGTCCAGGGAAGCCAGTGGTCCAGCGCCTTTGCCGCAGCCATGCAGTGTGTGGCACACCACACGCAGAAGAGAGCGGGCACCAAGGCAAAACGGGGCAGAACAAGTGTTGGGAAAGGGAGAGCTGGAAACAAAGTGCCCCCTGCCCACTGCCCGGGCTCAGTGCTGCTCTGCACCTCGGGGGTCCTCCACAAACCACAGTACTGATCTCAGGTGGCATCCCTGCCTCCATGAATACCTGTGCCAGGCACATGATCACTGCCCCAGCAGAAGGCTGGTGGTCCCCAGCCACAAGCACATTCAGACTATCCAGCACACCCCCTGCCATTGACTCTGGTGGATACCGAGAGCATCGCCTCCCTGCTGCTGGCCCTGCCAAGCTCTCTCACTCTTGTCCTCTCTGACAGTTTCAAAACAAACCAAGACACCTTGATTTTATCTTGACTGCCTAACTTCAACCAGAAGGGCAGCTCGAGTATAGGAGGAAAACTAACCCCTTGCTGCATGGCAAGGAGTTACTCAAGGACCCCTTCAGAAACTCACCTTTGAGCAGGAAGCTCATTTGAAAAACACTTAGCTAGTGAATATAAGCATATAATGTGAAACAAGAAATCAATTATTTTAAGGTCCCTTGAAGCAGCCAGCCTGGAGAGAGCTAATGGGAAACTTGTGCCCCAAGATCAATGTCAGAGAAACCAGCTGAGAGAGTTTGGATTGGAAATAAATGGTCACTTTTCAGTACAGCAAAAGAAATGACATGGGAGATTTATGAGGCTGGATGAAGAAAAGACTGGTGTGGTATAACAGCTTCTGGCTCGCAGGACAGCAATACATTTGCCTCTCTCACCTGGAACCAACCTCCCCATGGGGGCCTCGGTCCGCACTGCAGTGAATTCCTGCTGAGGGAACTTTGGTGTGTAGAAGGAGGTTTCCTTTCTAGGTATGACCATGAGCTGCAGGGGAGTGAAGGAACTGGTTAATAAGAGCTGAGACCTCTATGGGATGCTTGAAACAGCTCAGAGCAGACTTACCTCAAATACACTCAAACATAATTTTCTGTACTGGGGTGAGTGCTGGCGTTGTCTTCTGTGAAGCTGCCAACCTGCTGTCATTGGAGACTCACAGATCCTGACTGCAGGGCCTGTGGCTGCCTCCATATTTCACTTCACATGTCAGAGACCTCTGCATAAGCTCCAGCACCCAGTGAGACCTAAAAATACCAGCAGAGAGAAAGCAAGAGTGAGAGAAAAAGAGATTTAATATTTGATCAAAGATAAATTTCCCCTCCCTGAGTTGGTTGGAGAGGCCCCTACCTGGTCAGGTGTATGTCTGGGATGGAGGGGCTGAAGGTGGAGGAGGCAGCAGAGTTTGGGCATGTCTGAATTACTGCACTCACATATTCAATTAAGGCAGCCCTTATCAGACTGCAGTGATGCAAACAGTGGGCTGGGTGATGTGCTGGGATGTCTCTCCCAGTGACACTCTGGTGCAGTGGAAGCCTCCCAGCTCACTACCATTGCCATGGAGGAGAGGGCTGAATCCACAGCACACTAACACCTGGGGCTGAGTTCCTTCCAGCACTCCTGCTAACTCATTTAAAGTTACCTGGGGTAACTGCATTTGGCTGTGCTGCTGGCAGCGCAGACTTGCCCGAGAGCAGCCCTTTATAGAAACTCATGAAAAACTGACTCAACGTCTTTAAAGGACTGGACCAAAGCTGCACTCAGCCACGTGGCTGAAAAGCAGGAATCTTGTACTCAGTCCAGTGCTTAATTCACTAACCAAGCTGCTTCAGGCTATTGAAAAGTCCCTCTTTGAGACCAAAGCTTGCATTAGTGTCTCAGCAGAAAAGCCTGCTGAGCTCTAATCAGGTGTAGAGAGGGATTTTACAGAGGATGTCTTTTCTCCAGGCCCTGCTCCAGCTGTTAGGCATTTGTTCCAAACAACTGCTGGTGAAGCTTCCTAAAAACATCAGTGAGTCTAATGTAATAGGTATCATAAGCTGTTCTGGCTGGAGAGGAGGTAAGCTCCCCACTTTCAGAACAGTCAGGAACAGAAATTAAAGCAGTAGGGTGCTCTTGCATGAAAATGGCCAAAGCGTCTGATCCTCTTAACTAGAACTCTGCTGGGGTTTTAGGGCAGCTTCTGTAAACAGTGCCTCTCTGTGGGGAAGGAAGAAGAAACATTACGGGAATGCAAGAAGTGGCCTTAACACAGCACTCATATTTAGGCTTTGAAGGTGCCAAAGAGGACATAAACCCAGGATGCCTGCCAATGACAGTGGGATGAAGTCCTTTAGGAGAAAGTTAAGATTCAGTAAAACAGCACAGGAGTGCATGGAGATGAGTTTCTGAATGCTAAACAAAAAGTGCTGAGGACTGTGTACAGGCCTGGGGTACAAACTGGACTAGTGAGGATACTCTGTTGGTCATGATTTTCTTTCAGGCCTTGTATAAAAAGGACAGGAATTTATGTCCTAAGGACATGCCCTCTTGGTCTTAGTGCTATCACAGATGGCATTGCAACCTTCAGGTAAAAAAGAGGCCTGTGTTTAATTTAAAGCAGTTTGTTAAGCCAGTGAGAAATTTGCATAACTCTGTGATTTGAGGAGAGAAGAGTTAGCTCTGGTCATCTTGTCCTGGCTGCCAGTGCCCTGGAGCTGGTGACCACAGACTTCTGGCAGAGAACAGCGACTCAAGACCTGGACTTCTGGAAGAACTGGGAGTCCTGCAGCTCTCCACGCACAGAGCACCCTTGTCTAGCAAGGCTCAGAGTGGGCCCTGCATTTCACTGCATGCTCCCTAGCTTGCTTGGACAGCTGTTTTCTCCCTGTCACCCTTCCTAAATCAACAGGCTCCTTTGCCTGCTGCTTTTGTATTTTTCTCCACAGAACTCAACAGATATCTGCTGTTCAGTCCTTTAACTGAATTAAGTGGGAGTTGAACTGTTATCTGCAGTTAAATGAGTATTTATGTGATCTGAGCGCACTCTTGCACTTGGCCAGTGCAGGGAATCAGGCTATAGCCACCCACTGCAGCTCATGGAGACACTAGTGCTCCTCCTAAGTTAGTGAAGCTGAAGGCTCTGGGAGGTGGTTGGAGGTGTGAGGAGTGCTGCTCTCTAATTCCCATATTACCAAGCCAGGCTCTTCAGAGACAAGAGCAGGTTCACTAACAGGATTGGGAGATCATAGAATCACAGAATCAATAAGGCTGGAAAGGAACTCTAAGATGATTGAATCCAACCACTGAGCCAGCACTGCCAAGTCCACCACTAAACCATGTCCCTTAGTGCCACATCTACATAGCTTTTAAATACCCCTGGGGTTGGTGATACCACCACCTCCCTGAGCAGCCTGTTCCAAGGATTGATAAACCTTTTTGTGAAGAAACTTTTCCTAATATCTAACAGCAGGAACCTGACTGACAGCAAATTACAAACCACCTATAAAATGATGCTAAGAATTGGTATGAGTCAGACTGCAAGTTATGTTAAGTGCATGGTACTTGGTGGGAGACATAAATCGTAGTACTGCCCCTCCGTGGGTTACCTACACCCTGGTAGGGGGAGAGATGCTCTGTGTCATACAGTGCTGACTTGTTCAGTTCCTTGCATTGCTTCTGAGTTGATGTTGTGACCTGGCAAGTTTTGTCCTCTCAGTAACTGGATTTCCTATTACTAGAGGGAACTGGCAGCACTGCCCTAGCACAGGTATGTGATGATAATACCTTTGAAGAGCAGAGCCACAGCAGTAATGAAAAGTGAGGAATGAATGCAGCACTGACTATCTACTGCCAAGTAAAGATGAACAGGGAACTAATATAATGATTCATCACTTGTGCAGCAATGCAACATGTTGTCTTTCCCCTGCCTTGCCCAGACTGAGGAGACACACTTTGCACAGTGTGTTTCTGTGTCAGAGTGGGCTGACTCGCACAGGCCCCAGGACTCCCTGGTAGCTGTGGAGGCAAGAAAGGGGTGATTATGGCATTAAATCACAGGAAAATCATGATGCTAAATGTTCTTGATGCTACTATTTTAAGTAGAGGACAGTGACACAGTCAGAAACTCCTTTGGAATTAGATGATCTCTCATCCCACTTACCAGAAAGCTTGTGGGACCTGTTTCAGGTTAGGGGAAATGGCCATAAATAATGAACTGAGAAAGCTAATCCAGATCTAAAGCATTAAAACTTCAAAGACCCCCCTCTAAGGATGCTAAAAGGCAAGGAACCAGTGTGGCTGCATTCACAAGTGTGATTACCTGCAAATGAAGGCAGCAGCTCTGACTCATGTGCTTATGGAGGAGAATTATAAACAGATCTGTATTCTCAATTATTCCCTGGGCTGGAGGGCAGGAGCTGGGAGATAATGGGCAAATCAGATTCAGAGGTAGAGGAAAGCTGTTTCTTTTTCTCTGCATAGCTGCATGAAGCCCACAAACACGGGATTTGAATTTTCTTATCTTTTGCATAGTATCAGCTTAAGAAAATATAGGCATGTCTCCACTGCTGATATTCATACACATGTGCTGTCTCGGCATGCTTTTTGACACCAGGATGAGTTTTAACTCAGGTGTTGAACCATACCACACCCCAAACTGGGCTTAAGGCACTTGCTGGATCAGGGGACATGCTCTGCACCCTGATCCCAAAAACCATTCTGAAGCTGCTCAGATGATGAGCTGGGGAATTGTTTTATAAATAAATGCAAGGGAAATTTGGTCTCACACAATTCCCTCCAATTTCTCTCCTGCTCGTTGACAGAGAGGAAATGCTCTTCAGATGCCAGCTGGTGACACTGCTTCATTATAAATTGCTCATGTCCCATTTTTAAATAGTGACTGCAAACTATTCGGCCATCTCTCAGATCAGCCTGTCTGTCCTCTCTGAGGCATCTGCTGGTTCTTGGGCTTGAAGCGTGGTAAGAGTTGCCTAAAGATTTAACACCTTTTCCTGGAGACAGGCTTGGAAATCCTGGAACTGTCCAAGTGACCCCTGCATTGTCCTTGTTGGGTACTGGATCATCTGCAGAAACAAGGCCAGCTGGAGATCCTTTCCTAATGCAGCTTCACAAGGACCAGGTCAGGTATTCCCTGCACTCTCCCTGCTCCCACTGCAGCATCTGTGACCCTTTGAGGCCCGTGCCCTCTGAAAGCATCACGCTCCCCACAGCCCTGTGTTAAATACCACAGCGAGGGGTGTGTGTGCGGGGTGTCTGCAGAGCTCCCCGCGGGAGGAGGAGCGCTGGGAGCGAGCGCTCACTGGTACTTTTCCATCCTCCTCCCCACAGGCTGCTGGCTACCTCGGTGGGAGCTGTTGGTAGGGCTGAAGCCAAGAAGCGTCCCGTGATGTGGCAAACCCTCCTTTGCCAGAAATCACCTTTTCAGAGCGTTTTCCTCAGCCTCATAGTCATCTGTGTTTTCATTTCTCTCTCCCAGCTCCACAGGGAAGGGAAGGCAGCCAGCAAGCTGGTGGGGATGGAGATGTCAATTGCATGGGGAGAGGCAGGAATTTAGCAGTCCCCGGGCAAACTCCACACTTCTGAGTGACTTGCTGCCATTTGCACATCTTTGTGGATTCCAGTCACTCAGAGGTGTTACTGGGGTTTAACTCCTCCAGTGCCAGGCTATCACAGTCACAGGGGTGCCTGTGGTATTTTTGCTCTCAAAAAGGCACCTCCTTTCAACTGCTCCTGACACAAAGTTTGGCTCATGACACAAGATTGAAGAAGATGATGAGCAAAGTAGCAGGTTGGGAAGTTCCCCAAAAGCAGGGACAAGCTCTCTGTCTCATTTCTGGGCCTTCTTGAGTGATAAGGGTGGGTTTTGGTCTGTGTTTGTTCAGCACCCAGAAGCTGTATGTGTCTTTGGTTAAAGGTGTTTTATTTTGTAACGGGACCCTTCAGTGCCTTAAATTAATAGAGGTCAATTGTAAGGCACCTGTCAAAGTAAAATTGAAAAGAGAACCCAAGAAACCACATTAACCCTGAGAACTGGAGATATTTAGCCATGTCCTAAGGACGTTGGTGACATTATAGATACATGCAAGAATATATATATAGATTAGTGTAAAATCCTGCTTGACAATGTTGGCAGTGTTGCATAGTAGGCATTTCACAAGCAATCAGCACTTTGAGTAGAAAAGAGGTAGGGATGATATGTAATTCTTTAGCCAACTTCAGTGCACCTGTTACTTGCCATTGAGTCAGAAGGTTTGTCCCAGCCCGGATGCAGTGTGTGGTGCAGAGAATGGTGTATGGATAATCACCTCTTCAAGGCTTTACCCCTTTGAGGTTCCCTCAGTGGCTTACATGGCAATGAGTGTCTTGTCCTTGTGTGAGAGCAGAGGCTGTGCTTGAGGCAAAGAGCTGCATCCTGTACCCATTTTCACATCAGTCCTCTGCACTTTCTTGGGTACATCCCTTATGTCCAGTTCTGTAATGCCTTTTAGCAAGACACCATCACAGCCTCTGCATTTACATGATGAGACAGGAGAGAGCAACAGGACCAGGCTGCCAGAAGGGAGTCACATTTCCTGGAGAAGTGCAAACAAACCAAACCACCAATGTCTCATTTCACCAGGGCACACCGGCACCGGCTTATGTACACATGGCAAGTGGCAATAAACAACAGGAAAATTACAGTAAAAACCAGTCCTGGATGAAAAACCCCCACCATGAACAACATTGCATTTTGTATTCAGCTGGCAGTTGTGATTTGCTGGCATTTTAAAAACACACGATGTTCCTTTGTGTGGATAACAGTAAGCTGTTTCAGAAAAGTGGAGCTCACCCAGCTCCACAAAACCCTTGGGCCAGCCCCCGTGACCCAGTCCCCTCTACTTGCCATATTCTTCATTTACCTGGGTTTGTCAATCACTTCTTCTCTTTCACCATTTTCCTCCTCTTCTCCACTCAGAACACTGCGTGGTCTATGGCTCTGGCTGGAACAAGCGAGGACCTGTGTCTGCTCTGGCTGGAGCCAATTCCTGTGTGTAAAGTGATTGAATACAAAAATTAGAAATGAAAAGGAGGTTGGGGTGAGGCAGCCAACGCAAACACACATCCCAAGCACACGGGGAGGAGAAAGACTTGTAAGATTCCTAAGTGGAGCAGCACTCAGAGTGTTGTGATGGATGCCAGGGAGAAGTCTGTGGCCGGGTTTTGCTCCTGTGGGGCTGTTCTGCCAAGCTGACCAGGACAAGGTCTAGTTACATCAGGGCAGGTAGCACTGCTCTTTGCTCCAGAGATGTTTTGGAGAGCCAAGATGGGCTGGAGTGGGAATTATGGGCGGTCCTCAGGGGATGGTGTAGCTCTGGGTGGTGCTATGGGAGCAAAGAGCACTATGCCCTCCCCACAGCCTGCTTTATTGTAGAGACCCCCCACCCCCAACTTGCCATTACTCCCTGTCTCCCATATAAAGTGTTGAACAACCCCAGCTCCAGTTCCTGGCTTCTCCCAGTTTCTTTTCTACTTGGAGGGGAGATGCTGCTTGGGATGGAGTTGATGGGAGCTCCTGTTCAGCACCCTGCTGCCCACCCCGCCCAAATCCTGGCATTGGAGCAGGTCTCCAGCATGTTCTCCTACACATTTTTAAGCAGCTTGAACCACTCCAGCCAACCCATGGGTCACCTGTGTGCTGCAACCTCTGTTCACCTGGCATCTGCATTTGGCGACTGGCCACCAGAGCCCAACCCCTGGTTGTATACAGCAGGTTTTCAAAACCAGGAAAATAATGATGTGCTTCTCCATAAACATTTCCTTTGCAGGGTAGCTCTTTCTGCAGCCATGTATATAGTCACTAGACTCACAAATATTTTTGCAGTCTCTCAAGGGCTGGAGAAGTGTTTGTGTGCAACAAACACCATCCTGAATCACAGCAAATGGACTCTGGTGCTTTCTGGGGAAGAGTTGTCTACTGCACAGCCAGCAGAGGGACTGAGGAGGAACACAGCTTTTCTCTAAAGCACTGTCCTCTGTTTTGACACCAGCTACATCCAAAAGCCATTATAACTTGGTAGCATTTTTGATCATGGGAATTAGGGAATCCTAGTTTTGGTCCCAGTGACAACATGCTTAAAAATCCATCAGCAGTCAAGTTTGGCATTGCTTGGCTTGGTGGTTCACCAAAAGAATCAAGGTCACTCTGTGCACTCGAGTTTTCCATGTACTTCTACCACCACATTCAGCTTATCTTTGAGCACAGTGATCAGTGAGAAGCTTCTGTCCCATTTCTGCCCAGACTGCACCTGCTCTGATAAGCAGAGGGTATCTCATCCAAGTTTATCAATCCAAGATTCTAAGAATGTCTTAAATGTTTTTATATATGGGAAAGAGATTTCAAATTTCCTCTCTAAGTCAGCTTCATAGAAATTATGGAGACACTAGAAGTGTGCTTATACATGCCTATAGATCACTGGAACTGAGGTGTGAAGCAGTTGTGAAATGTAAATCAGATATGCTTCAGTGACTAAGTGGAGTCACACTGGTTTGTCCTGGCTGAAGATCTGATCACTAGGACACATTTAGTATTCTATACAAAGTAAGAAATTCAGCTTCCAACGAGTAAAAAACAATCACAAAGGAATTGTATGCCCAAATCCACAATAGGGAAATGCATAGTTGTGTTTATTTTCCATTTTGCACTTACTGGTAGTGAACCAGGTGCAAATATGTTTCAGGAGCAGAAACCAAGGCCCAGCTATGTCAGCTTAGTGTTATCTCAGAAGTGAGGTTGTGGGAAAAAGGTGCCACTTCCCTAGGCTCATGTGGGTATACAGAATTCAGCTGGAGTTTGCACAGGCTGCAGCCCTGCGGTTTGGTTGCTGCCATGGTCTCTATTGCAACAATTAGCACCCAAAGAGGGGAGGAAGAAAAAGAAAAGCTCGAGGGAACACAGTCTGAGTGTGAGAAGTGAAAATGTTAACACAGGCCAAGAAAACTTTTTCTCCTGCTGAAAATCTGTTGTGCTCACTCTGGAGCAGGGAGTTGGCAGAGGAGCTGGAGCCGTGTTCGCATCACCAAGCCTCCCTGAATGGCCCTTTTCAGCCTACAGTTTGTGAAGAAAAGTGGGAAGGAGCCAAAACCAGGGTGGAGGAACATATAAATACTATGTGTAAGCAATGATGTTTTTTATTTGGAAGCAGACCGATATAGTTGAGACTCACCTTAGATAACTCGCAGTGGGGGTGGGAGAGCTCCTCCCATCTCCACCCACTACTGAAAAAAAAAAAAAAAGAAAAGGCAAAAAAGAAAAAACCCCGAGTTTTAGGAGGTTTTGACTATTTACTGGGTGTTGGGAACTGCCTGTGCAGTGCAGCAGTACAACTCAGAAATGCTGCCAGCAGCTCCTTTTTCTTCCAGGGACTGGAGTGGGTTTTGCCATCTCTAAATGTGACAAACACACTCCTAACATCCCATGGGTGAAGCTTCCAGGGAGTATTAATGAAATATATGATGTGGGACTCACGTACAGGGTAGGAAGAACAGCCAGCCAGGGAGCTGACATGCTGTCACAGAAATGCTGTCATGCTGAGTATGACTTTGCTGCAAGTCCCAGTTGGGGACTTGCTCTAGTCTTGCCAGGGGACAGCTTAATGTGATGTCACACACAGACACCATCACTTGGGTAGATGGAAAAAATAAAGGATGAACCTGTAAACCCAGCCCACCCCTCCCTCCCCTCCCCAGCTATTCTCTAGCCATTTCTTCCTGGAAGAATTACAAGCAGAGTGCTTAGTGAGAAAATAATCTATTTATGTATTTATGCAGGATTTTCGTGTTTAAGCTCCACAGAACAACACAGAGAAGTGTGCAGGAACAGGGCAAACACCATGAGTGTCCTGTTATGAACCCATAACAGTGGTGTTGTGTGGTGGAGGAGCTGTGCAAGTGAGTTATGATGTTTTCTTACTGCATCCCAGATCCCAAATCCCACTGAAATTTGCAGTGACCTCAGGCTGTCCTGCACAACTGAATAGAAGAGGAAGGAGCAATATTAGAATTAGGGTTTTTGTAACTTTCCCCCTGTGGAAATATATTCGTTCTTAATTCTTTAGAGGTGATGAATATAACTTTAAAAAAAAGCCTTGGGAGGTCAAGAATAGAAGAGACATTTTTCACATGAAGTTGTATTTTGTGTTTGCCTTCCTGTGACAAATATTCAAAGATGGTCAAGGCAAATGGAAGATTTTGTTTGTTTCTAAATCTTCCCCTTTGGACCATGGACAGTGTCTCAACTGTGGACATCTGCAGCGGGGCAGTGCAGCTGTCTGTCTCCTGGTTCAGAGGAGGATGGCTCCTTCAGCAAGGCAAAAGAGAAAAAAGAAGAGGAAAAATGGTGGAATGGGTTCCTATTATACACTAGCAGATGGAGAAAAGAGAATAAACAGAAGCTGTTTGCTTTCCCTTGGTAGGAGACACTATCTGGGCAGGTAGGAAGGAGGGGACGGGAGGGACAGGCAGGAAGGCTGGTGGATGGTCACAGAGGAGAGCAGGTGGCTCAAGCAAAGGCGGCTGGAGGGGCTGTGTCAGGCACAGGATGGAGCTCCCTGTTTGCTCAGGAAGCCTGTGGTGCATGTCCTTGTCTTCCTGCACTGAAGTGACACGTCCTGTTCATGATGGGAGCAGCCAAGGGATTTTACCCATCCTCCTGAAGCTGCTCCTCACCTCACTGAGGGACAGAGATCCTGATGTAGAAAGGCAGAGCATTTCTTGCTACGGACCAGAGAGAAAAAGCTCTGGTCACTGGGAGAAGCATTTCTGGGTCCTCCTGGAGCACGGCCTGTGTTATTGTCTCACACACTGGTCCAAATTCTGACTTCAGCTAGCCCATGAGAGAAATATCTTCCTCCCTCCAAAAGCACCATGTTGTTTCATGGAGAACATGTTGCTCCTCTCCTGCTTTTCCATCTGCTCTGGACCATGGGTCTTCCAGAAGATGAAGACTCTCTATGTCCCCATCCCCTATTTTAACAAGAACCTTGCTCTCCACCAGTTCTCAGTTCCACTCCTCACTGCCCTAGCATATCCTGGAACCTGCTGGCAGGGGACCACTTCACCTGCTCCTGAGATTGATGACTGAACTTGCTCAGCAAGGGAATCAGACTACCTCTCACCAAAACAAGCTTTGACAGCTTTACTCAGCACAAAACCATTTACTTGCATCTTCTTCTGTCCCGTCACCCTCTTGTGTGATCTCTTGAGATGGTTACCAGGGGTTTTCCCACCCAGGACATCAGGACAGTGCCACCAGGCAGCAGGAGGCTCCTTTGGCTTTTCTCAGTGAGAGTGAGAATGTGTAAAGCTGTTTCACCCAACTGAGCTGGCAGGCTTGATCTTTCTGCCATTAATATCTATGCAAAAATCATTAGTGTGCTACAGAGGGAAATACTGAGTCCTGGAGCCAAGTGGATGAAGCAAAGATAAAAAATACAGAAACATCTGTACTGGCATGGAGCCTTACTAGTGAAAACACTTCAATCTGGTAATACCCACGACTCCCTCACACCTTTCAGGAGAGGGACCATGTCACACTGGAACCTGTAGTTTCTTTGAGCTACAAATGTCCAAATTTCAGGGAGAGGAACATGTGAAGTTTCATCTAAAGGAACTGCTCCCCATGATACTTTGGTTATGAGATAGAATCACATTTAATTCACCTCATCCAAATGGTTAAACAATTTTCTTTCCTTGAAAATAGAAGGAAAATCCTGGTTTTAACTTGCTCTCTCCTTTCCCCTTGCCTTGCATTTGGGGCAATACTGTGCTACCTTAAGAGACTACGTGAGAACTTTCAGTCCAGGAGTATCCCTGGTTCAGGTTCAGTCCCTGTGTCCCATGCTCTGGGTAAGTGGGGGGTGTATCATGGAACACCCTGGTGCATCAGTGGTTCTGGCAGTGGTGTGGTGGGTCCCACAGCTGAATGCAAATGGGAGCAGCCCAGAGCCAGCAGCAGACTCCCACTCACACCCAGGCATGGCTGGAGCACACATCAGAAATACAGAACCTCAGGCCCAGCTGGGTGACACAGGCAGGTTCAAGGCTGTTACCCACTTAAGTATTCCATGTTGGGCTGGTCAGATCATCTCAGTGTGAAAATGATTCAGGGGGTTTTATAGCATTTTTCAAATAAACATGCAGTGCAGACTATTTTCATTACTTTCCCAGCCTCCTGTAAAATTTGTCAACAGAGTGCTTGGGGAAGAAATTAACTATGTGTGCCTGGGGTGGAAAGCTCAGCAATGAGAAGTGCTGGAACAGCTATGGGATGTAAGGAATCCTCATTCCCCTTTGTCAATGCAGGAACTAAGAAAATAGTCTAGGTCAGGCATTAACAGCCTCTATGAGCCCAAGGATGGCTGATTATGCTAAAATTTGTCAATACTATGAGGCTAAGAGAGTTGGATTCTTCCAGGGGTTATAGGGATGGGATAACCCTTCCCATGGGGACCTGCCCTGGGATAGAGATGAAACTGTCCTAGGAAGAAACTTCAGTCATATCACCTCCTCCTGGCCTTCAAAGAGAGCATTTCATCTCGGTGTGTGTCCACTGAGTGTGGTTGAGTGGCCGGGTTTATGGAGGGTGAAATCATTAACACTCCGGGAACATGAATGCCTCGCTTCTGTAGGAGCGGCCGGGCGAGCTCGGCAGGGCCGAGGTGTGAGCGAGCCAGCTGAGACCTGAAAGGGCTCAAACAACCCCTGGCACATCAGGGTAGCTCTTGTTCAAATGAGACTTTAAAAAGCATTCTACATAATGTTGAAAACCACCCATTAATTAGCAATGCCTATTTCTCTTTGTCCCTGAGCTGAGAGAGACTGTGTCTCAGTTTCTTCATTTTCCCCCATTTCCTTTCCCAAGAGCCCTTTCTTTTTTGATGTGTTTTCATTGTTGCCAAAAACACCAACAGTGTTTCTCTATAGGGCTAAATGTGGGAATAAAAGCTTGTGTGGTGGCAGCCATCCCTGGCATATTGAGAGATGCTCCAGAAGCTTGCTTAGTGCACTGGAACCTGCACTACCTGCCTTTGCAGCCAGACAAAAGGATTGTTCCTGACTCCTGCACTGCACAGCTCCCAGGATCTGTGGGATTGCCACTGGACAGTGATGGCAGCAAAGAAAAGTCAGGTCCCATGGCGAGCTGTGCCTGGTATCAGATCCTCACTGCATCCCTTTCCACACCAACCAGCAGAACTCCACAGCAATAGGCTTTCCTTTAGCTGGCAAGTTTTGATTTTCATCAAACCAAAGACATTTCTAAACCTGTGAGAGCCTCAGAAGAGCTCTAGCAAGAAAAAAGTAGACTGAATGGAGAATGGCTTTCAAAAGACCTTCTGTCACATATATGCTTTACTTTGCTGCTCTGAGTCAACATTTGGCCTTACATTTTTGCTTTTCCCAGCCTGACTAGGAGAGTGGAAGAACTGGAATTCCTGAGGATTTAATAACTAATATGACTAAGGAAAAAAAACAGTGATTCATGTATTTATTTCTGAGCTTGAGCTCTGTTTGAATTACTACTATTTATAGGTGGTGGAACATTGTTTCTGGGTGAAAATATTTGCAAATCCCTGTATCCTTTAAGCCTTATTGGTCATCTGCTCAGATGTCCTCACTATAGAGGTGCTATTTCTTGCTGTTGCTCTTTTAAACTGATTTCCTGTTCTTCATTAGGAAAGGGGAAAAATTCAAAGTCAACACCCTCAAGGACAAGACCAAATCCAGACCAAAATCGAAAATTGGTACAATTCAAGTTCTGTGTGGTACAGCATAAGGAGCAAACTGGAAATAGCCACCAGATAGTTAACCCAAAAATAACCAAAGAGAAGTTCTTTTATAAGTGCTTTGGAGTAGCAAAAATTTTGGGTCACTTCACTAGCAAAATGAAGAAAAGGCCATGTCGTGACAAATAATAAGACAAAGAGGAGACCCTTGCTCCTGTGGGAATTCCCAGAAAATCAGTTTTCAGACTTTTCCAGTACTGAGATACTCCTATAACCAAATCTGGCCTTCCCCTCCTAACTGACATATTTTCTTTCTTCACGAGCACCTAATGTGGGGGTAACCCTGAGCCCCTAATCTCTACCTCTGTTCTAACCCAGCCATTGCACTTTTTGGGTTCCCCAGAATGAAAAAAAAAGAGAAATACTGAACTGTGGCATCTTCAAATGTTTTTTCCATTAAAGCTGCTTGGCACAGTGATTTCCCTTCTGTCTCACCCTTTGGAGAGCTGCCTCACACTTTATCCACATTTAGGTTCAGGACGTCAAGATGTCTGAGCCCAAGTGGTTTGGGAATAAACAGGGCTAGTGGAAATACCTCTGGACAATGCCTCTATATTTAAAAAATAACTATATATATTGTGTGTACAGACTATTAACGAGGGGTTTGGCCACACGAATGAATTCTGCCACCGAGCTTGAGAGCACATTCGGTTATTAGTCATCTCCCTAACTTGTTTGAGATGAATCCCGCTAAGAAGAGCTGTATGGGAGCTACAGCTTATGTCAAAGAGGCCATAGACCTTAGCCAGATTAACCACAAACCCACTGGGATGGGTGGCTTAGACACAGGGCTGTTAAGGAAGAACAGATTTGTTCCAACTTCTTCCAATGTCACCAAATAATTCTTGTCATTTGCTGACACGGATGCTACAGTCTGGGTGGGAAAAAAAAAATCAGATTTATTGAATCCTTTTGTCTCCTCTGATTTTACAATTGTGCTTTTGTTCCTGTCTCTCTCTTTGGTATTTCCTTGGCAGCTCATGAGGGATTTCTTTTTTTGAATGATTGAACTCATTTTGCGCCAAAAGAGAAAGGAGAGACAATTATTCTCCAAAGCTCAGGAAATGTGACATCACCCAAAATGCAGACCTAGCTTTTTGGCGGCCAGGTGGTAAAATGAAATATTCTCAGCCATCTCAGCATCTCCACTGCAAGGAAATTAGAAACAGAAACTTGGGATGACAGCCCTTGGCAGCTCTATTCAACTTCAATTTGGGATGCTAAAAGAGCCCGCTTGGTAAGGCTGCTAGAAAGAATAATAAAAGGGCCTAAATTTTGCCAGAATTGTGGATTTTTGCTCCACTGCTGAACAGAAGCTGGGTGGTGACTCACACGCCGCTTGACACAGTCTGACACTTCTGTTAGCTCATGGGCCTGGGGAATCGCAGAGCTGCCGCTATCCCAGCCAACCCACCGCCTCACCCCGGCAGCTCTGGCATGGGAATGGCAGCAGTCACACACAGAGTGGCAGGGGAAGCTGAAGCTGGCAGGAAAACGGGCATTTTATGCTGTGTCCAGACAGGCTGCAGAGCATGGGAGCGAATGCACATCCAAGAGTGAGGGCCACCATTAAGGATAATTTTTGGAAGAGCGTGTTTACATTTAAGCAATGGGCACTGGCACTGGGTTCTTGACAGAGCTTAACACTTCGGGATAACAAAATGTGGCCAGAAGTCTTGGAGTGGGACAACAGGCTGCTAGGGTTGTGGAAGGCAGAGCTTTGTCTGCAAAAGGTACATCTCTGCTCATTGATAGGAAGGACAATTTCTGCCACTGTCAGTTGATATTTTATGGCCTGGGTGTAGGCAGAGAGGTCTGGTGGAGAAGCCACCAGTTCTGGTCATAAACCCTTTGCCTCTGTGCATTTCTTATGTCTTCATGCTTTGATAAGCTTGGCAAAAGCTCTTTATCTCAGGAGTTGATTTGACAGTTTTATACTGCTGTGTGGTACCTGCCATGTGCAGAACAGGCAGGCAGCTTCCTGAGCTGATGTGTGGCAGCAGAGTGCAAGGTGAAATTTGTTCCACATAGGTACAAAGGCTGCCCAAGTAATCCCACGTACCTGGTTCTGCACACCAGGGACAGCACGTATGGCCAAATAGGGCAGTCACATGTCCCATATACATGGTTTAATTCTGTCATACCCTCTGAGTCTTATAAGCCCATCTACTGGGAGCCATTCCCAGGGGAGATTTCAGCTGCAGTATTTGAAAGAGCCTTCATTACCTCCTAGCAGAGATATCAATATATCCCCTATCATCACAGCAAGGGTTGCCTTCAGTTGGGAACCCAAACCATCACAGAAATAAGAAATGAAGCACACATACCTTAAGTGGGTTGAAGTCACCCAACCCATTCTCAAGGCTGTATGCCACCTGGGAAAGAGCAGTCTTGGGAGGGAGGGATGAAACCGAGCATCCCTAATGGCAGCACCATAAACAACTCCCTGAAAAAAGCAGCTGTGCTATAGATCCCCTGTATCATATCACTCTTGTACAGTGGAGTAAATGCTCTTTGCTGCAGCAGCATCACAGAACAAAAGCCAAATATCAAAAGCGAAGCATGTGGCCAGAGAAGGGCAGCTGGATTAGTCACTAGTGCTAAAAATTGCTCTCCGGCCATGGCTGAATGAAAGTGGAAAAAGTCTCAAAGCTACTTGGAGCTTGCTGGGTACCAGAATCTGCCAAGCTGGGGCAGTGTGCAGTTCTGCAGGCCAGGGCACCTTTGAAGGACTAAGCCATAGTGCAAAGGGCTCATCTCCAGCTCCACAGCTGATTTTTGACATAGTCTGGTTACAGTATCACTACACTGCACCCTGTTAGGCTGTTCGGCTGAATCCCTGCATGTGGGATTAATGAAAAGATGGAAGGGGCAGCCACCAGTCCTCAACAGTGAGCATTATTCTGCAGTCACAACTACTGCATTCTGCTACTGCTGTAATGGCTGTTTGGTAGAGATGACAAAGATGGTAGACATGGGGAGCAGACATCATCTCTGTCCTGCCAAGACATTGTCCTCTCAGCTTTTCTTGTCTTTCTCACTTATTTTCACTTGATCTGTAAATTGTATTTCTAAAATTTTTAATTTTTTTTTCCCAGTAGTATCTGAGATTGCTTTCCTTAGAATGAACCTAGGGGTTACCTTTTCTGTTTATTTTTAGAGGAGAGCCTATAGGGAAATGTTCTTTTCCTCCTCCACCCCAGGACCAGGCTCAGCAATGGGGGAAAATATTGAGAAAAGCAAAGAGAAAATAAAAAGTTTGGCTCTCAGCTGCCACACACACGAGGAGACCCGAGAACCAGGTAGAGTCTTCTCATGTTGAGTCCTTAAAAGCTTCATTGTGATGTCTTTGCAAGAACATATTTATTTTGTTTCCTGAGCTGTATGAGCAGGGCATTGTATCTTTTGGATTAAGGCAGCTCTGTGCTGCTCGGAGAACTATGAAATCCCTCCTCTGTCAGGCTGATGTGAAAGGATCCCATTCATTTGGGCACTCCAGCCCGGTGGGGTCTGCTTAGCATTCATCCCAAAGTGCGACGGAGCTCCTGCTGCTGTCTCTGGCTCACACCGCTCCTTCCCTCCTCGCCCACATCCCCGCTGCCCCACATGCGCTGCCAGCCAGGAAAAGAGAATAGGGAACCTTTGCTCTGTGTCTGCTCACAGGCGGCTTTCCCCTCATTGGTATGCAGTGGGCTTTTGCCCCAGTACCCTACTTTGGGCCAGCAAAGGCTCCTGGCCCTGCCATGTGCCAGCGACGTGCGGAGCAGCAGATCCAAGAGATGTGGGAGGGCAGCCGCCAGTGACGACATGTGAATCAGCAGCATCCCTGCCATGGCAGCCAGGGCACTGACCAGAACGAGTGGAATGAGCTGGGGGGGAAAGGAGGAAGAGGTGTGTGTGAGTGTATGTGGGCATGTGTGAGTGCACCTATGCTTGCATGGAGGTCAACACATGAAAGGGGTGTGATGCATGGAGCAGAGAGAGATGTGAGGGGATGTAAATCAGCGAGGCAGTCTGGTGTTGCAGGTGTGTGGAAAAGATCAAGTCTCGGCCAGTTTCCTCTTTTGCTATGTTTGCTTTATGGTGGCCAACTGTTGAGTTTTGTTCATAGTTTGGGTTCCAGAAATGAAGCCAGATTTTATTTGATCTAACTTTTCTAACATCTGTCTAGGATCTGATCAATTTTTTTTTTTTTTTTTTTTTTTTTTTTGGCAAATGCTGATCAAAGACTCTGTGAGGGCAAAACTGTGAAGACAGCTCTTGAGAATTATGCGTTGTCCAAACCAGATGCTGAGCAACATTTCCTTCCTTGCTTAGACCTCAACCAGATGAGATTGAACTATTGCCTGACCATCTGTGTTCAACAAAGCTCCCAAATCACTTGTACCTGAGAGATAAAGCTGATGCTAAGTGAGCCCAGCTTATGCAGCATGTGGGACTGAAAGAGCAGCCATTGCTCAGAGCTTCTTTCACCACCTGAGGGTGGTTATTTCTGTGTGCACATGAATTTGCAGCCTTGTCCATTGAAATTTAGTATTGAGAAATTGTCTGGTCAGCGTGGACTGAACCTTTAGGCTTCAGGCAGGCTCTGCTCTTGCAGGTCAGTAATGACAGAAGGAGTTAGAAGCACCAATTACGATCAGAGGCTAGTGCCTCGTCCTCTTGGCCCCCTCTGCAACTCCCAGGTCCCAGATGGAACTGGACAGGGTGCAGAGCATCCTCCAATGGATTGTTCTGTCTCTATGTGTGGCCCTTGCAGCAGAAGAAGTATCTAAAGTCTCCTTGGGAAACGAAGAGCCTAATGACAGCAGAGGAAGCCAGCCAAGCCTCACAGTGTGTGGTCACATTGGACCTCAGCTTTGCCCATCAATAACACCATTTATTGTGTTTAGAGGGAAAAATATACGTTTGTGAAAACAAGATTTCCCAAGCTGACTGCTTCTTTGGAAAGGGGGAAAAAAGGGTCTCTGGCATGGCTGGAAGGCACCGCTTTGCTGCCTTCTGGGCCCCTCCAGAGGCATCACATTTCACTCAAGTTGTCATTTCTGGTTACACTTCCAGCCCTTTCTATTAACAGTAGGCAAGAAACAAGTGGCCCTTTCTTCCCACCACAGGACTCACACGGGTGTGCAGTGGGAAGTCAGCCCCTGAAGAAAGGGCTACTGAGGAGGGACAATCCCATTGCACCCTCCTGGTGATGGCTTGGCCACATCCTGCACGGCAAGAGTGCGCCTGCAAGCCGGGAGCAGTTGAAAATCCAACTTGATAGCTGAGCACTGACCTCACTGGAGACATGATGTAATCACAGAGCTTGTGAGAGAAAGCCCAGGGGAACAGCAGCTTAAAACACTGCTGCCTTATGCCTGGAACAACACCTCCAGTCTTTGAGGTTTAAGAAGCTCCAGTTTGTTGGTAGGATGCTGCTCAGGGCTCACTGGAGGCTCCAGGACTTGGGGAGGCTGAGTGCTGGCTCCAGTAGGAACCCCATGCTTCACTGCTGCCTCTGGGGACCTGAAGTAGTGATCAGGGGCTTCTGTTATCCAGATCTTTGCTGGTTTTGGTGGTGTGTTTTACAGGACCAGCTGTTGAATGCAGCAGAAGCAACATATGCCACTTCCACGTGGTGTTGTGTCCTGCTCCCAAGGCTTCTTTGCTCCCCTACCCATTGCAGTTCCCAGGCGATCAAGTGAGTCACATCCAAGGGGCCAAGTGCAAACTGTGTGTGTCTGAGTACATGCTTTATACATTGAGAAGTTACTTAACATCCCACTGCTGGCTGTCACTATATTGCCTGGGGCCAGCACACAATCACAGTGCCACCAGCTCCCTTGCACCTGTTCACTCAGATCCTTGTGACAGTGGTTTTTGGTGACACCTCCTGGGTTCATACAAGTGGGAGCAGGCCCAGGCACATCTATCCATCTGGGAGGGAGAATACAGCCTCAAATACAAACACGGTGAATTTCTTTTTAAGGAAGGGGAGAAAATAAAATTTGTATATTCAAGAAGACTACTTCAAAAAGAAAAGGGTTTCATCATGCTATAGAAGACAGCAGTCTCATGACAGCTGTTTCATGTGGCATTTGCTAAATGGAAGCCAGTTCTCTCTAAGAATGGGTTTTCATAAGAAATTCCTAAACTAATGTATGCAATCTGCCTGTGGAAGAGGTGTTACACATCCTCTTGGGGCCTCATCCAGCATGGGTGTGAATCTGTCACAGTTCCCTGGGGCTCATCTGGGCTCATCAGCTCCAGAAGGAAAAGTTCAGGCTTCTGCACGCTCTGCACATCAGCCAGAATGTGCTGGCCAAACTTTCATACATGTATGACGGGGAGCAAAACCACACCAGATACATTTCCTGAGTGTAATTTCTGCCTGAAACGTCAGCAACTCTACTTCTAAACATTGCCAGGCTCCTGTTTCTCTGGCCACACATGAGTGATCCAACTAGAAAAGAGGATTTAACAGTACTAGGTGCAGAAGCCATGCTCAGTCCAGCAGGACCAGCTCAGAACTGAAGATCCTGGTGTGGTTCTAGTTCCAATGTTTGGATCTTTGAATCACAGGCTCAGAGGATCAAAGAGTTTCAAGAGCACATGCTTATGGCACTGTCAGCCAGCTCCAAGTCTATTGAATGATCCACTGCTTTAGCTGGCAGAGGCAAGTCCCAGCAGGGAACACTGCGCCTGGGACCGACCACCCAACCAGGGTCAGGTGCAATACAAATGCTGACTGGCACTTGGAGAAGCAAACTCCAGCAGAGTTTCTTTAGTCATTACATGATTCACACATTGGCAAGTGTGAATCCATCCTGCCTTGTGTGATCTGAGGCGGTCTGTTGTCTCTTGTCATCACAGGAAAGCTGGGCTAGGAGACAGACCAGCTCAGAAGGGGACTTAGAGACAGAAAGTCTTTGATGAGAGAAAAGAAGCATTCAGATGACACTTTTCTCAGTAATTTTTGCTAATTATAAAGCCATTGACTGCTATTCCCAAAGCCTCCCTGCGTGAGGGAGCTTAATCACCGATGACAATTTTTTGGCATTTTTCAGACTTGCCACTTACAAGAACACACACCAGACACTCCATCCAATGGCAGCATCTGTCTTGACAAAATGAATCCTCTCAGCTCCACCATTCGCTCTGTCAGATTCTCTGTTTGCCCCACTAGTCACACCATGTTGTTAACTTATGGTAGCTATGGATGTCTCAGTTGTTTACAGAGCATCCCTCTCACAAACAATGCAAACATCATCTCCTTCCAAAAGCCTCTTTGTGGTCTGCAGTGTCCAGAAGAGGAACAGACAAGAACTCATTTGCAGGCTGTGTTAGATCGATTGGAGAGTTGGATTTATAAACGTCTTGATTTTGCTCATAGAACCTCCTGAACACCTTTGACATTGCCGGTATGGATCTGCAGGCTCTGCAGAGAACTTTCAGTCCCAAGGTAATATCAGGAAAGAAACAATAAGGTCAACAGGGAAAAAGAAGGAAGTGCTTCCCCAGTGACTGGGCTGTGGGAACTTGGGACGAGCTGTGCCTCACCTAGCCAGACTTAGGCCCAGTTTAAAGCATCACTCAAGCACCACAGCCAGCCAGCAATTCTACCCAGACATGGGAGTGGTTTCAGCTGTGAGCCAAGTCTCCTACACTGAACATCCAAAGGTGCATGTTAAGCCCCTTCCCTCTCCAGACATAAACCTAATTGCTGATGTTTGGCAGCCACTCTGTCATGAGCAATAAGGGAAATTCATATTTTGTGTTTTAAATGTGTTTATTAGCCAAGAAGTTATCACCTGAAAGTGGACGCTAGGGCATGTCCAGAAACCTCTTTCCCTAAGGTTCCCACCAACAATGTAGGTACTGTAAGGTCTCATGACAGCTTGGTACCAGCTTCACGGCTGCTAAAGTTGTGCAGGATCCTAGTGAAATCCAAGGGACTGTTTTAATGTCACAGACTAACTTTTTGAATGACTAACTCAGAAATAAAGCTTTTTGAAAAGCTTTATGGTCACTGAGGAAATTTGTGAGTTGCAATGTGTGGCTATTTGATGATGGAGAGCAAGTAAAATATTCTCTTGGGACAAAGCTGCTACGCTGGCTCTTTATGCTTGTGACCTAGTGCACATTCATGCTCTGGTCTCATAGTGTGAATATCCCACACATCTGACTTCTCCACACCCCCAGTTAATTACAACTCTGCATTTCCTTAAAGAATCCCAGGTGCAAACATACAGATTAGAGGCAGTTACAGGAATAGGTTTGTTGGCTTGCAGAGCTAAAAGGTTATTGTTGTTTCCACAGGGGTTTTATACAGAGTGTGTGTATATATATTTATATTTCAATTATATTTATGTTATTATTTCAATTACAACCATCCATCTCTTCATAATGCCTGATTTCATTCTGCACCAGATTAAGCCCTGGTTGAATGCCAGCTCTGAAATGGCATGAATGAGTCCTCACAGTGTGAGGAACCTTTCATCAGGAAGGTCTTGAAATAAATGTCACCACGCTCTCATCTCTTTCTCTGAAACCCTCTTTTGCCCCATCCCTCCTTCCTGCTCACTGAGGACACTATAGCAGTGTTTCAACTTGTGAAGAAAGAGGCTCTTCTTAGGTGAAATACGTGCCCTTCAGCTGGAAGGAGGTTGGGAGCCATGGACAGTTTGAGTTCATCTGTCCCTTGAGGTGCTGTGACATGGGTCTTGTTTTCCCTGCCCAAATAAAAGTAAGTAAAACCCATTATGCTCTTCATCTGTTGCAGAGATGAAGAGAAGGCATTATGGGTTTTTGGCAAGGTAAATTTACCTGAGCCAGCCCTTGGAACCATTCAAGTCTTGCTTCCCTGGGATAAACACATGCTTTTATTGTTAGAAAAGAGAAGATCAGTGACTTTCAGAATCATGCATGACCCATCACTGTGCAACCAGTGTGAAACCTTGATAATATACCCATTTAATTTAAAAACAAAGCCAAGCATCAGTTTAGCCAACTTCAAACTGTTGAGGTGTCTTAAAGACTACACCTGAAACCATCAGATCAGACCATTTTTGAGATCCAGCACAAAAGTTTGGAAGGAAATATCTCTCAGCTTTCCTTGTGGCCTCTCCTATCAACACTGTTTTGCAGATATAGTCAGATTTTATATGTGTCCAAAAGCATCACTACAGCCTACTGATGAGAGTCATAAAGCTGAACGTTGTTTCTACAGAGAGCTGAGTTGGGATGGGGTTGCCAGCCTGTCTGAGGGAAGCTGAGGTGGGACTTTCTGAATTGTAAAGAGAAGGAGTCCTTGGCACTCTGCCCGACAAGGCGAGGGGGAAGCATGTCAACATGTATGGAGAAATGTGGGGAGAAGGGGTCTGGTGATGACAGAGGGAGATGAGGGTCAGAAAGTTTGTTGCACACTCCTGTCCCAACTGATCTGAAAACTCCCTCCCGTTTTCAAAACACCCAGCTCATACATCTATTGTCCTGTTGTATGGGAACTCAAGAGTCACTACGTGCATTGGTCCCACCTCCAACCTCATACATGTAAGCAATGCAACATCCAGGAGCCCACAGCCCTCTGGGAGGATTTTCACTGGCACAAGAGGATCCTGTGGAGTGCAGACGATGAGGGCGTCACAGTCTAATGCTGTGCCATCTCATCTTGGGGCATTTACTATTCTAGACTGATTCTTAGGAGGAAGGGATGACAAGATGCCCAAATGAGGAGGGTGTGAATCATCTTTTGAAAAGCCACTTCTGAGCAATAGGATCTGAGGATTCCCATCTTTGGAGTTCTCAGATGTACTTGTGCCAGGAGGAGGAGAGATAGTTCAAAACGAGACAGTTTGAAGTCTGTTCTTGAAGGGCTTAGAATTCATTTTATAGCTTCAGTCATTCTCCCATGCTGCAATTATTGCCTTAGTAAATATATATCAACAGGGATGCATAAACTGCTTTAAAGCTAAGGAAATTCCTCAAACACCAACAAATGGATGAGCTGCTGTGAGCACTGGTGGAATAAATCCCAGGTTCCTGAGGGCTCAGATGATTCAGTCTTTGCATTCTCATGGTTTGTGATTCCACCAGATTTCCCTGATGCAATTATTTTCTTGCGACTCTGCAGTCTACAAATTCTAAATATAGCCTTGCACATAAAATAATACCCTCATTCCTGAAACAGTCCATTGCCTAAAATTCTGCCAGACAGATGCTTTTTATATTACATTAGTCATGAACTGTGGCTGACAACAAGTTCCTCTTTGCAGACCCCTCCCAGAAACCTTGTGGAAAAGTCCTTTTTTTTAAAAAAAAATAAAAAAAAATATTCCAGCATAGCTAAGCATATCAGGCAGGAAAGCACTAACATTTTCCAGAAGTGGCTGATGTATCATGCTCCCTTTAACAGTTGTTGCTGGTTCTTTAACAGATGTGTGGGAGAGATGCAAGTGACTGAGCCGGAAAGGGGTGTCATTGCTCAACACCAATAAAAACACATGAGGCCAGGCTTTGAAAATAGCTTTTATAGTCTAGGAAGGATGAGTGAGTGAACCTAGAGACATTCTATGCTAGTTAGTGACAAAGTGCCCTGCTGAATCTGAGACTCCCACCATCTCATACTTTCTGTTTTCACAGCTCAGTTGCTGAGAGAGATGAAGGTTGTAAAACAATCACAAGATCAAAAGAGTTTTTCAGGGCTCCTCCACCCAGGAGTGGAAGAGACATTCTGGGCAGAGAGGTGGAGGAGCAGGGCCTCTCCCATGGTCAGAGCTGTGGGTATCTGTTTAGACCAAGCCAGAGAAGTCTGTGTTTTCATTACCTGCTTCACCCATTCCTGCTCATTGGAAGGAGGCAGGAGCTAGAACTCCAAGTGTCTCTACACTGGCCAAAGGGAACAGGCTTACATCATAGACTAGACTAGACTAGAATGATTTCAATTGGAAGGGACTTACCATGATCTAGCCCAGCTTCCTTCCTTCCTGGGGGAAAAACAAGCCCCTGGCCCTTTCCCATTCCCTGAAAGGGATGACAGCTGCAGCCCTTAGGATGCCATCCATCATGAACACGTGAACTATATGGATACCAGGACCTCTCTTCCTCCCTTAGCTATGACCCAAAGTCTTACATCATCTCAAAGCCAAGTTAGTGAGATTTGGAGTCAATCAGAGAGTGGCACTGTGCAATAGGGTGTCCATTGCAAACCAGACTGGGATTTGGTCTTTGTTCAAGCACCACTAGGAGAAGGAGAAGGTGCAGGGTGTGGTAGTACTGCAATTTTCCTAAAGACAAAGCCGGTTGAAGTTTACATCCTTCCAGCCTCAAGCTACTCATTCTCTCTGCAGTGAGGCAGCTGGCCACCCTGCTCCACTGCGCCAACTCATGTCTAACTGGGTCAGGGATCTGTGTTTAAAAACAACCCTTGAGAACAAACATAAGCTTTTTTATGAACCTCGGTAATTTCAGTGATTTTAAGCACAGGGGAGGTGCTCATCAACAGCAGTCTGAGTGAGAGAAGGAAAAAGAGGAGGGAGTAGAACTTCTCCTGTCTGGTTTTCCACCAAAGAAACCACACCTGCTTTCCACTAAGACTGAGTAACAGGTAACTTGCCTCAGGAATCACCAAATCTTAACCCTGTCCCTCTAGCTTGTGCCAGAATGGTGTGGGTGGTCAAACAAATGTACAAAGCAAGCACTCGTGTCCTTCCATTGGCCATCCGGGAGGGATGCAGCTCTTGGGTGAGATGATATTCTGAAGAGGCAATGGATAGCTGGTGGGATGCGTATCCAAGAACATGGGGCTAGAGTTGCTGTCACTATGGTTGCTCTTCAAGGACCCAAGAAGTGTATTCCTCATCCTTGAACTCAAAAGTGTGTCTATTTTAACCCCCCTCTCCATGGCAACGCCATGGAAGAGATGAAGCAACGCCGTCTCTGCTTCACATACCCCCTTGTTCTTCTTGTGAAGGGTTTGCTCAGACTCGACCACCTGAACTAGTTCCTCATAGCTGAGCCAAGCCTTTCCTACGCTCTGCATCTCCTGGATGAAAATCTCTCAGAACACCTTGTTCCTTTTTGGCCTCAGTATTAGGATTGTTAAATCAAACTTGGATACTGCTCTTGAAATCTTCCCCCAAGATGACTTTTAATTAAAGCAGTGGAAAGAAAAGAGCACTCTAAATGTTGTAGCATTTTTAATTAGTGAAACCTTTATTTTATTTTTTAAAAAACAAGATTACCTCTAAGTCCATTAAAATGAGTCCTTCGTTGAAAGGCTTTGTAGTGTGTGTGAAAGGGAGATTTAAACGATATTAATAAGGGCTTAAACACCTTAAACATGCTAAAATAAATAATAGTTTTTAGTGGGAGGACTTAAATAACCTTTTATTCCCACCACACTGAGTGTGTATATTTGTGTGCTGATGCCTTTGAAGTTCACTTGAACCAACACACACTTGCCTTCTTCCAGACCCACCCATTCACCCATCCCTACTGCCATGGAGACCTGTTGCCCTTTTCCAATAATTCCTGAGTAAAAATGTGTTTCTGAGACAGGAAATACATGCTCAATTCATATACAATTCAGCTTCCAGCCCTTGTATATATAGTCCCATCAAATATTTATTGCAATGGAGGACTCCATCTTCTCGGGGATTTTTAGGAAAGGGATTTTATTGTTTCTACAAAAAATACTTAACATTTTAAGAATCAGTTACATTTTACAGCTATCAGAGATATGAAAACATCCAGATCAATTCCTAGAAGTCAAAGAGTGTGGCAAATGTTATTCCTTCTCAGACAAATCCTTAAGGGTTTTCTGCTAACAGGACTCAGTGGTCCTGAGTTAGCACAGCACAGCCCACTTATCCACTTTCTTCCTTGGGAATCCATCACAGGTTTTAATACATAGTGACCACTGATTCTTCATAATTTTCTGGCTGAGGAACCTACTCAGAGAAGGCAGAGCTTGTGATCACACACAGGTAGCAAAGCTAAAGGAAAGGATGCTGCTGGAAGTACCAAGATTTTTGACATTGTGAAGATTTGCCTGTCCTTGATCAAAACAGTTGGCTTGATTTTAGGACTCTTGACCACATAACTCCATTGCCTGTCTTCTCTCAGAGGCCACGTGCATGGTCATCATTCTCAGGAGGTTCTTTCAGATTCAGATCATGTGCAAACCAAAGCACTTTCCTGCTTTCCAAGCCCAACAGTATAAACTAAACCAATCCAGGATTAATCCATCGAACCAAGAGCTCCACTGGATAAAGGGAACAGCAGTGGAGGGATCCTGGAGCATATCTCTCAGCATGATACAACTCTTTCCCTGCAGTCCTCAATCAAAAAAAAATAACCCTTCCCCTTGGCCCTTCAAAAGACCTATTCCTTGTGACAGTAAAAAAGCACTGATTACTATTAAAAACCCAAACCCTGCAGGAAAGCAGGGAGGGGGAGTTTATGGCCATTGACCTTTTAACTCAGGTAGGTTTATAAAGAGCTGCCTTTCTGTTGCACCACTGGGATTGTACAAGTTTCTTGGCCATGAATGGGATCTTTGTAGGATTCTACTGTGTGGTCATTCACAGGCAATCTGTTGGTCTTTTTAGAGATGTTTAATAAAAAAAGAAAACCTATCTGAAATACAGGAGGAGGGGGGTAAGCTGAGTATCAGCTAGCTGCCCAATCAATGAGTGAATGTGTTTGGGTCTCCTCCCGGAAGAGAAAGCTTGTTTTAGGAATTTAGCCTGGCACTCACAGGCTTCTGTTTGTATAGCCCTTTCACTTTAAAAAATACATGCAGGCAATTAAGAAGAGATGGCCTGGAGAAGGCTTCGGGAGAAGATGCAGGGAGGGAAGGAGAAGGGGAACCAAGGGGAAAAAAAGGTGCAACTTAGAACTGAAAAGAGTGCAACAGCAAGGATGAAGCCAGAACCAATGGTATCTTCTTATTGTGTTGTCAGCACACAATTCTGTGACTGATGGAAAGTTTGATACTTGCTGGGATGGAGCAGTATCCCCCAAGAGAACCCTGGTCCATATGTGGTGGTACTTGATTCTTTCCTTGCATCTCTCCTCCTCTCCCAGATGGCTCTATTAAGTGTTTCCTCTCATCTGCTCCTTTACTATGGGCCACAAGTAGTCGTGCAAAACCAGTGCCAGTGTCCCCTGATGATAACAGCTTAGACTGAACATCCAGGCACCAACATGCTTCATCAGTAACGGAACAACTTGAAATAAAATCTGGGGGAGGTCTTGCTGGTTATTTAAGAACAAAGCACAGTGGGGCACTGAGCAGGACTGGGATGACTGTACTTCACCATGCTGTAGATTAATACCTTTCAACTTGGATTGGCTCCATAAGGCATTTCCAGAGAACCCAAACATGACCTGGTTCAAACTGATTTGTGAGATGTTTGCCCACAAGGCAAAAAATATTTTTTGGTCTTCTAGAAAGTGTGGAGGTCACCTTTACCTGCTGATTCCACTGGAAGCCAGGCTGTTTCCTGCTTGCACAAGGACTGAACTCCTCACCATGCCAAGCAGGCAGGACAGTCCAAGGAGCATCTGCCAGGATGAAGAGATGCTGTCAATCTCTCTTGTAAATTCTGTAAGAAGCTGTCAGCATAAGCCAGCTCTGATGAAAAGACCAGCCACACTATGTAAAGGCTGCGCTTGAATTGACAGGGAAGATGGGCTCTCTGGCAGCCTGTGGACACCAGATTGCCCCCTGATGGAGGAAGGGCACTAACTCTGCATTAACAGCCTCCAATAAACCTTCCCAATCCAGCCAGAAGCTTTGCTTGGACACTGTTTTTTCCCTTGCAAGTTGTTGCTATGAAACACTAAAACAACTACCCCCATTTTACAGTGGCGAGGGAAAAGTGCTCTCATACAGCTTGATAAACCAAGCTGAGCTTCTTTTATGACAAAGGGAATGTAAGTGCTGAGCACAACCATTAACTAAGCTTATTTTCTCCATGTGCATGTGCTTTTATACGTGTATAATATGTATATATGAATCTTTACCTAACTCATCAAAATGTTGGTCTGTGTAATTTTCGCCTTGCAACATACAGCTTGTTAAATTCTCTGTGTCATGCTGTAGTGATGAAAAAAGGCTCTCAGCTGTGCTCTCCTGTCTCTGCTGGTAGCCCTTGCTGTCTATAATCTCTCTTGGCCTTTAGTCCTCAAGAAAATTCTAGAGTTAGTCTTTGAATAGTTACTAAGAACATTTAAGGATAAAATGAGTATGTAGCCTGGGGATAAGAAATGTTCACTGTTCTTCACTGGGGCTCTCAAAGAGCTTAAAGAAAATACCTCCCACCAGCTAGTCTACAAAATGTGTGACTTGTACATCTGTAAACCTGAAAAGTCAACAACCATATATGATGTTAAGATTTGCCAGCCAGAACCCGCAAGTCATATACAGAGACCTTTGCTCTGTCCTTGCTAAGTTGAGGACTGGATTTCAGTTCTGACTGGCTGGAGGAAAAAAATTGCCTTGTGAAGGAAAACTTTCCATTAGCATAAAGCCAAAAGCATCAGCTGGTGAACCAGCTGGATGTGCCTTTACTCCAGGGCAGTTCAGGGGCAAGAAGGAGGGGACATGGGGGTGTCCCACAACATGTGCAGAAAGTCCCTAAATTAGACCAGCCCCTGAGCTGACCAACAAGTAGTGAAGGGCCCGGGCTGGAGATAAGTAGCTGTGAGGTCTGTGTACCCACAGAACTGAGAAAGTGATGTCTGTTTTGAGAAAGTAATTGCTCTTCATCCCTGGGGAGATCTGAGGAGGAGCATGGAGGAATGAAGTCAAATCCTCTGGGTCCTGCTGCACCTCTAGGGCTGCGGTTGCGTAGCTTGTCCAGCTCAGTGAAAGCCAGAAAGAGCCCTGGGATGACAGAAGGAGCTCTCAGCTCTTGCTCTGACTACGGCTTTTGTGAGTCAGGTTGTGTTTGCATAAACTGGACCTGGTTGCTAGCTGCAGGTTTTCAGCCCATAACCACCATCCCTTTTAGAGCTTTAGCTGCGCCATAATAGTAATTATTATTACTATTCTCCATCTCTACCTCACTGTGGGCACATTCTGGATGGAGTAGCCAGTGTGTGATAACACTAGGGAATCAGATTATTTGGGCAATTTTTCTCTTTTTTTGGCAGCACTTGAATGACAAGAAATTCCAGTAAGAGAAATTACTGGCAGAATGGACATGGAAAGAGCAATTTTTTTAAAGCAAATATTGGAGAGCCTATTTGGAGTGAGGGATTGAGAAAGAAATTTGACTTGTGTCCCATCAGAGCAAGCAATGCAGTCTTGTCACCATAGAGGTCCTACAGTCTGAAACCTGGGGAGGGGAGGAGAGGAAAGTAGTTTAACAACTCCTTTCAAATAAACACACACTTTGCAGAAACCTGTATTTTCTTCTCAAGTCATGAACAAGGCATAAGACAAAAGACTTCAGTAACCTGCTGGCTGACAGATTTCTCCCCATTTTTATTAAGTAAAGGGAAGATATAGGCCAACATACTTTGGGTGTGCCAGGCTGTTCTGAAGTTCAGCCTTTATTCATAGCCTGACTCATCCCCCAAGACCTTGTTGAGTGAGTGGTGGAAAGTGTCCCCCTTGCAACTTCCATGGCAGAGCCAGGGGTTACAGGAGCCTTTGGGTAAGCCCATGGCAGGGACTTTATGGAAGAATCCTTGATCTTCAAAGCCTGTAGTCATCTTGAGACAGAAAGCCTCATATCACTCTGGAGATCAGATGTACCATATATTCCCATCATCAGAGCTCCAAAACTTGCTTTAGGGTGATGTGTTGACACTGCTGGGGCAGGTTCAGATTTTTAAAGCAAATTGCTCTTCTTATACAGTTCAAATTCATCTGCCAGACCTTCCCTGGAGCAAACAACTATCTCTCCAGATCCAGGAGCTGCAGGCTGGCACCTCACTCACTTACATTAGGGAAGCACAACTGCCAGAGGATTGGGCTCTGGGAAAGGCGAGACTCTTTCGGAGGAAAAAAAAACCCACAATGCTGGACATTTATGGCTTTTGGAAAAGAAATGTCAGAGCAACAAAAGAAAATCCAGATGTGCTGCATTCACATGGTAACAGGCTAATTGGAGACAGCCCCACCTGATTTCTAGCAGCTTAGCATTTCTCTTGCAGTTTATTGACTGAGGATTTTCTCATTTTTGGTGCAACTTTAGGAGAAAACACTATCCTTGCTTGGCATTTGATTTTCTTTCAGAAATACTGTTTTTATTACTATTCCTTCAGCCAGTTTTCCTAATAAGAAGCTGGAGACCTTTAAGCACAGCTGGAGTTTTGCCATGGACTTCTGCAAGGACGCAATCTTGGCATACCACAAAGGGCTGAGAATAGGGCTGAAGGCAGTGACAGCAGTGTGTCTCTCTGCAGGTGCCCTCCTATGCTGCAGCAGCTGTGATTATAGCAGTGCTGAACTGCTGTCCCACTTACACCAGTGCATTTGTATCTGTCACGAGAGGGCTGAAGGGGCACTGGACCTCAAAGTCAGGCATAGGATGCAGGATTAATCCCAAACCCTTCTGGTAAAGGGCAGCAAATAGAGAAGCCACTACGGGATGGGGAGCTCATCAAACAGACAGATGTGCCTTTCCCTGGTCGTGCATCATCTAAGAGAAACCTTTGGATTCCCAGTTTGTTTTAATGAGGCAGGTCCAGAGAGATTTCTCTAAGTACTTAACAGCCAGTACATTTTGCAGCTGTCTGTCCCAGTGGGGATCTAACCTCTTAGAGGTGACAAGTCAAGGGATGCTGAGCTGTGACTGCTGCTTTGCTGGCAAAAAAAAAGCATTCCCACCTGTGTTCCTGCTGCCCTTTGGGCTTTTACATCAAGGACAGCCTGGCCCCATGGAGACAGCAAACTTGCTGCTGAGCTGAGCCAGATGAAGGCACATGCATGCACAGCCCATGATCCCTTGCATTGCCTTAGTGTGCTTTTTCTCTCTAGGAATAAACTCAGCCCAGCTTCATGGCTGGCCCCTGTGCAATGCCAAGGAAAGCTCATTTCCAGCAGGACAAACCTGGAGTGAAGTGGCTTTCAGCATCCCCATCACAAGCTGAGGAAATGGAATTAATTTCAGACATTTCTGGAATTTCAACTATTTCATCAAGCAGCTGTGCCCTGCCACAGGTGCTCAGTGCTATGGGCTGGCAGGAATCAAGCCGATAACCCAGCACAGAGAGAAACAGAGAAGGAAAGGCAGGCTGGTCCCATCCCAGAGCCATCTGCAGCCTCCTGCCCATCCTACTGCCACCCTGACAGCACCTCAGGGCTTCTGCCAGGTCCCTCTCAAACACTGAAGGGGACTGAGACAATCTTTGTCCCTGGCTGATAACACGCCCTTTCTCAGAGGACTCTCCACTACCAAGCTTTAAATCCTGTTCTTGGAGCCATCTGAGCCCAAGGCAGATGCTGGCTGGGGGAACCCCCTGGCAGGCTGTTCTGGAGTGGGAGCTGCCTGTGTGTGACAGCAGGCACGTAAGCTTGGTGACCCATCACAGGAGACATTTCTCTAAGGGGTGGAACAGGCAAAAAGAAAAAAAAGGAAAAAAAAAAGGATCAGTCCCCTTCGAGATTTTTAGTAGTGTAATAAAAGTCCCTGTGTCCTGGATGCCAGGGAGGTCTGGAGGAGGGAGAAGAGACGGTGAAAGTGAATTAAATGGGCCTTTCAAGAGCAAGAGAGCACTTAATCTTCTCTAGCCCATTTAGTGCAGATGTTGTTGAAGCCTCCCTGCCATGACAGCCAGCAGAGCTCACCCATATTGTCCTTTGGAGCCAGGGTGCAGTCCCAGAGGAGGGCTGTGCCAGTGGAAAGAAGGGCAAATGGGGAAGGGTGTGTGCTGGCTTGAGAAACAGCCACCAGTACATATACACAGGGTGAAACCAGGAGCATGGTGTGTCCAAAGGCAGAGGGATAGTGTGTATCTCACCTTGGGATCAAACACAGTGTTTATTTCAGCACTTGAGTACTTCTGTGCCAGGTTCACCCACCTGTGAGTGGGGTGGGTTGGTGGGGAGAACATGAGGCTGTGAATTGAAAGCATCTGAAAGTCACCTTTGCATGTCAGAAGGGAAATAAAATTTGGAAGGGTGGATTAGTGTACATCCTCAGTCTAAACTGAGGGAATAAACAGGCAGATGTCTGTATTCCATTGCCAGGGCACAGGTAGTGCTCTGGGCAATGCCAGTAGGGATGGGCTGCAGTTTCTGGCAGATCTTTAGCTGTGTTCCTATCCCACAGAGGCAGGAGAACCCTTTGCTCACCACTGCTGTGCTTGCTGACCACATCTGCACAGCATCCTCCACTTAAACTGCTTGCTTCATCCTGTAAATATTTAGGATGTTCTGGCACCCATCAATACAGAGATCTAAGATCAGGTGGAAGAGGTGCAGTGCAAACCTCAGCTATGAACACAACCCTGCTTAGCTCTCCTGATCTTTGCTATTCCCTTGATCTATGGCTATCCTGCTCGTAGCAGCTGTGCCCCAGATGTGCCTCCAAGCATCTCTAGCTCTCAGTACTAGTGTTGTACCAGTGCGTCTATAACAGATTTATTCCAGCAGCTCATGAGCATCTCCATGTTTTTTTTTTTTCTTTTTGCTACAGCTGTCTTTCTAGATACAGCAGTCAAGGACGCCTTGCTGCTTTGGAAAAAGAAAAAAAACAGGCCCAAATCCTGCTGCCACAGCCAGTAAGATATGAAAAAAAGCCCTTAAGAATCTGCAGGACATGCTGACACCCCAGCACAGGGTGTTTGCACAGGGTACACCCTAACAGCCACCTCTAAAAGACAGGGAAACTCGGGAGTCACATCCCAGTACCTCCCTTAAAAAATGCATTCCCAGTCAATATCTCACAATTTTCCAGGAAAAAGAAAGTAGATCACCAATTGCTTCTTCTCTGATAAGACTACAGAAGAGTAAATAGCCCAGACTACCTCCCAGCAAGCAAATTTGGTAAGTAGCATAAGGAAAAGAACCCACACCTCCTCCAGACATCCTTGGTCCCACATATTCACTTAAAATAGCACTAGAGGCCACTCCTGCTTTCTACAGGAGAGAGGCTACAGGTGGGCAGAGCAGCCCTTACCCAGCACACCTGAGCCTGCCCATCTCAGCAATGGGGCCCTATAAGAACAGTCTCATCAGGTGCCTCTTGTTTTTGTGTAAGGATTTAGGTGATAGGGGAGGAAAGAGAATTATTGTTAGGCTGCTGGTGTACAATCAGCAGTAGCTGTAGAGCCAGGGAACATTCTGCTGAAGTGCTGTGGAGATGAAGAGAGTAATAGGAATAACTAAAAATAAAAGTCTTTGGATAATAAGAACTTAAAAGAAAGCTATTCTTTAAGCAGTTAGTAGCTGCAGTCTGGGGTCAGCAACGCCTTGTACCTGAGGCCGTGTGAACTAAGAACGTTAATTGAGCCTCCTGGGTATGTAAGCCTCTTATCTACTTATACACAGGGCTTTATCTGAACTGGGGAAAAAATGGCATTATTAGCTACTTTTAATGAACAGCAGTAGGATGTGCCTGTTCACTACTCTTTGCTGGAAGATGCTTCCCTCTCTCTCTGTTTTTCTTTCTAGCTGTTAGCTTTTTAGGATATGAGGCAAGACTTCAAAAGGGTACAGGTGTCATAGGAAGGAAGATGGCTCCTATATATCATTTATGGGCTGAAGGTGTTCTCAAAGCTTCTGCTTAGCTCCTTAATCCTACAAGTCCTTCTCAGTTTCTCAGATCTGACATCTCAAAGCTGTTGTGTGGGGCTCTCCCTGCCTTGCTTAAGTAACTCTCTGTTTTGCAAGGCAGCCTCTGAACCTCTTGTTCTCAGCGTCTCACCATGACCATACTCTGACTGACAGACTGTGGATTTGCCATGGCTTCTGGTAGGCACACAGATGTCAAAGATGTGTAGGGAGTGGTGGAGGTTATGTTTTGAGTAACTTGCAGGCTATGGAAGAGTGTCTGTAAGACCCAATTTTTTACACTGGAAGACAGTAGTCTGGGTTGTGCTTGGAGATGGGGGCATGGCTGCAGGGGCCTGTCTGGAAGCTGCCCATAGTTTTGCTCTATGTTTTTTAGGGAACATAAGAGGCAAAGCAGTGTGAAATCGGCAGCCTTCAGCCGCCCTCTTCCTCTTGCCACCAGCAGAGTGGGGAGACATGCTGGCTCATCAGCCCCAGGGGTCTTGTGCCTGGAGGAGGAAGCTGATATGGAGAGGCCATCTGCAGGAGCAGATTAACCCCCTGGCCTGGAGTTTCCCAAGGCAGTCTGTCGCCAGCAAAGGGCTCATGGGAACCATACCTTCCCTCCTGCCGCCAGCCCTGCCTGTCACCCTGTCACTGGTGTGACTCCTGACATGATCCCTGATCTGGATGTCCTTGTGCTCTGCAGTGACTTCCACCAGCTGCTGCATTTTCTTTAACGTCTCAGAGAGCTGTGTTTGCTTTTCAGATTCTCCTTCCTGATTGTTTTGAAAGACAGATGCCCTTTGCCCTTGCTCCATTTAAAAGCCATGGCTTTTCTTGCAGCTATTAGGCTGTAAACATCTTTCCTGTTACAAATGTGCCCTTTCAGTTGCTTTCTGGCTTAAGTGGTGTTGCTTTTCTGTTTCTTTTTGGAAGTGGATTCTTGTTTATTACCCTCTCATCCATAAGCTGCTAACACTGCCAAGGAAGAGATGGGATAATTTCCCCTCTTCTAAGCTATACTTCCTAACTAAATCACACCTGGATCCACCACTAACATTAAGGATGCTGTACTTGAGAGAGGATTCAGGCCAGGATGAGGGTTTCGGAGTGCTGCAGGGCTTTCTCCTTGCCCTCCTGTTGCATTTAGAGCCAGAGACTAACTGGGATCTTCAGCCATAGGGAACCCACAGTGCTCTATGGCTCGGTCCAAATCATTTCTAAGCAAGTGCAGTGTGAGATGCAAGAGTAGAGTAGGTCCCAAAGCAGGGTTTTATATCCTCTCTCCTTACCCAAAGAACGGCTAAGTCCCTCTCCCTGCAGGAACCAAGCACACCATAAATACGGAGCTAGAAGCAGGGCCAGGCACCTTGCAGCTTTGATTCTTGGCCCCGATCCTGTTCTAAGAGGCTGATTCTTCTCCAAATCATCCCATCAGTTTTCAGCTCCATTCTCAACTTGAGTTTTCAAAGCTGCCTCTCCTGCTGCACCTGAGGGCTCATCTAACATCCCTCTTGCATGTCTCACTTCTAGTCCCAGTGTAGCTGCTTCTGCCCATAAGAAGCAGGAGGAGAAACAAAACCCTGTAATTTAGGATCTCAAAGTGGTTTGCAAACCTCTCCTCACTGTTATGCTGCTTGTTTCGGCGGTGGGAAAACTGAGTCAGGGAGCAGTGTGTCATGGGGTCGCGTACTTCAAGCATCAAATGCCTGGGAGCACTGGAGCAGGACCAGTTTGCAGGATCCCCAGTGCACAGCCCATCCTTCCATCCATCTGTTTCACCCCACTAACCAGTTCCTGCAGGTTAGTGGTTGCCAGTGGTTCCTTTGCACCACAGCCAAACGATGCCAGCCCAGGGGATGGTGATGATTATTCTGGTTGTGGAGGGGACACACAGAGCGGGGAGGAAGCTCTTAAAACGCTGAGGGGGTTAGCATGAGGCAAAGAAATGCAGCAGTGAGAAGGCTCTCTTCCAAACTTATATACATGATTAAAAAAAAAAAAAAAGAGAGAGGAAAAAAAACCCCAAAAGCTGGAGCTAAAAAGGCAGCTTGAGGAACGAAGCTGCTGGAGTTTTCCGAGAAGGCTCCCAAGATGCACAATGGGAACATCTGTACCTCGCCTGGCGCCTTGGAAGGGTCTCCGGCCGCAGAGCGGGGCTGGCGTCAGCCGGCTGCGGCAATGCCTTGATGCCGCCCTCTCCCCAAGCCCCTGCCTCGGCACGGCTCCCCCCGCCGCCCGCTGGCCTCGCACGGAGCCGTAAATCCCCCTTCCCACCTCTCCTCCTTCGCCACGGGCTCTGCGGGTTTCGAGCAGCCGAGCATCCCGCAGCAGGAGCAGGGGAGAAGGAGGCTTGGCCCTGGGAACAACTGTCCTCTGTGCTGCCCGTGAAAGGCAGCTTCATAAGGCTCTTGCTCAAAAACGTCCCGTTATCGGGACCTGCCGAGCGGGTCAGTCCCGCTCCCGAGGACCGAGAGACAGGCCAGATTGGTGCACACACACACACGCAGTGTCTTGGCTTTGGTACTGGTGTTCTCCAGCCTTGGGGGATGCAGGCAGTCAGGACTGATTCTGATGCTGCCTGGTAAGGCTATCAGAGAGCTGGGAGGTGCAGTCAGTTTCCCTGCCTTCATACCTTGTGCCCGCTGCAGCAATTCTCACGAACAGAGCTGTTGGGAGGTGAAATAGGTCCCCTGGAGGAGGCAGTGGTGGCCTGAGATGGTTAGAGGCAAGTCCGAGGGGAAAACTCCCTCCCCTTAAACTTCTTTCATCTGCTCTATCTTTCTCCCTCCCCACACCTCCAGCCCTGTACCCTCCTGAGAGGATCAGTGCTTGCCCAGTGCCAGCAAAGGTTTGAGAGGAGACAGCCCACATTTGTGAAATGTTTCCCACCACCCAGGGCTTGGTTCTCTGATGTAAGTCTTCTCTCCTGAGCTACAAGTAAATGTGGAAAACGCATCCTTGTTCAATGTAGCATAGGCTACAAAACACTTCTCTCACAAGGGGATATCCTGAGCTCACACAAAGGTAAATTATGGAGATGACAGGGATGTGCAGCTTCACTGAGGTGTTTTTCGTGTCTCTGGATGTAGGTGCTACATATCGGGGTTAATTTGCAGGGTTGGAGGCAGTGGGTTTTTAGGTCCTCAGGCATAAAGGGGCAGATCTGTCTCCTGCCCAGAGGTGAAAACTTCTGAAAGTGAGATTCAGTGGCAAGGAAGGTGCCATTCCTAGAGGGGGGTTGAGCCTAAATCTGTCCAAGGCAGGAGCACCACTTGACTGCTGGAGAACAGTTTGCATGGGGGTATCTGGGAATAAATTCCCAGTTTAATGGGTTAGTTTAGTTAAGCTTCCCTCCAATGAAGGAGACGTAGAATATCAAAAGAAGGCTCTGTAGGTAGATGTTGTGTTCATGTGCTCATTCTCTATATTCATCCCCCAAATGAGAGATGCTGAGGAGGCCTCTGAGTGCCATTCCCCCCTCTTTTTATTGCAGTCAATTATGATAGAGGCCAAGAGGACCATTCCTGCCTCCTACTGACGTTAGCTCCTCAAGACTCATTGGCAAGGTGTCTCCCTCCAGGACATTTAGGCTGCTGATGCTGAAGGCAAACATAACTTCTCCCCCATTATTTCCAGCTTGATAAGCCCAGCATGAAACAAACAAACAAAAAACAAACAAACAAAAACCCTAAAAAATTATAATATAAAAATAACAATAAAAATTTGGCACTGTTCCTGGCCTTTATTGTTCAGACCCTGTCTGGATGGCTCTGCAGAACCCAGAACAGTGTGAGTCCCTGTGTATGAGCAGTACTCAGGGTTTGCCTGGGGCAGGGCAGAGATGAGCAGCAAAAAGAAATCAGTTTTGGAGAAACCTTTTCACCCCAAACTGCATATTAATGCCATCTTAATATGACAAGAAATGCTGCTCTGTGTAGCCCCGGCTTTGATCTTTTCCATCATTCTGCTATTTTAAGAAAACAGAAGATTAAGAGGACTCCGGCATGTCCCACAGTGCCACTCATGGCTGGGATCCCCAGCTTATAAAGGCAGGAGCAGCTCCCAATAAAGGGAAAAAGTCTTCATCTTGGCAATGTGAAGGCTGATGCAAACAATGATGTCCCAGGATGGCAAACAGATTCCAGTGTTGCCCTGCAACCTCTCTGCCCTGCATCTATGGGTGGTCCTGTATTCACAGGACTACAGGGTGCTCTGCATCCCTGTGCCATTGCATCCTCTTGCCTATGGCAGGGCTCCTCCCCAGCAGAGACAGCTAATGTTACTTTATGCCCCTTGTTTTACATTCCTAAATTAATTACCATTTTCCTAGTAACACTAATGGCTAATAGTAACACTAATAGCTTGTCTTCTTCCTCTTTCCCCCTGCACAGTGCTGCAAAACTACATGTTTTTTGGTGACAGTTGTGAATGATTAGTTGCTATTTTACTCAAATGCATTCACCATGGAATTGCCTCCTTGTCCATCTTCTCTTCCTGTTTTGAGGCTGTAAACCACTTTCACAGCAGTAGAAATATAAAACACTAATGGTTTCCAGTAGACCTAGGATATGGGAGAGCAGCCAGTGCTTGCAGCACTAGACACCAGAGACCCCAAAACACTGAGCAATGTAAGTGGCCTTCATGCCATTTTGTGCTTGTGAACTGCCGAAAGTAGGTTCTGGGAACTCGGGGTAGAGCTCCTATCCCATCCCAGATTGCGAGGGAGTAGTTCAGGAACAAGCAGCCCGAGGGCACCATCTAGTGAACAGCCGGGACTGCATGAACCTGAAATGGGCAGAAATGGAGTGAAAACTGGGATAGGGGGATCCCAAGGGGTCCGTCTGGGGGACTGAGGAGTCACATTTTGTGCTTTCCCTCTAATCCAGTTATTTTTTCATTTTTTCCAGCAGGTTCCTCCAGAGAAGAGCCTTTGCCCCGCTCCATCCATTGTGGCAGGGATGTTGGCCTGGACTATACCACACTTGCTGTTCTGCCCTGGCCAGTGGCATTGGAAATATTATGGTATCAGGTTTTCTTGTTAGTGAAAAAAATAAATCTTAAAGGGTTATTTCTAATTCTTTGAGAGGGGACCCAGGTGTGCAGGATGGAGGCAGCTCTGTTGTGGGGCAGGTCTGAGCTGCCAGGCATGGGTTGTGCTTTCAGCTGAGATGAAACCCCCTTTGGAGTGGAAAATTAAAAAGCACCATAGGTGCTCTAACATCTCCCCATCATCCCCAAGGTAAGCTGGGAGGGGAAATGGAGGCTAAAAGAACACAGGCTTGGTGCAGAGCTTAAAGCTCCCTGAGATGATACAGCAAGTGGGGATGAGGGAAACACCACACCACACTGCTGCTGGTTCCAGTGCTGGTGTGCTGAGCTGGGTCCTCTCCCCTCATTGCCTTACTGGGAATTGCATACCTTGCCAAGAGAAAGATGTCCTGTAGCTAGTTGTTCCCCAAAGAAGAGATATTTCTGCAGCCCAAAAGCAATGCTGTGCCTTGATATCCTTTGCCGTTATTGCCAGCCTGACTCCTGCAACATGCCCCTGTTCCAACTGACCCCAAGGCCAACTCCTGTCCCCCCAGCCATAAGATCAGTGGTTATTTTGTGATCTGGCTTGCAGAGAAGTTGTGGCTATGGCATGGGCTTATGCTCATGCATCCAACCCCTCCATCTTCAGTGCCTTTTTCCTGGGCAGCTGCTGGCGGACAGAACCCAAGGGCAGGAACAGGGAAAGGTGATATCTCCAAGGAAGACCACAGTGTGACCAAACCCTCAACTTGCCCTTTACCTGGTGGTGCTGGGGACCACCCCAAATACCCCTGGTGGCACACCACATGAAACCCTCCCGATCTACAGGTGGCACCCGTAGCAGCTCATGGTCCCCATAACCTATTGACATCCAGCCCCCAGCTGACCCCATGAGTGCAGGGCTGTGGGGTGCCAGCAGTGGGGATCCCCTTGCCATGCTGGGGGTATGCTCAGCACCAAGGCTGCCTGCACAGGGGATGGAGGGCGTTTATCCCTGGGTGCTTCTCCATGTTTTGCCTGCAGCAAACCCTTCCCATGCACCTAAAGCATCGATGGAGCAGGGACTGAGAGGTGCAGGGGTACATGGGTCAGGTCACCCCACCTGTCCAGCTCACCTTTTGCAGCCCCCTTTGGGGCCAGCTCCCTCGGGAAGATGGAGCTGCTGGGAATTAAGCCTTTTCCTTTCATGCACACAGTCACGATGGTTAGTTAAGTGGCTTGTTTTTCATTAGGAAGAGACTGTTGCTAGGCCACCCCGTTCCCCAGCGTTGGTCGGGAAGGGGTTTTGCAGCCAATCCGGAAGGCTGTGCTGGGGTTTGCACACGCACACATCACGCACACCCCTCCTGCAGCCCAGGTGCTAAGCGGCTGCCAGATGTGCCTATTCATTTCCACGGCACACCTATCTGCTTCTTCCGGCCAAGCAGTTTATTAAGGCTCCTGAGATTTTAATTTATAGTTGGCTGAGAGTTTTCTGCCTTCTAATTTACACTCGGGGGTAGAGAAGGGTGATGGTGGGTGGGGATAGTGATGGGGCGGGGGTACGGGGGGGCTGAGTCCTCCCTCCGCTGTGATCGGTTTGGTCTTTGGTGAATGCCTAAGTGAAGCCTCTGCTCTCTGACTGCAAAGGGTGTGGTAAATCGTCCTTCTGTGTCCCCACAGCATGGGGACAGTCTCAGGCTAGGGGCTTGCTCCATGTTGTTATTAGGTACCAGCATTGCTCCACCCCAAGGCACTCGTGTGAGTTTTAGGGATGTCCTGTCCAACCAGGTGTTGGTGAGTTCCTTCTAACTCGGGATATTCTCTGATTCTGTGATTTACGTGGCATTTCAGCCACATGTACCATGATAAGCAGAGCCAGCAGCAAAGCTGACCAGCTGTTTGATCAGGGGATGCTGCTCCCAGCAGTGGTCCCCATGCAGACAGCCCCTGGCAGCTGGGAAACGTGCTGGACCAGGCACTGGCAATGCAGAGTGATCTCAGATCAGACACATCCCTGGCACAGGGACTCCAGGTATAGCTGCTATTCTTCTATGGTGCTATTCCCTGTACCCTGCAGGTGTCCAACACCCACCCAACAGAAGCAGAGCTCTGGTGCATGGACAAGGCAGGGTGTGAGCAGAGCCCAGGATGTGACCACGATGGAGCCTTTTACAGCTGCTAAACTCTCACCATGCAGGATAGAAATAGATACCAAAACATTCAGAAAAACGTGGATAATTCCACATGAAAGTCAGTTTCCGAGTGTCCCCCATGAAAACCCCCATGTAGTAGCAGGGAAGCTCAACAAAAGCAGGAGAAAGAATTGAACTGTCTGCTGCTCAAGAAGAAGCTGTTGCTAGACAGAAGCAAAAGCTGTCACCATCAGCTCCCATTGGCTCAGCCCCACTCCAATGACAGGCTTATCGGTTACCTGCACTCGCAGCTGGCTGGAAAAAACTCATTTGACAATGTTTTCCCTCTGATAAAAGAAAAAAAACCCCCAATGCTGGATTCATGGGTTTGGGTTAATCATTGTTCAGAATTGTTAAGATAATGGCTGAGTTTTCTGCAGATTCTTCAATTACACAAAATTTAGCGTAAATGGTGAGACAGACCAGCTCTCCTTCACCCTCCTAAAGATGCTCAGCCTCCCAACACGAGCACCAGCAGCCTGCTCCTGTGATGAGCCGGAGTGTGTGATGAGCCCAAGCGTGTTCAGCCATGGCAACTCCGAGCTGGCACATTGGTGAATATTCACAAACACCTGTGAAAATCCTGATTAGCTCTCAGAGAGTGAAAAAGGGGCAAACGTTGCCATTTAAATTATTCAGAGCAAATATCCTTGGCAGGGAGCAGATTGCCACTACCCCTAATCATCCATGTGGGGCTTGTTCAGTGGCAGTTTTGGGGGGCAGTGGGGCTACAGCACAATGTTGGGGTTTTCCAAGTCATTCAAATCTGGTGTAAATAGGGATTAAGCCCCAAATTTTTTTCTCACCTTCCTCAAGTGCTGGAGATCAGGGCACAGAAGCAAAGTTTGCAGGGCGCGTCAGCACCAAAGAGCAGCTGGCCTTTGGCTGCCTTGCTGCCTCCAAATTTGACCCCAAAGCAGGGAGGGTATTTCAACAGGATGTTTAAATAAGTTTAAATAAGTGAGGTTGTAAATTCTCAGAGTGCTACTGTGCAAGCCTGGGGCTGTGCTGCCAGGAGGGCAGGCAGGGAAGAACCTGCCCTGTATCACCACAGATGAGTGCTTAGAGAAATCTGTCCCTTGCCTGGAGCCCAAACCAGGTTTACTGTGGGAAGAAGGTCTCACTGAAGTGTTTGGATGATCAAGAATTCAGAAGTGTGAATTTTTTCCCTTAATTATGCCTTAAGCTGATGGCAAGGCAGGCTGAGTCACAGGTACGACCTATGGTATGACCCTACACCTTCTTTGGCAACTTCCTCCAGCTTCACCCCAACACACCTGTGTCTTTGCATCGATCATCACAGGGCTTAGGGCAAATAAGTGCTATGGAGTGGTGAGACAGGGGGCTGGGGCTCTCAACAAGTTTGTCCACTCAGGTGAGCAAACAAGTTTGGAGCCATGGGGTGCCCCATACAAGCTCCCCATGAACTCATGTAACCCCCAAGGGGATGCAGGTATATGGGCCAGGTTATATGGCCATGAGCAAAGCATCCCTCTGCTGTGTCTTTCCTCCGAGTCAGCTTTCCCAGGAGCAGAAGACAGTGCTGCTGCATTGACTTTGGAATGCCACCATCTTCTGACAGTCACATGCAGGCCCACTGAACTCTTTCACCTTTCCTACAGCCTCACTACACTGCTGGCCCTCTGGGAGAGGTGGAAATGACTGGAAGGAGGAAACAGAAAAATCTGCACCAGCTGTGGTTCTGCACCCCTCCGTGTGCCCTGTGGGGTTCAGTCCCTGCCATACCTTGTCAGGTCCTGCTGACATTGCACAGCATTGTGCTGGGGCTCAAGTGAGCTGCACCCAGAGGCTGGTGCTGGCTTTGTTTTACTGCTTGCACCAGGAACACACTTGGGAGAAAGTGGAACAAGCAGGATTTAAAGACCTACCGTGTTTCCTACCAGGTCTAGTGAAGAGAACCCAGACCATGAGCTCATGGGAGAGCCCAGGTTATATCCGTTGAAGGATGTTTGGACCACTGTGAGGACCAAGGTTTTTTAAGATGTGCCTGACACATTTCAAAGCATTTCTGAGCTGTTCCTGGCTTCCTCTGCCAGGCAGGGAGGAGTTAAGGTGGGAAGCGCAAGACGCATCTGGTAATGGCACTGATGCGTGCGTCAGGTGTGCCTGCGTCACCCAGCTGCCTTGGCTGCTTCCCAGGGCTGGGGCTGAGCTCTCACTACCTCCCACAGGCTGCTGGGAAAAGCCTGGGATGGTCTAGCCTGGCTGAGGGGGTTGTGGACTCCTTTCCAGGGCTGGCTGCTGTACCCCACTATGCTGCACCAGGCTACCCAAAGTCCCCAGGGTGCTCACAGCCCTCCAGCCCCCTCCTGTCTCATGGCCCACGTGGTGGGACTCTGTTAACAAATGGCTGTCCACAAGGGCTAACCTCGAGGCACATGACAAAAAAAGACCAATTTTCTGTAACTACAGCTGTTCAGTTCCCTGGGGAAGCACCAAACCCCTTGTCCAGCCCCCAAACCCTATCTGGTGCTTGCACACCCAGCTGGGGTACATCTCTGCAGCCACAGGTACCTACATATGGTACACAGGTACCTACAGGCAAGAGTCACTGCAAGGGAGCATCACCCTGTCCCCATACCAGAGCAGCAGCCCATGCCCACAGCTCACCAACATTCCCACCACAGAGCCAGAACTCTCACTTGCAGAGGCTGGAGACAAGAACTTGTGAGGTGGGCAAATCCCAAGAGTGCCTCTGCTTAAGAGGGGGAGCTCCCTGAGCTGGGACAGCCCAGCTGCTGGAGGGTGAGACAGCAGGACTGTCCCTTGTGCTAAGTTTTCTCCAAGAAGCTGGAAGAACTTGGATTTCAGGGCTCCACCTGCTTTCACAGGGATGTCCCCAGACCGGAAGGGACAAGCCTTTACCCCAAGGAACTACTTACTCCAGCCACTGTCAGGCCACTGAAAGCAGCTTTTCAAGTTGCAGGTGGGTTTTAGGCCCTGGAGCATGGCATGGTACTGAGGCAGCTGTTTGCCAATCTCATTCCTGCCCTCTCACTCTTGTGGAATTGCCAGATCAAGTCATGCAGAATGCACACAAGGGTTTAGCAAGAACAGTTTTCAATTGGATAATTATGTGAATAGTTTATTTAAAATAAATATGCTTTTTGTTCAGGGTGGACATTGATTAGATCCAGGATTTCTTCTCAGGTTTCATTGTGCAGTTGGATCCCTACAAATCTGTGACTTTGGGGATTAATTTAAAAGTCATCAGACTGGTGGTGACCTGTCACCAGTGGGGTTCCACAGGGCTCCATCCTTGGCCCAGTTCTCTTCAACATCTACATTAACAACCTGGACACAGGACTCAAAGGGATACTAAAGGTATTGTCCTGCTCTGCTCTGGTGCCTCCCTTTGAATATTGTGTTCAGTTTCGGGCATCACAACACAAAAAAGACATTAAGCTGTTAGAGAGCATCCAAAGGAAGGCCACAAGGAGAGTGAAGAGACTGGAGGCAAAGCCTTATGAAGATTGGCTGAGGTTACTTGGTTTGTTCAGCCTAGAGGTGATTGGGAGACTCAAAGCTGAGTAAGGGGAGGTTTAGGTTGGGGATCAGGAAAAGGTTTTTCTCCCAGAGAATGGCAGAGCACTGGAACAGACTCCCCAGGGCAGTGGTCAAAGCACTAAGCCTGTCTGAGTTCAAGTGTTTGGATAATGCTCTCAGGCACATGGCAGGATTCTTGGGATGTTCTGTGCAAGGCCAAGACATAACCCTTCCAACTCAGCATATTCTATGATTCTATGAAAGAAAGTGAGGAGGAAACTGGTTGTTTACTGGCCCCAGATGGTTTGCAGCCTTTGAGTCTCAGCAAAACACCTCAGTCCTTCCACAGAAAAACCTGCCACTTCCATCTGGAAAAGGGACAGCCCCATGGAAGGCACAGAGGATGCCCTTGTAGCCCCCACTGCATGCCCATGGGCACTCCTCCAAGTTGAAACCAGGTCCTTGCTTATTCCCAAGTGACAGATGAACACAGTGGAGCCACAGCCCTTACTTCTGTGCAACAGCTAGAGGCAACATTTCAGGGAGACTCAAGTGTCCAGGTGTCACTTTGCCTCCATCCCCGAGCAGGCCTGGTACTGGCAGAACCTATGGAGTACAAGCCCTGGGGAAGGAGGTCAGTGGTCACCTCCACCTTCAATAGCTGAAGGCTGAAGGATAGCCCAAAACACGTGGAGGAGACGCTGTTCCCCATCACAGACTGCTTGCCATGAGGTCGGTGGGCCAGTACTGGTCATCCATGTACTGGCTGCTGTCTGCAGTGGGGTCTGTGATGGGGCTGGGGGGCCGAGGGGGCAGGCTATGGGCCAGCTCCTTCTCCCACTGCACCTCCACCAGTCTGTACAGCTCCATGGCCGTCTGAGCATCTTCCACCGATGAGTGTCCTTTGCGGCCAACCTGAGCAAAGGGGGAAAAGCCTCATTAGATAAACGGGGCAGCAAAAATCCCACAGGTTGTGTTGTCTACTTGCTTGAAAGGACACAGGTGCTCTGGGTTTTGGAGGCAGAAAAGGTTTGATGCAACCAAGGAGATACAGGTTCAGCACTTTCTGGAGGGCACAGGTCCTGCTCACATTTTACTGAGATGTTTAATAGTCAGCTTGGGAGGTCCCAGGCTCTCCCAGCTTATTTAAAGCCAGAAACACAGGGTCAACAAGCATCTCTCAATCTCACAAAAAGCACCCATGGAGGTGGGAAGACCAGACTAATCACACACGTTTGTAGCTACCCCAGGAATTCCTTTCCATCTCAAGGTTCCTGGTGCTTACCTGGATCTTTTTCTGGAGCAGGTGGCTGGCTAAGTTCTTGAGTGACACATTGGCCCTGACAGGCAGCCCTGCCCTCTGCTTCAGCATAGTGATCTGGCTGGTGTCTCGAGTCCTGTCTTTTGGATGGAAGTACTTCAAGGCCTGGAAGTCATTGTGGATGGCGTGTCCTACCACAATCTTGTCTTTCAAGATCTTCAGGATCTGGAAGAGTCAGAAAGGGTTAGACAGGCAGTGCAGCAAAAGTAACACCAGTTAAGCATAAAATAAACCATTTTGTATTAAACTCAGCTCCCTGACTTCTTGTTTTTAGCCTCCCAGAAGAAAGTAGTAAGAACCAAACCAATCCGCTGCACAGCCAGAGAGGCTTCCCATCCTCTGGTTGTGTTTCTGCACCAGAACAGCTCAGCACAGGCCACCAAAAATCCCAATTTGTGTCTAGCAGATAACACACTGTCCTTTTCCTACTTTTTTTTTGTTTTAATGTCTCTTTTTTCCTCACCTCTGCCTGGGCCACCTTGAAGGGAATCGCGCTCTTCATGTGCTGCCTGGTGATGCCACTCCAACGTGTCCGATAGTCCACGATGGGGAGCTCGGGCTGCACGTACTTGTCATAGATGACATCCCCCTCGTAGTTCACCACGGAGCACCGTGCCAGCTCGCTCAGCTTGCCCTGAGGGCCGGTGCCCACCATCTCACAGTCAATGGCCACGTACTTGCCCGGGCGCAGGACCAGAGATGATGTTCGCACCTTCTTAGCGCCGCCGTTCCCTTGGGACAGCAGCACGGAGTGGTGCCGGGCTATGCTGTCCGGAGAGGCAGATGGGGACAGGGGGGCAGAGACCACCCGTTTGGGCTTGGGGACCTTGCCACAGCGCAATGCCGTGGTGCCATTTGGGTTGGTGAGGGTGGCGTGTGCCTCTGAGCCCTCCACGGGGGTTTGACTGCCCAGGTGCCCACGCGGACTCAGCAGCCCCTTCTGCTCCAGCAGCGCCCGGCGCTCCATGAACCGCTGGTGCTTACGGCTCTTCTTCTTGCTTCGGCCGTGCGGCGAGCCGGGACCCTTCGAGGCCTGGGTGCAGCATGGTGTGCCCTGCAGGGTGGGTGCGGAGACCTTGGAGGCGGGCAGCAGCGGGGTCATCTGCCCTTTGCCGGGTGGCATCCCTGCTGGAGTGTGCACAGGGGCACATGAGTGCCACGCAGCCCCCATGCTCCCCTGTCAAAAAGGACGCGCATACCCCACAGCAGCCCCTCCATTCCGCGGGGTGGGCCGGCACAGACGGGAATTACGGTGCAGAGGAAGGGGTGGTGGGGGCTGTCACACGGCACACACTGTCACACTCCGTCCCCACGCCTTTGCCCCTCGCTGCCCGGTCCCAAACTGCCCCACTCCCGGTCCCAGCAATCTTCCCGCTCCGCAGCCCCCTTGCCCACCCCACTATCCCCTTCTGCCCACCCCATTACGTACTCCCCGAGGTCCTCTCTGCCCATTACCCGGGCCTTCCCTGCCTCGCTGCCGGCCGCAGCCCCTTGCCCACCCCGTGGCCCATCCCTGGGGCCGTGCTGGCCCCGCAGCCCGTCCCCGGATCCCCCCGGATCCCGCTCCTGACCGGACCCGGCGCCGCTCCCACGTGTCCCACCCGGAAGGCGCCGCTCACACATGCCCGGGCAAGTCCCGCCGTGGCCACGCCCCTCGCGCGCTCCCATTGGCTGAGCGCGGGAGATTTGCATACGGGGGCGGGGCTGTCGGAGCTCTCGTTACAGCGCGGGCCGATTGGGAATTTTGGGGGATTTGGGAATGGGTGGGTGATGTACCTGCTATCCGAGTGCTGCTCGGGGCTTCAGGCCTGTCCCAGCTGTGTCACTGGTGGGGACGAACAGTTCAGGGTGGTGGGTTTTGGGAGCGGGATACAATTTTATGTGTGCTTTGCGTGTTCATGCATAATTTACCAATAGAGTCTTACCAGAATGAAAGTTGTGACATATGTTCCCTAAGTGCACGAGAAACAAAAGTATTCAAGAAGTAAATTCATTACTTTGGTGCAAGGTTATTGTTATAGGAGGTCAACCAGAGCAATCCAGTTTACCGCTTGCATTTTGGAGGGTGCTTTTTATTTTGGGGTATGCAGCTCTGTGCCCTAGAGTGCAGCCCAACTCTGATGTGCTGCAGTTTTCCCTCTGTATTTGCTGTGGTGCAGTGCTGGCCCTGTGGGCATCCCTTCTGCTGCCAGTGGGGTGGGCTGAGGGACGACAGCCCAGGGTTTGCATCCTCCAGGCTGTGCTCCCCAGGGTTGTGGAGAGCAGTTCTGGCCAGGGCTTGGTTGAAGATGGGGTTTCAGACCTGCCTCTCGTTGCTTCACTCTCAAGGCTCACAAAAGCAACGTCGGAGGTGGTCAGAAGTGGAGAAGGGCCACAGGCAGCCCCAGCCACCCGCTTGTCCCCGCGCCTTCAGCGTTGCTGCAGAGGCCATGCGCCCTAGGGCAGACTGTGACTTGTTGTGGTGGGATGAGCCATACAACAACAAAATCACTAGTCTTCCAGAGGGAACCAGGCACTGTGTCCATCCTTTTTCCGCCAGGCCCTGCTCTGAGTGTTCCCTCTCCCTGCCACACATGGGGCTCATGCAGATGCAGGACAAGTGTTTTCACACTCCATTGTTCCCCTTTTTCACCACCTGTGAGCTTCTTCAGCCTGGTTAGAAAGAAAAGATTTAGATCACCTCATGATTTATTTTTTCATACGTCTTTTATGTTTTTCTTTTGGCCAGTAAACCTCTCCTTTAAATCTGTTGCTCTGTATTTTGCCTCTATTGCTTCCATCCCTGCTGTTCAGCTAATTAATCCCCCTTTAAAAAGAGTCATTCGAATCTCCCATAATACCTTGCTAGGGAGCCCTGGCAGGTCTCTACGTAGAAATTTATACTCTTCTCTGGTGTTTTTGCTGAAACTGTGCATTAACAGCTCTTGGGGACGGTTCATCTGGTATACCTGTGTCTCTTTGCCCTATTTTTCTCTCCCTGTGTGGGTGTGAGCTGACCATCATCACAAGTGATGTGAGGGAAATGAGCTTGCATTGCTGGTGGTATTTCTCCACCAGCTCTAGCCAGACAAGGAGGAGATGTAACTGATTACTCTTCTCCCTCACACCCGATATTGAGATGAAAGGTTCAAGTGCCTCAACCATTCCTGGGTGACAGCTTCTCCTGGGACACATTGGTGTTCCACTCCTGGGTCTGATCACTCTTTGCTTGTCCACAACAGACCTATCCATCTCCTTTCCTTTCCTAGGCTGTACATTTTGCAAGAGGCGTATGATTCTCTTTGGCAGTGCAAAGTTTTAGTTGTACCCTCATGACTACAAAGAAACCTCAACAGAAGAAATTCCGGCATGTGGGGAGGAAGGAAAAAGCCTTTTCTCCTTTCCCAAGGTGACCAGGCTTAAGAAACAAGATGGTCCAGAATGCAAGGGAACAATGCTGTAATTTTTCTCCTCTACCCCAGATACAAGGATGGAGGTGAAAAAGTCAAAATATCTTTGAATGGGTCCATTGGTGTGCTGTGGCCTCCTGTGATCCCACTGACTCCTGGGTCATCTGTAGATGGTTCTCCCCTCAGCAGGAGCCTGGTGCTGAGCAGGGATGCCACTCACCTCCATAAGGTCCTGTGGCCATGCTGGGGATAGATAGTTTGGCACTAGACAGTAAAACTCTTTTTTCAAATGTGGCAGATGAACTGAGATGAAGGCAGAGTGTGCCAGAGCCCAGGAGAGGTTTCTGCAGTGTTTGCACAATTTGAAATAATAATGAAATCTGTAAAACTCTGGGTAGAGCACGACTAGAATAACAGGCTAAATTTGTCAGATGAATAATTTACTAGAAGTGATTGGCCATGCTCCAAGTGAGACGAGCTCCAGCCTGGTCTCAGGCTGAGAAGCCTGGGTGTCTCTGTCCTCAGCTGGGAGCTGGTCCTTCTCCTGCCAGTTGGTCACTGCTCCTGCTATAAAGGCTGGTCTCCAGTCAAGGTGCCTGTTCTCAAGTCATCACTGCCTAGGGCTACAGGGATTCCTGCAGAGCTCCCAGTCCCCTCCACAAAGTGTCTGCTATTTATTTTCAATGGGCTGCTTTGCAGCGTGGAGGTGGTGGCAGTGGGTGTCTGTCACTGGCTCCAGGCTTGTGGACTCACCCATCCTATGTCTCTTTCCTTTCTCCAACCACTTGTCTGTCCTCAGCTGTGGTGCCAAGTGGATGGAATAACAGACACATATTGACATTTGGGATGGGAAGGGAGATGAAGTCCCAGTGCTGAGAGGAGACGGCAAGGCAGCCTCAGCAGTCAATTAATGTGATCATGTTTATGAATGCGGATCAGTAATTCCAGGTAGACTCCCCAAGAGCAGTGCTGCAGGCAAACAAACCCTCCTGCCCACCAGGGAGCCTGCCAGTGGTCCCCACCAGCGCCAGCACGTTCCTGCTGTGACTCTAAACTGCCTCATTTCCTACTGCCAGCCTGGACATGCATCATTCTGTCTCCTATTACTTCAATGCCAGAGCTTGTCTTAACAGTGTTAGTTGTACCATGTCCTCCTGGACCTCTCTGTTCCCTCCCTGCCAAGGCTGGTGGGAATGAGGAGCTCAGGCACAGATTAACTCAGAGAAGGCAGTAAGGACCCAGTTTTGCCTTCATGGGTGATGAGGGACTGCTTCATCCTTCTGAGCTTTGCAGGATGTATGGGTCATCCCCATCACCTACCTGTGGTTGAGGCACCCCACTGGGGCTCCCCCTGCTGCTCCCATCACTGAACAGTCTTGTCACAGAGCTGGTTTATGTCCACCAGCTTCCAGAGGACAAACAGAAGCCAGGAAGCGACAGAAATAGACTGGGGCAGTCACTGATCCCTTGCTAGACCTGTTTTTCTTTAGGGAAAGTCTTATCATGAAGGGAGCACCTTGGAAAAGACCACCACCACCATCCTTTGGTGCAAGGGACCAGCTCTGGCAGCCAGTGCTGCCTGGCTGAGGTGTCACCAGCTGGTGGCCTGAGACCACAAGCACAAGGACATCAAAACAGACAGGTACCATGTCACTCCCTGGCCTTTGCTCTGATGGGTCCCTAGCAGAGGTCCAGCACAGGGATCCCCATGAGACCCCTCTGTTGCCATGCTGAGTTTCCCATCCTCAGCTTCCCACCCTGAACCCACTTGTGCAAAACCTCCAGGACACTTTAACCCCCACTGGCTAAGGATGGGGAGGGACTGTATGCAAGACCACCCACTCAGTCTAGAAGACTACTCAGTGCTAGAAAGTCCTGCTTGGAATGCTTTCCCTTGGAGCACCAAGAGCGACCCTATTTCTCTGATATCTCCTCCAACGCTCCCTGAGAATTGTGGAAATCCCTCCAACAGGGACAGATCTCCTCCTCAGCCACGTCCTGGAGGGTGTCAGTGCTCTGGAGATGCTGACAGGGTTAAGGAGGGATGCTCCCAGAGCAGGAGTTGAGGGTGGAGGATGCTGCCATACATCTCCTCTCTGCTCCACATTTTCTGGCTCGTCCCCAGGAGAGCAGTAAGCAATTACAGACCACACGGAAGCTTCATTATTGCCCTGTCGTGGCCTCGTTTGACGAGATGTTTTATTGCCAAACTTATTAAAAGTGAAATGTGCAGTTTCTGCACAGCAATTTCCTGTCTGCAGTGATAAGCTAGGCTTTGCCTGCTGTGTAATAAACAGTTATTTTTACGTATGGCTCTGGCTGGGGTGACAAAGGGGAGAGAGGGCCTGGCTTGTGTTAATTGCAGTGGTTAATGGGATCTATATTGGGAGCTATGTGTGAGGAGGTGTGTGTCCTCCCCCAGCCACGCTCTGCAACAGAGTTGGCCCTCCAGTGGTTTTGTGCTCTGGGTGCTGGCAGTGGGGACTGTGCAGGGTCTGCTGCCCATGGCACAAGAAACAAGAGAGATTAGTCTGAAATTCCCTCACCCACCTCATCTCAGCCCTTTGTGACAGACTGAGCAAAGGAGGGACCTGCTGTGCACCCTCCTGGTGTGAGGCTCTATCGCCTGCAAGGGCTGTCCTCAAGCCCTACTGATTCCACCTCTGCAGGAGGCTGGAGGGAGCTCCAAATCCCAGGGGCTTTGCTTCAGCCTCCCCAGATCCTCCCGTCTGCCCGCGAACCATTGTGCCAGCAGCAGCATTTGCAGGTGATACAGGTGGCCACAACCCAGAACATCCACCATGTCACCTCCCACTGTCTCTCCTTGGGTGCCCACAGCAGACAGGTGCTGAAGAGGAGACAGCAGGAGCAATAAATTCCACAGGCACACTAATGTCAGAGAAAACCTGTATCACTGCTGGGCTGGCACCAGCAAAACTCTGACAAATATCAGCAAAGCTGATAAATATAGTTTCGTTTTGTCAGAAACAAAATGTCCCCATTAGGTGTGCAGTCTGTATTTTGGTTTAATTACATCATTTTAATATGTTTTGAAAGGAAACAGCTTTTTAAAATGCAAGATGTCAAAACTGCATTTACAAAAAACCTGCCTGCCTTTTTTTTCTTTTTCTTTTTCCAGACCAGGCCAAAGCTATTAGTGGAACTCAAGCTGAAACTGCATAACTTGCCCCAATAAACAATTTGTCAGAAAAATTCCTCCTGGCTCTAGGAGATCTGTTCATTATTTGTCAGCAGTCAAAACCCTGTTGGGTATTTCCCATCTGACTTCTTTTCTTAACAGCAGCTTTATTGGTCTGGGAATTAACAGTGGAAGATGCGATACTTGCTATTCATTGCAGTCATCCCAAATGCCACTCATCTCATCAGGCCACGGCTCCACAAAGCAGAAGCCCCTCTCCTTTCTCCAGTGCATCATTTTTTGGTAATCATGCTGGTATTTTATCCCAAATTTCCTCCCTGCATCCTCCTGATCCTGCAGCGTGCACCAGTATCTCCAGGCTTGGAACCACATCAGGTCCTCCCACCCCTATCCCCCGCATCCATCCCCATCCCTGCTGCCCATCTCAGCTTCTTGCTGGGCAAACTCCCTCCATCGCCAGCTCGGGCCCTCATTAATTTGTATTGCAGCGTGTGTCGCGGGCTGATGTGTAATTAGAGCTCCTGAAGCCTGTCTCAAGCTGTAATTGCCATGACAGGGGCCACAGCATATCCGCTTGTTAATTAGTAAACCACAATATCCCGGGGGCTCGTTGAGAGCTGCCTTAATTGTATTTCAGCTGGAACAGAGGGATAATTACCCTTTGCTAGCGCTGCCACTTTTAAATTCTTAAAAAAAAAAAAAAAAAAGGATAAAAAAAGAAGGAAAACCCAAATTGAGCTCCTCTCCTTCTTGACATCCACCACTTCTCCCCTTTGCTGTCCAGGGACCTGGATTTGTCCCAGGGTTGAAGAGGAAGGGCTGTGGAGCTCAGTGGGTTGGGGACAGGATGCCAAGAGTTTTGCACGGGGACACACTCAAACTGGTGGTGATTGAGCTACCCCTGCTCTGAGGGTGCTTCTGGGTCCCTGCACATGGGGCTCTGCTGGGAACCCTGTTTGCAGATGCAGGCTGGCTTGCCAGGAGTACTGTTTGCTGGGAATCTCACCCTGGCCAGCGAGTGGGTCTCCCTGGCACCACCCCCAGGCACCACCTGGGCTCCCTGCATGGTTTGGAAGAACAGCCTGTGTCCAGGGAGGAACAAGCCAAGGAGGTCCAGGCTTCCCATTGGTCAGATGGGCTACAGTCCTCTCAAAATGCAAGTGGGAGCTGCCGTGGGCTGCAGGAGGAGGCTCTTGCAGGGCTTGGTGTAACCATATGCTGCTTCTGAGAGTGCACTTGTGTTCCACATCCCTGAGACTCCTGGAGCACTTCCACTGAGCTGGATCTTGGTTCTGGAGGTCTCTGCTCCTACAAACCCTGTGGCAGTGTGGCCCCAGCCTACTTGCCTTTAATGGACCCCAGAGGTGGATCATCTACCTTCTCAATTCCTTTCTTGCCAAACCTCACCTCACTGGGCAGCTGTGAGTCTTCTGGGACCTGCTTAAAGCTTTTTTCCCCATGGGAAGGATGTCCCTGCAGGGTGTGAGCATGTCTGTTTCTCTTGTAGTGGTCATGGGGGAACACAGGGTTTTGGTGCAAGATGAAGGAGGTGCTGAGGCTCATCATCACTCTCATGTGGGTACCACAGGCTTCAGAGCCCCTCTGCAGAGGAGCTATCCCCTGGTCAAAGATCTCAGGGGCAGATTAACCTGGAAAGAGACACTAATGCATGACATCTGTCCCTTTTCCTATGCTTCTTCCTGAACTGACACAAATAGCTCAGCCACCACCAGCCCTGCTGATGATTCCTGAGGTTCACAAAAATCGTATAATGGACAACTGGCCTTCGGGACCTGGTTTGTGAATTGGCTTAAATAACAGCCCTGACTTTCCCCTGGGAAGCTGCATGGAGGTCATCCTTGAAGAAAAGATCAGTACAGCGGCTGCAAGCATTAGTAAAAAGGACATGACTGAAGCAAAGAGCCTTGAACATAATTACAGCCTAACAGCTGCAATGGGAACTTGACGACCTGAAGCCATCTCTTGGACTTTAGTGCAATCAACAGATTGACACTGCTGGGTCCTGAAGGTTGGTTTTTGGAAGCCATGCACCAGGGTTGAATGCCAGAGCAGACAGAGAAACAGCACAGGTGCCTGTTCCAAAGACTGGAGCTAGAAAAAGGTCTCAAATGCCATGGAAGAACCAGATGGAAGCAACCAGTGGAACGCTCCACATGTAATTGAGGGCACCTTCAAGGGTGAGCATGAGGTGGCTGCCCAGCTCCAGGATGCTCCTGCTGCTGCCATGCAAGTCACTGTCATTAGAGCTGAGGATGGAGTTTATAGTTGAGTAACCACAACAACTTTGCACAAATTAAACAACATACTGCAGGTTAATTGGATTTCTTACCATTGCCTCCATTAACTTAGTCCTGTCATCTGCTGTCAGAAGTGGATAGAGCCCCTCTGAAATTCATAGGCATTATCACCAGGAGATGTGGATGGCTAAGTCTCTCCCTGGGCAACCATACCAGTGTGGGCATGGGTGGCCACCTCTTCTCAGAAATTCCTATGTGCAGCAGATAAGACAGGGTGAAGAGGTAGTTGCCCTCCACCAGCACGGAGGACAGGCTGGATCTTTCCAGCTGGCATTCCAAACCTACCTTCTCCTAAGATGATCTTTAAGACAAACAGGTATTTTTGCAGCAGAGTCTCTCATTATCCCATAGGGTGTCATCTGAATGCAAATAAACAAATGAGACCCCTTCAACAACGTCTGAGAATGTGGCTTCATATTTTTAAACCAATTTCCTTCGACCGTGTCAGGGCCTGTTTTGTGTTTGCTTGACAATTATGTGGCTAATGAGGACAGCCACGGTTACATCAGGAGGGATTAGGAAGAATAAAGCATCAAATGTTGCAGTGCTTAAAACAACTGCTAACTAATGGGGGCTCAGAGGGCACATCCTGGGGCTGGGCGGCTTCTCACAGGCGATTCAGGTGCTGTTTGGAAGGAGATAGAGCAGGCAGCAGGCAGTGGGCAGGCTGGCCAGAAGGTGAGGGAGATTTCTGGTCCCTGCATGTTGGCTGTGCCCATGAGAAATGAGAAAGTTGAAATATTTAGGGAAGATAGCACCAAGCACACAAGCCTGAGGTTGTCCCATGGAGGCAGGGGCAGACATGAGTGTTCTGATGGAGAAGGAGGCACCAGTCAAGTGGGAGCACCTTTCAGAGCTCAGCAAAAAGGGATCAAAAGCAACAGGGGAACCAAGCCTCATCACTGAGATCACCAAGAAATTGCCATTTCAGATGAAACCTTCCCATCCTGGCTCTCTGACAGTCAGCACAGAGCTTTGTGCAGTGTTTCTAAGATGGCTAAGGCCATCTTCCACCCCCCTGAAGGGAGTGAGGAAGGAAAGCAGGGACAACGCCTGGTGCTGCAGTAAGACCCCACTCCCTGCATCACGTGGGAAGAATGCACAGCCAGCTGTGGCTTTCAGATGCCTCCTCCCAGCCACCTCTCTGCTGGCTCTTCCTCTGCCTGCTCTGCCATGACAATCTCTCATTGATCAATTGTCCAGATTCTCCCTCACGTGCTGGATAGCTATGCCACTGCTCCCAGCAGGAGCCCTTGGTCACGTTCAATGAATCCTACAACCACAGCACCCCATGCAGCTCAGCTGGGAGAGCAGCCAGCGTGGCTGTGCTGCTGCCTGGAGGTGCTTTGTTTATTTGCCTTTGGACTCTCCTCCTCCTGAACTCTTATCCTGCATTTCAGCTGCATCTTCTACAGAAAGCTCTCTGGTAAAGTGAATGAGGACAGGTTCACCTGCAGATGGATGGGTGCACAGTCATGACTGTGGCAGAGGTGCCTCCACATGTCCATCTGAAGACCTGAGCAGCTGACTGTCCAGACACAATAACCTCAAGATCGAGATGTAAACCACCCTTAAACCACAATTCTGTGCCAGCCCTCTGATGCACCCTCAGGTTGGATGTATCAACAGGGCAGAGCTGAGCATCTCAGCCTCACATTCCTCATCTTCCCTTGCCAGTGCCACCAGGGAGCTTAATCTCAGAGTCCAGTGATTTACCAAGTCATCTCAAGGTCTAGGGGCCAAGGAGAAGCACACACAGCCCATGGAGACACCCTCAACCTTCTTGCTGACTCTGGTCCATGCCCAGACTCAGGGTCTCAGCCCAACCCCAGGATGCAGATCTAGGCACTTCAAGCACCATGCTTGCCCCTTCCCTGCCCTTGCGATGGCCACCCAGCCTGTGCCTCTGCCCACCTGCCTGGAAGAAGATGGCACATGTGCTGAAGAACTTCCCTTGAGCACAGCCACTGAATTGTTCTCCAGATGACTAATTTGTGCCCTAATTGGTGTGGAAACGAATGCCAGAAAGTGCTGGAATACCGAGAAGTGAAACTCTCCATCTTGGTTTCCTTCAGGGAAATGGTCTTAATTAAGTGTTTTGCAAACAGAGATAATTTACAGCTACGTGTTGAAACAGGAGCCAGGGTGGAGGGTGCAGCTGAGACTGGCATCTTCTCTGCGCTGGGTCCACTTGGCCATTGCAAAGCTGATCCAGATTCCTCAGACCTCAGCATCCCCAGGGCTTAGCCAGCCATGCCTAGATGTGTATGACATTCCCATGGCTCTTGCACCTCCACTAACGTTCCCCAGCCCCAAGGGTACCTTCCCATTTTACCAGCCCAGACTATGGTGGTGTTGACTCCATCCCTACGATCTCCACCAGTGTTTGCATTACAGTTTTTCAAGCTCTGTGTCACTCACTAATATTGGGCTCTCCACTGGGGCTCTTTTGGGTTGTATTTGCTCTGAAAAAGCAATTGAATCCCTACTCCCCGTGGTGGGTGGTCTCAGCCATCCCACACGTCTGGCACCCCTTCCTGCCCTGCCGATGGGAGTGTGCCAGGAGGGGTTGCACATGGCAAGGAAAATGGATGGGCCTTGTGTTGCTTTTCTGAGCATGCTGGAGCCCATAGCAATGTACTGCCACCATGGGAGAAACCTGATGACCCCTAAGACAAGTGGGAAGGGGACTCTGGGGATGCAGGCTGCTACGGAGAGTTGCTGGACCTGGCACTTCTGCCTTCAGAGCATGGCTGGCATTGAGACGCCCCAGCCCCTTCCCCATGGCCTTGCTGTGCACAGCTGTTCCCTTAGAAATAGCTGTTGCCATGGTTTTTCCAAAGAAAACACATCTCTCCCCCCCTTCCCCACCACCACTCCCCACCGCCTTAACCTTGTGACAGCAGTGATGACGTGGCTCCCTAAGAAAGGCCACTTCATGTAACTATGGTAACAATTAGCTTTCTCTTGATTTTACCTCAGAGGTGATGCTGGGGAGAGGGACCCAAAGGTGCTGTCCTGGAGTGGGTACTTTCCCTGGCCTTGCACCCTGAGCAAGGGCTGGCATGTGCCAGCTTCCTGCTGCAGCATCCCAGGCAGGTGCGTCATTCGGACACGGGGATTTCTGCAGTCCCCCTTTATCTCAGGTGCTGGGGACAATCCCCCCATGTTTGGTATAGCTGGATGTGCCCCAGGACCCTACACTAACCCTAAGCATCTCAGCAAGGCTCTGCTGGCTTCTGTCAGAGGCCGGTGCAGGGAGCTCGGGGGAAGCATCCCCTAAAGCAGGGGAATGGTGGGAGCATCTGCATCCCCCAGGCTCACTCCAGAAGCATGGGGAAAGGAAGAGAGGGAAGCAGCTGGCTGTTCCAGAGAAGGATTGGGAGTCAGCTGAGATTTCTGAGCTGGGAGCATGGCAGGGGCATCCACAGCCTGAACAAGAGGTCTGCAATGGTGCCTTTGCTCCCAGCAGCGGGAGGGTAAACACCGTGCGAAGCCGCTCCTTAGGTACATCAGAGTCACAGCTGCCGACTGCAGCAACTAAAATAAGCGTTTTCCTGCTTTTTATTCCTCTGAGCCCAGCAGAGCCCACTCAGCACCAGGAGAGGAGCTGGAGTCTATTCTTAGCTCTGCAGGGAAGGGAGCGGGAGTCCCTGCACTGCTGTCATGTAGGGGTGGGGGCTGTCAGGTCCCAACCCCTCATGGTCCCCAGGAGCCTGGACTGATCCCAGGGTGATATGAAGGCAGGAGGGACAGCACCCCAATGGGGACAAAGTCCTAAGGAAGCCTTAGGGAGACAGTGGGAGGGAGGGATGCCCCAGCACCTCTCTCAGCATCACTGCAGGATTTGGCATCCGTGAAGGAGAGGCTGCAATGCAGGTGGCTCTGAAAGGAGTCCCCGCTCTTGCAAAACTGCTCTTCTGCCTGGGCGTGGGAGGTTGAGGGAGCCTCAATTCACAGCTCCTGCTGCCTCTGGGGATGGGAGATTTAAGGGTATTTAAGAAGTCCAAGCTGAGAGTCACCCCTCGCCCAGTGCTGTGCCACAATCGGACTTGCTTTGCCCAGCCCCAGCCATGAGGTGCTGCCTCTGCCCACCCCAACACTTCCCACTGGTTTCTGGCTGCAGAACACTGTGGCCAGGGAATCAGGGAGCCACTGGCCACCATCCCCACACTGCACTGGAGGCACTGCTTCAAAATGTGGGGAGATTCGGTGTGACTTCCAAGTCGGTCTGCAGGAGCACCAGGCAGAGTGTAAGGAGAAAAGCACTCGTACTGGGCACACCGTGGCCAGTCCAGCACTCGGCTCAGCTCTCCATCCCAGCTCCATGAGGAGCAGGGGAGGATGGGGGGTGGGCAGGGATGCAGCTGTGCACGGGGGGCCATGGGGAAGATGCCCCAGCTCCATAGCAACAGGTACTCTCCACGTAATGGAGTCCTTTCCGCTTGGCCTCCGCAGCCGCCAGCCTTATTCACATGGCCATAAATAATTCAATTTTCTCATTCACACACATGAATGCTGCGGGCCGGGGCTCCGGGTGCGCTCAGCCTCCATCTGTCTTGAGGGGAAGGGGGAGGCAGGGCCTGATAATAGACTCCAGCATTTGTTTAACATGGATGAGTGTGGCCAGATGGCCTGGGGACAGGAGGAGGGAATGGGGAGGTGAGGGATGCTCCAGGGTGATGCTGGCACTCTGAACCTCCCCTGGATGAGGAGGCGAGGAGAACAGGGGACTGTTGTGGGAATGAGCTATGGCACCTCCAAATCAACTTTAGAACCTCCAAACCAGTCTTGTAGATGTTGACTTTTGGGCTAGGAGTGGGTTAGGTGAGTTCCAGCAGCCCTTCCCCTCACTGTGCCTTTGTTACCTTCCTGACAGGGAAGAAGGAATGGGAGAAGTGTTGAGCTGAGGACTGCCCTGATCCCTGGTGAGACTCTGTCTCAGCATGCTCTGGGAGCAGAGGACTCAATCTATAATTGGGATAATTTAGTGGGAGATGGTGAAGGGGAGGTGGCTCGGGTTGCTGCTGATCATTATTATGTCCCACACTGCCAGGTAAGGGCCAGCAGTCCCTAAAATAACCCTAGAGAATAACAACCCCAGTGATGGAGACACATGGCAGCTTGCTGGTGCAATTAGCAGGATCCAGGCCATCCCCTGGCAGGGGCACAGCAGGCTTGGCAGGAGAAAACAAGGGAATTAGCAGGGTTAAGAGGCTGTGCTGGAAAAGCATGTCACTGCCGAGGAACTGGTGCTTGCTGTGTGCACATGCGGAACCAGGCTGGGAGGTGAGGGATGCTGGCTAATGCCTGGTGGCATTGGTTCTTCTTCCCTGTGGCTTGGGCACAGTCCAGCCTTAAGCATGCCAAGGGCATGATGAAAACCAGCACCTCTTGGTGTTTGACCAGAGGGAGCCATCATCCTGGCACACAGCAACATCCTGAGCCTTGGGTGGGCTCAGACCCTGACAAGAAAATACAGACCAGGGAGGAGCCTTGAAGGTGGAACTGGTCACTTCACCTTAGCTCTGTCTCCCATGGGCAAAGGGTTGGATTCCTCATCACCAGAGTGAGGTCCCAACCTCATTCCCCACCCAGAGAAATCCCTGTTGGAGACTCCATCCCTCTTTAAAACAGTGGCAAACAGGCACTTAGCCTCAAGCTCAGGAACTGTCTCAAACTGAAGCCTACAATGCTGGCAAAGGGAATCTGGATGATGCCAGAAGGAGGGTCAAGAAAGAAGCCTGCACTCCGGCAACATAATCCATCACCAGCCTTGGAAGAGTTTCCCCTGGGGGAATGGGGGAGGTGGAGGTGCCTTCTTCGGGGAGGGGGCGGGGGAGCTGGGAATGCAACCAGCTCTTGTGCTGGCATTCTCTGATTCCAGGACATATTGGTGTAAGACACGTGTGTGAGTGTGTGTGTGTGTCTGTGTGTGTGTGGGTGCCCTCACACACAAGAGTTCTCTTCTGGTTACAGGCTCTTGCAGGATTTTGAAGCAGTAAAAGGAGGCCAGCTACACAGTGCATCCCTGGACCATCAGGCTCAGACAGCCACTACTCCACAACTCCTCCTGCGTGTTGTACATTCTCTGCCTGCTCCATGTGTTCATCTGCATGAGCCAGACCCCACATCCCATGTCTGTTCAGCTCTGCTTGCACCTTTTAGAGCCTGGAAAAACAGGCAGCCCTCACCCATGCCCATCTGCTATTAAATTAGCTCCTGCTTTCCATGGCTGCTGCTCAAGAAGCCTCACCCCCGTGAAATGTGCAGGGAGGGGATGAGCCTGACTGTGCACCTGGGAGAGAACCCCCTCAGGAGCCCTCTGCTACAGACCCTCCACCCAGTCTGAACTTTCCCTGGTAGATGCCCATGGAGTAGCAGCCTCAGCCTTCCCGAAGCCCTCCAAAGCAGGGCGAGTCCACCCAGGGCTGCCCTGTGCCGCGCTGGGGTGCTGAGCACAGCCAGAGCTCCCCAGTTTACAGAAGACACTCCTGGCGTGTGCTTATGGCAGTAGTGGGGGCAAAGGTGACAGAGCATCACAGGAGGCTTCAGGATTCCCCCCTAGATCTCACAGGTTGTTGCTGACAGGTCCAGGCTGTGTCCCTGCACTTCTGCTGCTGCGAAGTGGGCAAACACCAAGGCCACCCAGGCAGACATTTCCGCCTGTCAGACAATTCACATTTTGCTTCTTCCACCAAAAAAAACAGGCCCAGCCTAATCCCTATGCATCTTTGGAGGGATGAATGGCAGAAATATGCCACTGCTTTTTCCTTCAGCTCCCAGCACTGCAGGAACAGGATGTAGACAGCCCGACTCCAGCAGAATCCCAGGGTACCAGGGGCAGCTGCCTCCTTGGGTTTGCTCAGGTCCACCAGGATGGACCACAGAGTCACTGCAGTGTGGTCCCCTGCCCCTCCTGCCCCGTGTCCCCCTGCCAACTGTCCCTGGAAAGGCTGCAGAGGCAGCCCAGACTACTCTCTGTGGGGTTTGCCCTGGTTGCTTTGCTCCCACGACAGCAAACCCTGTGGGACCAGCGGCTCTGTAGCTCTTGGGAGCCCATGCAGGCTCCAGTGGATATGGATCTGCAGGCAGCTGTGGGCTTGGGAAGACCCTCAAGGACTTCTTGGTGGGAACTGCTGAGGAGTTTGGCAACTTGCAAGATCACCACTGGGGTATGTCCAGTGGAATGGGTCACAGCCTTCCACTCGGAGAGAACACACACACCAATCCCTGCACACACATTTCCACCCTGCTCTTCTCCAAGGCTCTCAGAGACCCTTTTTCTACCTCGCTCCCTGCCCACATATCCGAGTGACACCAAACGGAGGCACTTACCTGCCACTCACCCCATTGGAACTGGAAAGACAGTGGAACAAAGCTCTGGGGATAGGGCAGAGATGGTCCTTCCTTCCCCTAAAATGAAAAGGGCAGCTCCTCTCCTCTTGCCCTTGCCTGCTCCTACAGCATGCACCATGACTCCTGGCATCACCCATGGCCCTTCAGGGCTTGGTCATGGTGGGTTTCAGGTGCACAGACTGGTACCAGCTCTGAGGGTCCCCTTCATGAGGACCACTGCTGGGACAAAGAGATGCTCAAGGTTCATTCCAGAGGGTTGGCACAGACAGAAGGCAGATGCCCAGTGATAGTCTGGGAATGCCAGATGACAAGGGATGAAGACCCTGTAGAACCCACAGCACCTCAGTGCTACCCGAGGCAGGAGCATCCCAGCCCCTTTTTGCAAGAAGGAACATGCCACCTCAGAGGTTTTGTTGTCCCAGGGATTGATTGCTCTGTCTTCTGTCCAAGGTGGTGATACACCATCCAGGCTTTGGATTCCCAGGGAATCCCTCCAAGCTGCAGCCCCAAACGCTGCCAGCAGCATTTGGGGCTGCAGCCCACGGGGCTCCCCAGTGGGACAGGAGGGCACGGAGCGCAGCCTTACCTTGGAGAAGCCTCTACAGAGAAGGGATACGGGACCCAGATTGGGATGCCCCGGTCCCAGGAGAGCTGCAGTGATGGAGGCAGAGAATGCGGGGATGAGGTGGGATGAGGTGGGATGTGATGGATGAGATGGAGTGGGTGGGTGGATGGATGCATGCATGCATGCATGGATGCACGGATGGATGGATGGTCGGGGGGCTGCAGGTTACCCCGCTCTCAGGTGCGGAGACAATAGCCAAGGCTCCTGTTGCAGCTGCAGACTGTCTCTTTAAACCCCTCATCAGCCCACAGGTGGCCCTGTCACCACCGTGGTCATCCATGACGTCATCGGGAGGGAGGGGAGGGGAGGAGGAGGAGGAGGAGGAGGAGGGGGGAGA
>VXAU01002736.1:890883-921516 GCA_013399695.1 Formicarius rufipectus
CCTCATCAGCCCACAGGTGGCCCTGTCACCACCGTGGTCATCCATGACGTCATCGGGAGGGAGGGGAGGGGAGGAGGGGGAGGAGGAGGAGGAGGGGGGAGAAACGCGATTCCCCTCCACAGCAAAAGTCCCCGGGCGCCCATGGCAACAGATTGCAAATGTCACTGCGCATCAGCCGGGAGGGGCTGCCGCCCTGCCCTCCCCACGGGTGACACGGCGAGGGGACAGGGCTGTCACGCCATGGGTGGCACGGCGAGGAGGCAGAGCTGTCACCCTGTGATGGGTGTATGGTAGGGGACACGGCTGTCACCCCGCACAGGGAGCTGGCTGTGGGTTAAGCAGGTGGGATGTGGAGCAGCTGGATGCACCCCCAGCCCGGACACCCTGCAGCAGGGGTGGGTGCTGGTCCCTGCCCGTCCCCTGTGCTCAAGGGATCCCCGTTCCCCAGCGGTGGCACCCAGCCCCAGCCATCCCATGGGCACCCTGGAAGGACCACACACCCCTGTGAGCCCCCAGTTCATGCCCCTCTGGTCCTGCCTGTGGTCAGCACATGCAATCGGGTGTTTTGCCAAGGTCAGGAGACTTTTGGAGAGTGTTTGAAGCAGATCATGCCTTCAAGCAGAGACAGTTTGGGAGCAAGAAAAGGGGGCCCAGTCCCACAACCAAAACCCCATGCCTGCAGACCACATGGTGATCATATTAACAGCCTCCAAAATTCATCCACTTCCATTCCAAAATGAATCTGTGATGCCAGGTAAAACCAGAGCAAGGGATGCTTTGGTGGCTGCCTTAGAGCTGTGACAGACCACAAGTGCTGCAACCTCGGCTTTAATAGAGTCCAGTCCCAGTGAAACCTGCCCAGCATGGGGGAAGGGGCTGCAGCTGGGGAACCCCAAGTGCCAGCCATGGACAGGTGGACAGGACCTGTTCACCTCCTTTATGAAAATGTGCAAATGTGTACATGGATCCCTCTGCAATGGGAGCCCCAGGCTCTGCAAATGTGACTGAAGTAACTCCCCACACTTGGGGAGTATTGTAAATATTCAATATTGCAAATATTGAATTACATTCCTGTTTTGTTTTGGGGGTTTTTTGAAAGATGAGATACATCCAAGGTCTCCGTCTGTTTCACTTGCTCTTTTTTTGCACCAACAGGAGTTTCCCCAGCTGAGGTTTGTCACTGCCATCATTAGGATGCTTCAACCTGAAAATACCCAGTGGGGGCAGCTGGTTTATGCAGAACAACGGCACTCATCTCTGCATATGGTGGGGCTTGGGGAGCACCGAAGCACCACCCGTGGCTGCAGCATTCACTCCACTCTTGTGCAAACTTCACCCTCCTTTTTTAAATATATATTAAAAAAACCAGCTTAATTTTCTTTTCCCCCACCCTCAGCACAATGGAGAAGTTGACAGACACGGAGTCCAGTGGACATTGGAGTGGGATGGTGATGCTCAGAACCTGGAGAGTTTTCTTACTCCATGAGCATACCTATGAGGAGATGGTCCAGCTTTCCCCCACAGCGATTTCATGCTGGGGTGTATCTGGCTGATGGGGCAGCCCACCCAGGCGATCTCCCCAGGCCTCTTTTCTTTACACACCCTCTCTAATCCTGGGAAAGCAGCCACGGGATCCAGAACTGGGAGCCTCTTGTTAAACAGCCAAAGCAAGAGGAGTCCTTGCTTCAGGAACAGGAAGAATTATCCACACCAGCTGAAATGGGCTGTGATTTATTATTTTCTTTTTTTTTTTTTTAATCCACCTGCTGGCTCTGGAGGAAGAGGCTGGATGTGGATATGTCACTGGCAGGGCAGTGGTGAGGTTGGTGGTATTATTCTGGTGCTGAGGCTCACCATGAAGGCACAAAGCATCCCTCTCCTTGGCATACTGTTAAAGAGACTTTCACCAAAACAAGCCCAGTAAGACTCAAAGCCATGGACCCACAGCTGCTCTCTGAGGCTGGAGGAGTCCAGCAGCCCCCTGGACCAGCCCCAGTAACCTCTGTAGTCATTCCCAGTAACCTCCATACCAATCCCCAGACACCTCCATACCAGCTTGCAGTAACCTCCATATGAGTTCTCAGTGACCCCCATACCAGCCCCGGGAGACCCCTGTACCAGTACGGTGGGCTCTAGGCAGGGGTTTGCCCTGTTGCTCTCACCTGGGGACATGCAGAGGGACACCCCACCTCCCAGCAGAGGAGGGTGGGGACAACAACATGTCCCCCAGTGCTGGACCCCGTGGGGTGGCACAAAAACCTGCAGGGGGTTCGAAATGTCCCAGGAGTCCTAAGCCCTCAACATCCACCTGGGGGTGGGTCTGGCACTGTGCCCCTCCACCTCCTGCCATGCACCCCAGGCCAAAATAAGCTGGGACTAACTTTGCCCCCAGCCTTGTGCCACCAATGGGATCTATTGCACGAGATGCAAATCCCTGTCAATGGCTGAAACTGCTCCAGTGAGGTCCTCTGACCCACTCCCAAGCACTGGGGAGGGGACTGGAGTTATGGGAAGGTTGCTGTGATGAAGTTATTAGCTCTGGAATCACTAATTGTTGCTGGATTAATGACTCTTTTGTCCAGTGAGCTGCCTTTTGGTGGGTTGTGTGCCGGGCAGTTGTTTTCATGCCAGCTGCTGTGTAGTTGGATGTTCTTTGGTATTTAGTTTGATCCTATTAAGGTAGATCTCAATTAATTAGGCAGGAGCCAGAGAGACAAAGAGGGACGCCGGTGCCATCAATTTTAGTCTTGTCATCATGCTTTCTGCAACCAGGAGGCGGTGGAGAAAGTGGGAAGGGTCATGGGATATGGCTTCTGGGCATGGAACCAGTGGGAGATGGGAATGGGGCAGGCAGGTGGGGTCTCCCAGAGGGTTTCCCAGAGGGTCCCCTGCCCACTGCTCAGGAGTGCCAGGTGTTCTGTCCCCCCCCATCCCTGTGGGAAGGCAGTTGGAGCCACCGAGGTCCCAACCCCTTGGGTGGTGGGGTCCTGTTCTGCACTGCTGCTGGTTGGACCCTGAAGTATCCCATACAACAGGATTCCTGAGAACTCAGTGGTGAGTGCTTTGGTGCAGCAGGAGCGTCTCCCAGGCATTCCCATGTGATGCTGGCTGGATGCTGCTGTCACATCTGTGTGGGGCCACAGGAAGGGGGAGCACCCGGTGGGCTCTCCAGCACCCCCAATTTGAGCCTCCTCCCCCACACCCTCTGCTCCCATCTTCCATGCCTGCTGATGGAGTGGCTCCAAGCGCCGGTGCGTCGGCTCAGCCTTGGTGAGAGGCCAGCAAATGGATCTCAAGGGCCCCCCTGACATTCCTCCTTCCTTCCCTTTGAAGGAGAAGTGCCCCTTGGAGCTGCCCTCGATGCTAATGCACGGGGCGGGAGTGGGTGCTGGTAAAAGTCAAGGTGAGCAAAAGGCTTTCAAGTCCCTTGGAAAGGCCAAGGAGGCCCAGGGATGACTCCAATCTCTGCTGCTGGTGCTGGGATTGAAGTGTTGGGGTGCATCCCAATATGCTGCTGACAGGTATGATGTCCCCTGCAGTGTTCCCATGTCAGAACTTGGGATACAGGGGGTGCAAGAAGTGATGGGGCCATGCCAGATCCTTCCTGGGGATGGAGCTGCTGGAGGCATGGAGGGTTTCAGGGGCTGGTTGGGTGCAGGGATGGGCGTGCAGGATGGTGCAGGGGGCTTGGGGATGGTTTGATGGGAATGCGTAGGGTGCTGGGATGGGGAAGCTGGAGTGCAGGAGGGCTGCAAGTGGTACTGAGATAGGGTCCAGGGGGTGGCTGCTTTGTACAGTGTGTGCTGAGGGTGCAGGATGGATGCAGGATGGATACAGAGTGGTTCCAGGATGGATCCAGGATGGGTGTTGTAGGTGCAGAATGAGTGCAGAGGGTGCAAGATGGGTGCTGTGAGTGCTGGGTGGGTGCAGGATGGGTGCTGTGGGGTGAAGAATGGGTGCTGTGAGTACATGATGGGTGCAGAATGGATGCAGGATGGGTGCTGTGAATGCTGTGGGTACACGATGAATGCAGGATGGGTGCAGGATCGATGCAGGATGGGTGCTGTGGGTACACGATGGGTGCAGGATGGGCACGGGGGTACAGGAGGGATGCAGGATGGGTGAAGGATGGGTGCTGTGGGTACAGAATGGGTGCAGGATGGGTGCTGTGGATGCTGTGAGTACAGGATGGATGCAGGATGGGTGCTCGGTGCAGCGCTCCCTCCCGCCGCCAGGGGGCGCACTCCGCCGCTCGCGGGCGGTCTGGCCAGGCAGCCCCTCCTCGCTGGTCCGCGGCCGGAAGCGGAAGTAACCGTGCCGCCCTCCCGGCGCTGGCGGTGGCGTAAAGATGGCGGCGACCATGGCGTGAGGGGCACCCGGCTCAGCCCCGGCGGTGAGCGCGGCCGCGGTGCCCCCGGGCCCTAAACCGGGCCCCCCGTGTCCCCCTAACCCCAGGCCAGCTAGAGAGCAGCTGGGAGCCTTTCTCCCTTCGGCGGGCGGGCTCGCAGCTGCCCCCGGGCTTCCCCTGGCGCTCAGTCCCTCCACAGCCCTAAGGGACCGGGGCTCCCCTCTCCCGCCTCGGAGGCCGGTCTGGACGCATAGCGGTGTCCCCTTCTGTGCCCCCTACCCCCTGCTCCCTCCGTTCTTTCCAAGCCGTTCCTTGTGCCTTTCACCAGGTCTGTGGATTATCCTTGGTCTCCGTCCTCAGTGTCTGGAAGCTCCCTTCATTCCACCCGTGCCTGCCCCCCCTTCCTGGTGCCCTCCCTGCCTTCCCAGTACCCTGCTGTGTTTCTCTGGTCAGCAGGCAGACCTGCAGGTACCATCACCTCTCAGTGTACTGGGGACACTTTTGAGCTCCCTTTGTTTCCCTGGTGTCTCCCACTAAGATCTCTCTCCCAGTCTCTTTACCTGCTCCCAGTGTCCTCCCATGCTATCTGCCCACTTCCAAAGGCAACCTTGCCCCTCTTAGCCGACCCCCTTGGGGTGCTGTGGGTCCCTGTGAGCAGGTTCCCATGTGCCCTGAGTTCCACCCCATGTGTTCCCAGAGCACACGTGCTGTCCCTGCAGGATGAGGATGAGGTAGAGCCCTGACCATGGACCATGACGCCCCCACAATCCGTCCCCGGCGCATCCAGAACCAGAATGTCATCCACCGCCTGGAGCGCCGCAGGATCAGCTCAGGCAAGGCCGGCACCCACTGGCACCAGGTCCGCGTCTTTCACCAGAATGTCTTCCCCAACTTCACTGTGGTCAACGTGGAGAAGCCGCCCTGCTTCCTGCGCAAGTTTTCCCCCGACGGCCGCTACTTCATCGCCTTCTCCTCCGACCAGACCTCCCTGGAGATCTATGAGTACCAGGGCTGCCAGGCGGCCGAGGACCTCCTTCAGGGCTATGAGGGGGAGATCCTGGCCAATGGCAATGACCAGAGGTCCGTCAACATACGGGGGCGGCTCTTTGAGCGCTTCTTCGTGCTGCTGCACATCACCAACGTGGCCTCCAATGGGGAGCACCTGAACCGGGAGTGCAGCCTGTTCACAGACGACTGCCGGTACGTGATCGTGGGCTCGGCTGCGTACCTGCCCGAGGAGCCACACCCACCCTTCTTTGAGGTGTACCGCAACAGCGAGTCTGTGACCCCCAACCCGCGCTCCCCCCTCGAGGATTACTCCCTGCACATCATAGACCTCCACACAGGCAGGCTGTGTGACACACGGACTTTCAAGTGTGACAAGGTCATCCTGTCCCACAATCAGGGGCTGTACCTCTACAAGAACATCCTGGCCATTCTCTCCGTGCAGCAACAGACAATCCATGTCTTTCAGGTGACGCCTGAGGGGACATTCATTGATGTACGGACCATCGGCCGCTTCTGCTATGAGGATGATCTCCTGACCCTGTCTGCGGTGTATCCTGAGGTGCAGCGGGACACTCAGACTGGGATGGCCAACCCCTACAAAGAGCCCTTCATAAACTCCCTGAAGCACAGGCTGCTGGTGTACCTGTGGAGAAGGGCTGAGCAGGATGGAAGTGCCATAGCAAAAAGGAGGTTCTTCCAGTACTTTGACCAGCTGAGGCAGCTCCGCATGTGGAAGATGCAGCTCCTGGATGAGAACCATCTCTTTATCAAATACACTAGTGAGGATGTGGTCACGCTGCGGGTGACGGATCCTTCCCAGGTATAGAATCATGGAATGGTTTGGGTTGGAAGGGAACTTAAAGATCATCTAATTTCAACTGACCTGCCATGGACAGGGACATCTGTTAGACCAGGTTGCTAAGGTACTGCCTCCTTCCTCAGTCTGCTCATTGCTTTGGGACAAGTGCTCAAGCAGTACAATGCTTATTTCTTAGCTGAGCCTGTGAATGTTTAGGATCCCATTAGGATCCATTAAGATCTTCATTCTTGCATGAACATCTGCTGCATCTGATATTAAATCACTTTTGTATCTTTTGTTTGCATAATTTCATCTCTTGCTTCTCAGCTGAAAAATGAGAGAGAAAATATCTGGCGTGGTTAGTGAGTCCCCTTTCTGCAGGAATTGTTCCCCATGCTCATAGATGCTGTACAATCTTCTTTCTTTCTCAGATCCCCATCTGTATTTATTTTTAGCTGATATTTCATATAGTCCACTTAAATTGTAGAGGTAGTCTCTCCCTTTTCTCATGTATCTTCAAGCATGTTTTTCAAATATAGTCTTCATTTTTTTTCTGCAATAGAATTATCTTTCTGTTCTGCCTGCATACTTACTTACTCTTTCAAGCTTCAGTAAAAGATAGTATTTATGATCTCTCCAAAGTGGAGTAGTAGCTGTTAGATCTGGCTAATGTGCCAATTGCTTCTTTCAGTTCAGTACTGAAGAAGTGGAATTAGAGCAAATGTAGCTCAGTCAGTGCTGTGTCCCTCCAGACATTTCACCACCCTGCAGGTTGATGATCTCTTTTCACTGCTGTTAGAGTGGTAGTCACATTTTGAGCTCTGTGGAACTGAAATTTTTTAAAATTTTTTTTAACTGGTTTTTATTCCTTTAAATCAGCTTGAGTTTTATTCTGTTTAGAGTATTTAATAACAGTTTGTAATAAATCTCCAGTCCTGCATACAGGTCCCATTGTTCCCTGCTTGTTTGCTTATCTCTCATACCCTTCTCTTCTCATCTTTGTCAGATCCAGGACCTAGGTCGCAGAAGAAATAGACAGTAGCTCTTTACATGTTGCCATAGTCTATTTCTGGAAGATGACTTTTGTTTGTTTTATTTTTCTTTTCTGTGGTGTTTGGAGGAGTTGCTTTGTGAGGAAATAGGAAAGGCTTAATGTAACCCATTTTGCCTATGGGTGTAAAACTGAATGTTTGTGTCATGAATATCAAAGCTCTGTGGAAGTGGCCTGTAATGTTCTGCTCATTGCTGGTGTCTGGAACGAGCTCCTGACCCTCATGTAAATATCTGTGTCAGGCTCAGCTCTGCGCTCCGCTGTGATTACCTGGGCTTTTGTACCTGCTTTGCTTCAGAGAGTTCTCGATTCTCTTCACCCAGGGATTACTTTAAAATGCAGGTTTGTGGCTTGTTTAGCCTCAGGCACTGAGTTATGCTGGAGGAAAGCATCGCATTTCTCAGTTCTTCCAGTAGAGAATTCCAGATGTAGAGCAGTCTCTGCAGACATGCCTGAGTGTAGGTGTTGTGTTAGGGCTTCCTGGAGAAAACTTGGCTCACGAAATACCTACAGCTCCAATTTTTCTTTCATCTATCAGACAAGGAACATGAAGTTTCATCCAATTTCAGGCTCCTCTCTCCTCCCTGGCTTCTCTGCCAAGAAGGTTGAAGAGTCGCTGTTCATGCTTGTGGGTTGTATGTTTTTTTCTGGGTCTGCACCAAATCCGTTGAGATTTTTAATCGTGTGCTGTGCATATGTAGCTTGGGGGTTGTTGTTGCTCTTCCAAGTTTATGTTGATAGACTTGACAGCTTTGCAGCATGATTTCTGTGACACTCAGCTGCTGCCTCCCATGCTGTGATGATGTTTTGTTGGTGTTACGGGTGCTGCTAAAAAGCAGTGAGGGTAGTTTTCCTGCTCAGGGACATCCTGTAGGTGTGTCTGTGTGTTAACCTGGCCAAGGAACGTTTTTATTTAAGATTGGAGGATACTCCCTGCAGTCTCCAGTGATTTAAACAGTTTTTCCTTGTGCTGTCTCCTTTTATTTTCTCTGCACTCCAACCCTTTATTTCAGAAGGGCTTCCCTTTCCTTAGGCAGTAACTAGTGAGTAACCTCATCTAGCGCACTTCCTTTTGACATGTGGGGGCTGGATTGTATTCTCACAGTTTATTTTGGAGCTAGAAAACAAACAAACCTTGTGATATTTGGAGGTGGGTGGGGAGGGCAGAGTGCCTGCCGTCATCCCTGAGCATTGTTTTTGGGAGCAGGAGGTGAAGCATGTAGAAGCTGCCTCTATTGACAGACGATTAATCAGACACGTGCATATACCACGGGAATTCATTACCTCTGAAGTGGAGGCAGGTTTTACTTTGGGGTGCCAGCACTCCTGTCTCTAATGAAAGCTAACAGAGAATTGAGTGTGTCCTTTCCCAGTGGGATAGGAATGTCATCTCCTTTTGATGTAGCTGCACTGACACAATGTCACCTTTTTCCCAATTTCATGCCAGGAAACATTGCCATTGCCAAATCCACAGCACAATACAAGGGCCTTCTTGCACAAGAATGTCAGCATTAAAAAGAGGTCATTAATAGCTTTCAGATCTTCATTTCTGTGCTGGCAGGGTACCCAGAGGGCACAACTTTCTGTGGGCAGTGGTGTAGTGCACAGTACACTAAAAAGCTCATCTCTGTGTGATGCACATATCAAGAAGGGGAAGAAAATAATGTCTCTGCACAGAGGGAAAAATAATTTATGGCCAGCTAGCACTGGATCTAAAGTAATTTTGTCAGCTGGAATGAAAATTAAATTTGACCCTTGAGAAAGCATTTTGGATTTGGTGGATGGGGCCAGAGAGGAAGAGAAAACAGAACTATTGCATCCCATTTGAGTTGAAAAATGGGAAGCCCGTGAAGTTTTCTTCATAAATAATCACAGTTAAGAGACGGATTATTTGGTGCATGTTGAGGCGTCTGAATAGGAGACTAGATTAGTGTGAGGATGTGAGATTCTCCTGCACTGTGGAGAAATTTGGATAGGGTCTGTGGTGTGATGTGGGGAGAAGGAAGGAAGAGCTTCCCCAGCTGTGCTCTCCAGGGTAACCACTCTGCCTCTCTCCCCAGCCCTCGTTCTTTGTCGTGTACAACATGGTGACCACGGAGGTTATCGCAGTGTTCGAGAACACATCCGATGAGCTGCTGGAACTGTTTGAGAACTTCTGTGACCTCTTCAGGAATGCCACCCTGCACAGTGAGGCTGTCCAGTTCCCCTGCTCAGCTTCCAGCAACAACTTTGCCAGGCAGATCCAGCGCCGGTGAGCCATTTGGAGCATGCTTTATACCGTATAGACACACGCTCACCCCCGTCCACTGAAGGCCAGTATCAAATAACAACTGACAAAACCAGTTCCTTTAGTCCCCTTTGCAGTGTGATGCAAGGGGCAGACTTGTACATTGTTAATCTTGTAGCCTCATGCATTTGATTTTATATTCCACAGCATCTGCCTTGTTACAGGAAGGAACAAAGCAGTGGCAGTCCAGTGCTTAGTAGAAGGAAAAGGAATTTTGAGGGAAAGATGTTTCCATCTCTCCTTGAGCAATAAGTCTTCTGGAGATTATTAAAGTGTTACTGCCCAGTAGCTTTGGTCCCTGAAGATACAATTTGTCAAGATTTTGGCATCATCTAGTTGGATGTATTTTGCCAAGTGATGTTATTTGAATTTAGCGTGTATCAAACTATGTTCTGTAGCATTTTCCTCAACATCAGTCATAAGGTTGTGGTTCTCATCAAACTGTGCTAGGAGAAAGGAAATTCATCTGCTTAGACCTGTCATGAAAGCTGAGCAAAATACCAAAATAACCTGGCTTTCTAGAATGTGCTTTAACAGTCAAACATAGTTTTAATGAGGCGGAGTGTGTTATTTCTCTTGGAATATATTTTTTTGTGACTCAGGGTGTGTTGTTCTTACAGTGACTTGTTTCACATCATCCAGAGTACTTGGCATTCACTTATGGGCATCAAGCTTCTGTTGATTTTAGGTTGATGTCACATAAGTATGACGAAGTTGACTATGTCTGTAACTTTCTAGAGCTGCCTATCAGGAAACCCATAATGCTTAGTGGAAGAGAGAATGAGGGAATTCACCAGAGACTCCTGAAGAGCAACTCCTGCTTTGTATCAAAGTAGAGAGGAGAATCTTTTCATTCTCTTGGCTACAAGGACCTGTAGCAGTAGTGTTGTAACTTCCACAGCAAAGTATCATTGAGAATAATCCAGAGTGAGCTGGCTCTTGACTAAGTGTTTCTGGTCCAATGGATATGTTTAACCCTCCTTGATGTCTGACATCCCTGCAGCTGATCTGACTGTTCTTGCACATGGAAAGCTTAAAATTTTATTTGGAAAGAGAAATCCAGCCTGAGTTAGTGTCTCCCCCAGGAAGAGCTTTCAGCTCACTCTGGTTTCTGAAGAGCTTTGTGCTTCTTGTTAAGGTTCTTCCTCATCTAAGGTTTCTCCCTTAAAACGTAGTGGCCAGAGAGAGGGGGTTTCTCAAGTCAGCATTAATGGCTCAGCTGTTACTGTCAAACCCTTTTGCTTTTGCTTCTACTGTTTCCAGGCTTCATGGTAAAACTTGGGTTGACTGATAACTTGCTAATCCATCTCTCCCTGTTTCTCTTTCCGTTCATTTCCTGTACTGCAGAACAGCTGGGGACAGACCATGTGAGTAGGCACCGTCTTCTGTCAGTTTGGACTTTCAGGGCAGAAACAGTAATGATGAGGGAGGATAAAAAGGTCACCAGAACTGGCTGATGCTTGAATCACTGTGATACATCTTTGTATATGAGCTGATTTAGCTCTTAAACTGCTGCTGCTTTCTTTCCTGGACTGTTTTCCTCCTCAGTTTATTTAAGTTTTTGTGGCCTTTGTGAACAAAACATGTTTCTTGGTTTGTTGCAGGTTCAAGGACACCATCGTGAACGCCAAGTACGGAGGGCACACGGAGGCCGTGCGGCGGCTGCTGGGGCAGCTGCCAATCAGCGCCCAGTCCTACAGTGGCAGCCCCTACCTCGACCTCTCCCTTTTCAGCTATGATGACAAGTGGGTGTCAGTCATGGAGCGGCCCAAGACCTGTGGTGATCACCCCATAAGGTATGGGACAGGCCCAAGAAGCTGTATGTGAGGAGGGCAGGACAAGAGTCATTCTAAATCACCTCTGCCGTGTGGTGTCACATGTGCAGAAAAGGGAGTAGATTGAGGGCCTTTCGCTTAGGAAATCCTTTCACCAGGAGGTTTATTTCATCAGTCTCACAAAGCTTGGCCTCTCTTCTTTGCAGTAACTTGTGTGTGTGGGAGGCCTCTTCAGGTTTTCTCACTGTGCTGCTCCAAGGGAATGTTCATGTAGGGAAGCCTGAGCCTTTTCCTGTGAGTGGTCTTGTTCCTCTTCCTCTTCTTGCAGTTGTGTTTGGGCTGCAGAGTGATACAGTTCTCTATGCCTGCTTTCTGTGTTGGAAGGATTCTTTTCGAGCATGTGGGTTTAGCTGGCAAGGATTATCTGGTTTGTCCTGTGAATAAAATAGTGTCTGGGTTAGGTGTTACTCAGAGTGCTTGTGGTATTGATTTAGCTGTTTTCAGGCTTCCCTTGTTTACAGTTCTCACCCTGGGAGCTTCATTCCTCTCATACGCCCCTTCTCTCTGTGAGCTGTAGGAAATATCTGTCTGTAGTAGGAGCTTTAGCCAGGTCTAAGGGCCATTCAGTGCCTCTCCTGTCTGCGTCTGATGCTGGCAGAAGGTATATGTCTAAGCTTGGGAAAAAGGGGGTTTGCAATGCTTCCTGTAGAAACACTGGGACTGTTTGTTTTTTTTGTTGTGTGTTTTTTTGTTGGCTGCAGCCATGGCTGCAGGCAGTAGTGGTTAAAAATCCAACAACTCTGGTCTGAAAGGCTCAAAGAGGCTGAGTTCTCCAGGCAGAATAGTCTTTCCACTCACAGTACTGCAGAAGCAAACCTATACTCTGAAAACAAAGACAGCCTTCAATGCCTGAGTGCTTTGTTTAGTGACTGCACACATGTTGGGGGCTCAGGCAGCCTAGGGAGATCATTCTGGTCTGCTTCTCAACTTTATTTTCATCAATTCACTCTCAAAAAAGTGTTTTCATATCTCCCCTGGCCCTGACTCAGGTGGCAGGGAACTTCTGATTATTCCTGAGCTCTCAATTCCCAAATTATGTATATTTAATTGATTTTTCTGCCTGTATGATTTGGTTTGATCTCCAGCTTCCATGTTATCTGCAGAGAAAGCCTGCCCTTTTCCCCCTTGTCATGCTTGACGTTGGCAAAACTTGCAGGGTGGCAGTTGTCTGCCAGCACCAACCTGCGCCCGGCTCCTGCAGACAAAAGGGAGCAGACCGGCAGTCATTTGCTGTGGTTGAGTCTTTGTAGTAAACAAAGCAAAGTGCCACCTTCCCTCCCTCCCCTGAGCAAACCGGCATTTCAGAGCCAGAGCTTTTAAAGCTCAAAGCTGTGCAGAGTCAATTAGGACTTGAATAGAGCCTCTGAGCAGTGGGACTCCTGGTTTTTGGAAAGTAAGCAGAAGATGAGGCGCTAACCTTAACCATTCAATAGCTCAAATAGTGCTGCTGTGGTTCTCACATGCAAAACAAAGGGATTAATAAAATAATGGCAGCTGCCTGTTGTGGTTTGAGGGTTTGGAAATGAGGGACCGCAGGATTTGTAATGTAAGTCCTGTAATTGTCTGGAATGAAAAGCCCTTCAGCAGCTAAGGGTGTTACAATCTGTGTGCAGTTTCCTGGCACAGTGTATGAGCTAGGAAGGCCTCCAGACCTTTTCCACATCAATTCAGCGCTTCTGTGCACTGTGTCCTTTTAACCCTTAGTGCCTTTCGGTATCCCAGAAGGTTCAGCTCTCAATTAAGGCTACTTAAGAGACCAGTGGTTGTTTACTCTCAGGTGAGAAGGATTTTAGGTCCCCCATCACCACCACCTTTCAGTCTCTTTTCAGGAGGCTGGAGGATATATTCAGTGGGTGAAATGATGGTACTTGTGAGGAAGAAGCTCTCACACAACTCTACCTATAGCAGGGGGTCCCTAAAATCCATCTAGATGGCTAATAAGGAGCCATTTAACCAAAGAATTGGTCTGCAGATAAATCTTCCATTTTCCTACAGTTTGAAAAAGCTGGTCTTGCTGTTTCTGTTGACATACAATTTTATATTGCAGTGCCTAATTTATCCCCAGAGTGAGAGCCCATGAAAATGGCCTCTGATTGCAGAGCACTTTTAAAAATACATTTAAAAATACCAAACTGAGAACATCTTTTAGATTACAGGGAGCTTCATCTTGAGTAGTAAATTGTTGTGAATTGGGGGAGAGAGGAACAGACGGGGGACTGTGCTTTATTTAAAGAATGACCCTCTGCATACCCAGCCTTGTGTAGGAGGGAAAGGGCTTTTTGAAAAGCCAAATACCAAGATTGTGATTCTCTTGCTGGGTTCTTGTGTGCAATTTTCAGGCAGGGCTGGCTGGCACTTTGATTCAGAGGAAGGGAGAGGAGAGTGGCCCTCCAGGAAGAACATGAGGTTCTCAATAGGCTATGTTGTTAAAATGTGGAGTATGTCTGCTCCCGAAACAGCATTGCCAGTATCTGTCATCAGTTGTTCTTCCAGACTAAGAGCTGAGTGCATTGTGTTGCTGGCAGGGGGGAGATGTGCTCCAAGATTAAAAGCATTCTTTGAATTAAAATCAGAGGAAAATGCAAAATATCTTAGTGTACTAAGTGTTAGTGGAAAAGGAAACATCTGTGGGGCAAAATGGCAATTCTGTGTTCAAAACTGGAAGAGGTCTAATGAAAATGGACTAACAAACTGAGACAACTTCAGGATGAGGACTTGAGTTAGAGCCCAGCTACTTTGTGAAGGTATAACATCCACAAACCTTCACCACGGCATCCCAGAAACTTCCTCCAAAATCTTGGGGAGTGTGAGATCATCACAGAATGTCCCATGTTCTGACAGCAGCAGAGGACAGGAGTGTTACCGGGGCTTATATCAGTTATACACTGTGTGCAGAGAAAGTTCAAGAAGCAAAGAGCTGCCCTAGATTTCCCTCTATTTTCAACACTATTTGCCTTATTCCCTTGGCAGTACGTGCTCTGTGTTGGAGCTCTGTTCCAGAGCTCACCTGTTTGGACACACTCATGGGCTTGACTCACAGGCAGATGTACGGGTGACAGCAGACAGATGTAAAGCTTTCCTTGACCTCTGCCCTTGCTGTGATTGTTGAATCCAATCCACCAGGTTCTTCCTGCCCAACCTATCTCATTAATGCTTTTTTGATGTAAATCTAAAAGGAACCGCAAAGCCTTGCTTAAGCTGTACAGTACAACACAGCACCCTTGAGCAGGATTGGATCAAGTTTCCTCAGTTGAACAGGAAGGTATTGAGGCACAAAAACAGCAGTGTAAAGCCTTCCGTGGCAGCACCACAAAGGGGAAGGGATAGCCTTACACTCTCAGTGAAGGCCATTGCTAAGAGAAGTGAGCTCAGTTCTATATGGTAAATCTGCCTTAGGGATCAAGGGGAGCAGCTTGCATGAAGAGAGGATGGAGGGCCAGCACAGGTCAGGTCTGAACCAAACTTACTCTCTCTTTTGAAGTCAGCTTTGTGCACCAAAATGACAGGCAGAGTTCTCTCACTGCTAATACTAAAATGAATCAAAGCTTTTCTAGACAGTGGAAAACAACTGCTCTGGGAGGGACTTTGCTGAATAGACAAGAGTCAGACACCAAGCTGAGGACCTCCTGCCCCTGAGGGAGTACCAGAGACTGAGCAAGGCACTCTTATGTGTGAAGAGCCCAGATGCTAAAGTCCATAGTCAGGAACAGCCATAATTGCCTTTCTCTTCCTTTCAGATTTTACGCTCGTGATTCTGGCCTCCTGAAGTTTGAGATCCAGGCGGGACTCCTGGGGCGGCCCATCAATCACACAGTGCGACGCCTGGTCGCCTTCACCTTCCACCCCTTCGAGCCCTTTGCCATCTCGGTGCAGCGCACCAACGCTGAGTACGTGGTCAACTTCCACATGAGGCACAGCTGCACGTAGTGGGACTCACAGCCGAGGCTGCTGCTCTCCTTGGGTCTACCAAAGCCAGACAGTCACATCTTCTGGGAAACCAAGCAGTTGCTCGTGTCAAGAAACCTAACCTGGGAGCTCCTGCCAGTGGCATCTCACAGGGCCCTTGGCTCAGGAAGGCTGACCCACCCCAACTGGGCGTGTGGATGTTTCTCCTGACCCTGTTTGTACTGCAGGGGTCCCACTGCATTAAGCACTGCTGTGCTTCCCTATTTTTGTGGATGAACAAAACATGGCTGAGGTTTCCTTTTCTGGTTTGCCAGAGGCATATCCATTTTCTATCTGGCTGTAGGTCTTAAGATGGCAGAGATGGAGCTTTGCATCACATTTGTTGAGCTTTCTCTTCTGCACTGATGCTCTCCTACCTTGTTGGGCAAACAACATGTCATAGAGGGGATGGATGGGAGCCATGGGGAGGGCTTGGATACAGCTACCCCTGTTTGTATCTTCAGTATTGCTAGGGAAACAAGGTTCTGCTCTCCTCCCCTCAGTGTACTCACATGATGTTAATATGCAAGAGGTCAGGAAAAAAAGGAGTGAGAAATCACTACAACTGAGAGACATGAGGTGTGTTCCTGACTCTTATGCAAGTCACTTAATCTTTGTGCCTTAGTATCTGTAAAAGCTCCTAAGTGAGAGGTGGTGTGTTAATACCAGCAAGCCAGGGCAGCTGGTTGTGTCTCTAATGCACAAGAAGGTGGGCACAGAAGGAAGATGGGTAGCTGGGAAGGGTGTGGGGAGCAACAGCAGCTGCTTGATCACCTTAGAAGGACTTTCTTGCAGAATGGTGGGGTGAATTCTCATGGCTGTCTGCAGTTCTGCTGTTGGGAGACCCAGCTGCTGGCACCCTCATGTGTGTTGGAGTATGAGCATGGAAAATTAGTAGCATTTGGGTTTGCCCAGGAAGGAGGGATGAGACTGTTCACTGCTGGACTTTTGCAGTTATGAGATGAGCTTGTTGACTTAAGTTGCTTACTTCTCCCTGTTTGATACACTGTTCTCTGTGAGAACCTGCTGTTCCCAGGCTTCAGGGCACACCTGGCTGGTGTGTTCGTGCTGGCTGGACCACAGCAGTTTTTATACTGCTGATAAATTAAGCTCCTGGGTGTAATTACCTGCCACTATGGTCTGGTAAGAATGCTGGCCTGCCCTTCTCTCTTAAAAATGGAGTTTTTGGTTGTAGGCCAGGATCTGGGGTGTTTTGCCCATGGGCTGGTCTGCAGCTGTGTGCTGCCAGGCAGCACAACCATCCCGACATTGTGAGTGCTCTGTCAGAAGCTGGAGCCTGTTGTCCCATTCCTATAGGAGATACAGGGGGGGCATTAGAAAATTGGTGCTAATACACAGGAAACCTTCTAAAGGACCCTGTGGGTATCTTGTTTGGACCAAATGAACTGTGGGTGATGTGTTGTGGTGACATGTCTGGGAAGAGTTGGAGTCAGACATTAATTTTGCTGGGAATGCATAGGAAAAGAATTGTGTGGGTCTTGGTGCCTGATTATGGCATGAATGGTGGTCCTCGAAATCGAGGGTGCCCTGAGGTCCTTCAATCAGCCTTTACTCTCTGCCTCATGGTACTTCTCTGCTCTCCTGGCCTTGCTGGACATATTTCTAGGGAAGACATTGCATTTCACCGCTCTCTTCCTGATGTTTGCACTGCTGGTGTCTCAGGTCTGTCAGGAGTGATAGTGGGTCAGAACACTGCTAACAGGAGTTGTCAGGCCACGCGTGCTTTAGCTGCAGATTTCTCTCCATCTAATAACACTATTTGTCAAGGTTTTAGGTTTTTATCCTGTGATCTGTTCCTGAAACATTCAATTAAACCTCCAAGTGGAGAATCATTTGCACACTGTAGATCATGGATTTACCTCCTTCTGCACTACTCTGACAGCTGTTCACACTTCAGTATGAGAGTTTTTTTTTCTTTTCCAAAGCTTTCAGGAGCTCTGTCTGAGACTGGGTTTACTTCTTGGTATCAGCCTCAGCAGTTCTGTCCTTACTAAAATAGCTCCATTTAGATTTTTTTCCAGTGGCAAAAACATGAACTACTTCAGCATTTCTGTAGTGGGGGCTTTTGCTGAATTCAGGCTGCGTTGTGTGAAGCAGAGTGTGGCACAAATTGTTGGACTTAGGGCTGAGAGACCAGAGATCTGTTTTCAGCTCTGTTATTAAATTGTTCTGTGACTGGGGGCAAATCTCTTGCTATTCCAGCTGGTGTTTTCTTCTCTGTGAATGAGGCCGAAAACATGTTTTCAGCTTTTGTAAACCCCTTTGAGATTCATGGATAAAAAGTGCTCGGTAAGTGCTAAGTATTTTCTTATTATGTTTGCAGACAAACTGATCATTCTGGGTACTAATTGCCTTGGAGTAGCATAGTAGATCCTCTGGTCTTGGCTGCTGCATTTTGTATCTACAACAGAGTTAATTTTATTACAGAAGTGTATAAAAAGTCTCTCATGCTTGAAATTTTGATTCTTTTGTTTAAGAAACAAAAAGTGTGTGTGCGTGTGGTGGGAAGGGTGGGAGGAAAGAGGAGATATTTTCTACCTGATATTTTTCCTAGGTAAGGGTAAAGATTTGCTAGCAACACAAGACAAAAATGGAATAAACAGAATTTGCTTTAAGAGTCTGATTTATTGTCTTTGTGTTCTAAAATCTGAATAGTGCAAATGGTAATTACTTTGCTAAGAAGAGATTGGCAGGAGTGTGCCTTGGACTATGCAGGCATATCACATTGGAGTTTGCTGCCTCTTCTTGGAATTTGGAGTACAAATGTGCTCAAGAGCATTCCCACCTCAGGCATTTCTGTAGTTCTTGCCTCTTTCTCAAATTCTTGTCTACATGAACTAATGCTGGGAGAGGAATTCTTGGTCTTCGGTTATGTTTTCCTCTTTATATATTACAACTATTCCAACTTGTAGTTAGGGACTCTTCCTTTATTCCATTTACTGTATTTGTCTAAGCTTTTGGTCATTTTCTGCTGATAGTCCATGATCAAGAGATGAAAGCTTGTGGTTTAACCCCAGCTGGCAATTCAGCCCCACACAGCTGCTCACTCAATCTCCCACCAGCAGGATTGGGGAAAGAACTGGAAAAGTGAGAAAGCTTGTGGGTTAAGTTAAAGACAGGTAAATGAGTGGTTAAAAGCCACATTGCAAGCAAAGCAAAACTTGGAATTAAGTCCCACTTCCCACGCGCAGTTGGGTGTTCAGCATCTCTAGAAAAACGAGTCCATCACATGCAACTGCCCTAGCCAAAATCAGAACAAAGCTGAACACACCTTGCTTGGCAGAGAAGCTGTTGCCTGTCCACTGCTTTTAGGATGGGCAAAGGCACTCAGATTTTCCATGTGCTCTTCCCTGCTGCTTTGCAGAATATTGTGGCTGAGAATATGTGATCAGGACCTTCCCAAAGTGTGGGATCCCCTTGTAATCCACTGCTGCTCTGTAACAGCCTGGCAGCATCCCTGTTTGTGTTAGTCCCTCTAAGCATGCGTGTCTTGAGCATGAAAGTGATTTTCCTTTGAACCTTTTCTCCATCTTCCTGTGTGCAGCTCTCAGATTCTTTCCTGCACAGACCTCGAGCATACCAGAAAGCTCTTGAGCTTGTGGCTTTTCAGATAGGCAGTAAATGACAAGGAGATGCTTGAGTTGGAAGCCATGTTTGACTGGCAGCACAATCCCATCTTTTGTTAGTTCTTGTGCTGCCTTTGCTTTTTAAAAAAAATGTAGTAAAAGTAGTACACTTGCATTCTTTCTTATATAGATGGCATTAGACAGCAAACTACAGAAATCCCATGAGAGTCAAATCTATGGATCCATTAATGATGTGCCCCTAACTAAAGACTCCTTTCAATTAACCTTCCAGTGCTCATGGCTGGCCCTGATTTAGCTCCCTGTATGTACTGACAGGATCTTCCTTTTGCTCAGGTGCTGCATCTATTACACTCTTTCCTTGATCCTTTTGAACCAGCTAGAAAAATCAGATTTCTGATGCTTTAAGAAGTCTCTTTGTTTATCTTCTCTGTCTTGCTGCTTTTCTGCCAGCTTTTCCTGCAGATCTCTCAAGGCTGTGGGCAGAGGGATGGTAAAGGGATGGCAATGAGACATGTGGCCCTCTGACAGCTTTTGTCCCTCTGTGAACCTGTAACAGGTGAAAGCTGCAGAGCAAATTGTTGGTCTAAGCAACAGAACAGGATTTTGTGTGTTTGCTTTTGCTTTTCTATACAAGTTCCAGAGTCCAGGTCATTGATGTGACAATCCTTGTGTTTCCCTGTCTTGTTACATGGTTGTAAGAGCTTTTCTGGCCAAACACTCCTCAGAAGGAGAGAATGGTGAAATGACTTTTAATTTTTAATTTTTTTTTCTTTAGAGCTGCAGGGGCCATGGGCTGAGCTGTGAAGTCAGTCACTATAGCAGTCCCAGCCTGGTGCTGGGTAGCCCTGGTCCCTGCTAGAGCTATTTGCTGGCCAAGGTTTGATTTGCCTTTGTTTCTCTTGGGGATGAGCTGCGCTTACTGTATAAGGAAATAAGCTCTCAGAAAAATAGCGATAGGAGAAAAACCCTGAATGGCACTTTTTTTTCCCCCTCGTGATGTTTTGACATAGAAATACTTCACCAGTTTTAAACCAGCAGTCTGAAAATTGGTAATTTACTGGTGACTGCCGTGGCCTTGCATGTGAGGAGACCTGGAAAAGGGCACAGTGCCCCTGGTCCCAGGTGCTCAGGGCTGTGCTGCAGCATCTGGGTAACACGTAGGGCCTCGCTGGGTTAATAAGGAGTGGAGGACATTGTGTGAGCACACAGGCTTTGCTGCATTTGAGCTGAGGTAATTTTTTACTGTGTCTCATTTGTTTTCTCCCAGAAGTTGCACCTAGGGCATCTTCTGGCTGTTGCAGTTCACTGGTGTGGTGATTACTGTCCTCAGTGAGTTTGCCAAGTGCACCTGCAAATTTGAAGACAGTTTTAGAAGAACGTGGCAGGGAGATGGCTCAGTGGCTGTCCTTGTCTGTCCAGAGATAGAAGGGCCACAGGGAGAGGTGCTGCCAGGGGCAATTTTATAGAGGAGGAGCAGCACAACATTTAGCCATTGTGGAAGACAATTCTATAGAAACTGCATCAAAGCAATGGAAAATCATGGTTAACTCTACAAAGTTCCCATCATTTTCTGTATTCTGCTTTGTCCGGGTATATACTGGAGCCTTTGGAATTTATCTTCTGTAGGTGACAGAACTAGCTTGAGTTCTGTCCTTTTAAAGCCAGGAACACATTACTTCTACTCTCCATGGCTGCCCTTCTTTTTGTTTCTCCCCAGCAGCTTTGCAACACGCTCAGCATGAGCCAGAGCAGCCCTGGCTGCTTCCAGAGTACTTCCTGAGCCCTGCTTTTGGCAGTGCACTGTTCCTCTTTGAAAGCTGCTCTTCCACAGGTTCATCCTTTCCTCTGCCAGTGTCCTTCCTCTATCCAGGTGTGTTGGGACAGCATGAGGTAGGGAGACTGGGGTATGAGAGGAAGTTGGGTGGCTCAGCACACTGTCTCCATTCTAGTGCCTGATGAACTGGGCAGCAGCTCCAGGTTCTCTTGGGTAGGGCTGGTGAGGATGCACTGGCAGTGCTGACATCCAGCCCTGTGCCTGAGCCCTGCCAGAACACAGCCTGGGGGTGCTGGAGCGCGAGAATGTGGTAAAACTGGCAGTTTGAGGGGTGAGAGCCAGGCAAGTGAGAGTCTTCCAGGGCTATCTGGCCACTGCTCGATGTGATTTTAGGGTGTTGTTAAGAGCAGTGGTCAGCGCTGCATCTCTCTGAATGCCTGCTCACTGCTGCCGAGCTGGTCATTTGATAGCTCCTCGGTGCTCCTCAAAGGCATAAAATGGAGCAATGCCGGATTAGATGTACCCACTGCCCTTGGTGAGCGGCGGGGAGATACGATCCTTGCTCTCCCGCCTCCGACCTGCTGGCGCCCAGTGCCGTCGCCACGGCAACGGGGAGAAACATCCATCCGCATGGAAACGGCCTTGCTGTGCCCAGCAACCGATTCGAGGGGGAGAGCGGTCCGGGTGATGAGCTGCAAGAGGTGAGGAGCACCAGCACCCCTGGACAACGAGCGGGGAGCCCCGGCCCGTGCCGCTGGGTGGAACCCACATCCTGCGGGGTGCCGCACCATCGGCACCGACCCTGCGTGTGGGACTCCCCTCCCAAAACACGGGCGCCGCCCCTGTTGAACATCCAGCGTGTGCTCTTGCATCTGTGATCGCGAAGGGTGGTTTTCATTGCTGTGGCTGCTGCCCTATTTTTTGGGGCTGGTCCTGAGGTCAGGGTAAGGTCCAGATTATCTGTGCTGATACCTGCGGCAGCGTAGGTAGGTCACTGGTTCAGCCCTGGCCGGTGAGTCTTTAATGCTTGTAAAATCCTGCTTTGTAAAGGAGAGGGAGCAACTGGCATCCAAACAGGGTCTCCTGTAACATAGGACAGACAAATGTCATCTTGACAGAGTGATTGTGTGGTGCAGCCTGTCTGGCTTTGGGCAGCAAAGTCTGAGTTAATCTCTCCTCATCCTGCCTCCTACCCCTTAAATCCCGTATCAGCTTCTTCTCCAGAGAAGGCTCAGATTTGAAGGCAATGTTGGTGCTGACCCGCTGGCTCTGATAAGGGCTGGGAAGAGCAGCTCTGCAGTGCAGCTGCTTGAGGCCCAGCAGGATTTGTCCCAGTTTTCCACTGGCCCTTTGATGGCTGTGCTCTCACTCTTGGCCACAAGATCACCAGGACAGGGATCTCCTCAATCAGCAGCACTGCTTCTCTTGGAGGGATTGTGGTAAACAGGCCTGGTATTACAACCATGTCCAAGGACAGATTCCTTCAGAGCATCTCCCAGTGCTGGAGCAGGCTGCTTCCCAGCCGTTGGCGTTACAGAGAAGTACAGAGGGCTGGAAGGTCTAAAGTAATTTGCATTCCTTTGCCAGTTTGACCCTGGCAGCTCAGGAAATAGGCATTTCTGTGGATTTGGCAGGTGCAAAATGAAAGGCAGCATCCATGTCTTGCCAAGGGACTGTGTAAGAGCCATGGCTAGCAATTAGGAGAACAAGTTGTTTGCCTGCAGGCTGGTGCATGAAGAGAGGAGTCCTATTTAACCTCACCTTGGGACCTGCAAAAGGGGCTGGGGCATAAAATATACGTCATTCTCCTGCCTGAAGCCCCAAGTTTTATTTGCTACCTGGAGCCCAGTGTGCAGTGGGAAGCCTGGCCTGCTCTTGTGCAGAGGAGCAGGCAGAGGGAGAAAGGGCCAAAAACTGGAGTCTTTAGTGGCTGGGAGGGCTGGTAGACAACAATCCCAGCTGCTCCAGGTTAGAGTTTGGCTTTGCAAAATGAATCATTAAGTGGCAAGGCACAGAGGAGGAATTTCAAAGCTGGCTCAGAAGGGTAGGAAGGTTTTGAGAACTGTTGTTGCTGCAGGGAGAGGCTTTGGAAGTTTCTAAATACAGGGGGATGATATGATCTTCATGCCTTCTTTAAAGTGGTGAATTGAAAGCCACAAAAAGCTGGTTGTGGTGGCAGGAAAGGCTCCTGGGCAAAGCCACTCCGTGCTTCTGATGTGGATGTCTGGCTGGGAGAACAGCAAAGGGGACCACATCTAGCCAGATTCTGGAGATCCCTTCTTTTCCTTCTCCTGACCTGTGCTGACTCTTGGACCGCAATCTGTGAGATTTTATATTTAGGAAATGAGGAATTTTGCTTGTTGGCATTTTTTTATGTTGTAATTTCCTTTCCCCTTTCCTTTCCCCTTTCCCCTTTCCTTTCCCCTTTCCTTTCCCCGCATCCGTACTTAGCATTCAGCCCCTTGCATCCAACCCTTTCTCCCTTCTGCCTCCTTTTTTTAAGAAAGACAAGTGGTGAAGCTGTTGCCAGTAGCTATCCCAAGCAATGGCTCTTGGGGCTTCACAGCTGCTGAGAGGTTTGGGTACAGGTGCACAGCCCTTGACTCTCCGTAGATGTGGGCAGAGGAAGAGTGTTACAGACTGGAGAAATGAAAGGACCCTGTCAAGTGGCACTAGTGCAGGGGAAGCTTGGAAAGCTCAGCAGAGGAGGGGTGAGTGGTTTCAAAATAAGGGAATAGCATCGAGGCTTGGCTCCCCTCTGCATCTCCCCAAGAGGCTCTGCAGCCCAGCTTCACCATCAGCTTGGGGATTTGGATGCTCTTAGACTGTTCATTAGTAAAACCTTTGAGCAGTTCCTACTGCTGTTGAGTACCCATTAATGCCTCTTGAGAAGAGAGGAAAGCATTGGGAAAGCACAAAAACAGTCTGAGGGTCCTTGATCTCTTTTTGATCTGAGGGGTCATGGGCTGAGGTTGGAGGGGAAGAGGGGCCAGGCAGGGATGCCAGGCATGAAAGCAACACTGTGATTATCTGCTGAAGTCTGAGTGCAAAAACATAACCTGATTTGAACTGCTACTTCTCCAAGTCTCCCAGAGGTGCTTTAGGGTTATAAACACCTCCTCAGAGACCTGCTTGGTGCACATCACAAGCCAGGTATTCCCACACCAGAGGGAAAGCCAGCAAAACCTGCACAGATGTCCGTAACAGCTGCAGCTGGGCTGCTGTAAGCCACCCCTGCTGCTACAGTTTATTAGCACTGCAGGGTTTGTCCCCTTCTCCTTGCCTGCTTGTGTGTACAGTCAGCTGTTAAAGGACACTGACTTCACTTAATGGTTTAATTGAATCTCACAAAGGGATCGAAATTGGCTGCCTGACTCTTGTTACTGAGATGCTCACAAAAGAAATAGTAAATCACCAATTCGGCAGATAAAACTGCAGTTCTGGGTAGAAAGTCCTTGTTGCTGGGGCCAGGGAAATAATTCCTCCTTGCAGAATAATATACTATTTGGGAGAAGGCTGGAGGCTATTTCTTCAAGTCACCGGGTGCCATTCCTGTCCAAAGGAAGGGTAACTGAGTTAGACTAACTCCCCAAGGTGGTATGGCACTCAGTAATGGGTAAACAGACCTGAGGCAGCATTTTATCTGTAAGTCAGGAGACTTCTGTGTTTTACACAGAGATTTATAGGGATACAATGGAAAGAGGTCCATGTGGTATTTTAAAATGTAAGTCAAAACCACAGAAAAGGCCAGCGTTGAACCAGGATGAAGCTTTGCAGCCAGTAGCAGTTTCAGAGCTTGTTTCACAGAAGAAAATCATCTTTGAGCTTAGGGAATCAGAGGTTAGGAGGGAATGAAGAGGAAAATGGCCAAAAGCAATGGGGAAGCCCAAAGTGAGATGATATGAACCTAATGAGGGTTTTAATGCTGTGGCCACACTACTGACAAGTAAAATAATTGCTGCTCAGGAGGAATGTGAGCCAGTAGGAATCAGTTTTCCACCCAGGCACCAAGAAAAGCAATTAGAACTGGTAAACACCAGTGGCTGACTAAAATCGGGCTCTTAATTAATAGTTTCATCTGAAGGGTAAGGAAATCATTAAGCACTATTGGTGTCTATTAATTCCCTGCAAAGAGTAACCACAATAGAGAGTTTTAAGGCTTCTTTCACTGTACAGTGTATGCAGGAAGGAGTGCCCAAGCCCTTGCTTTGTGCAAGTGTGCTCTTCTGCCTCACTGACTGCCCCAGAGCCCTGGGATGTGCTCTGGGATAAACAGCTTGGTCTGATCATTAAGTTAGGACACAGCTTTGGGAGTGCTCCATCAGGGTGGAAGAGAAGCTGGATGGAAAATGTGACCTCAATAAAAGATTGGGGAGCTCGGAGAGAGTATAGGGAGCTGGGGGTCTGGAAGACAAATATTGCATGATACTATCTATATAGATCCAGCCAATGAACCATGGAGAAGAGTGTCAGCCATGTCCAGCTCAGAGGGTGCTACAGGGATGCCAGTTGGAGGAAGTAGGGGTAGCTACCAGAAATAGGCAGGGGAGAGGACATAAAGCTTTCCAGTGTATAAGCAGTGGTGATGCAGTGGCAGACTTCCTAAAATTCTCACAAATACCCAGAAACCAAGAGTGTTAAGGAGTGGCCTTTACAAAGGGCACAGCCTTGACTGTAAGTCTGGGCAAGACAAAGATTTACTCATGCTGCTTTATGACTGTCAAGTCACCCACGTACTCTTCTCTGAATTTCTGAAGGACCACAGGTCTCTTCACAATAGTATTTTTCAATTTATTCTATCATCTTTATGTGACGTGGGCAATTCTGCATTGATGCAACTAGCAGCCTGTGGCAGAGAACAGTAGTGTTTGGTTTTCTCAGTGTGTTAGACAGTGCGGAGAAACCTGCCAGCAGAGCCTGGTGCTCCTCCTTTCTCAGGGCTGGTGACTGTGGTCAGCCCAGACACCAGCCCAGCCTTGCTGTAAACACATCACACATGCCCTCCCCAGCCAGCTGCCTGCATACATGGAGACTTAATCTTCACTGTTTATAGCTGACCTGCTATCTTTGCCTTAAAAACAGGAATATGAAGCCACTAGCTCAGCTGTATTTCTGGACCAAGAGGGAAGCTCTTTTAGTGTGTCAAACATCTATGAAGAGCCTCTCTTCCTTGCTGTCAAATCTGTGACAGCTCAAGGAACTTCCCTTTAAGATCACCTACACTCCATTCAAATTCAGACAGTTGGACTAAGGTAAGGGATTCATCTGAATCTTGTTTTCTTCAGTCAAATGCAACTCAACACTCTTCTAAGCAGAGTGATTTCTTTCAAAATGTGCTGTATGCCATTCAGCCCCATGAAAGAGGTTCACTGCCTTGTTGCCATGGTATCCTTTCTCTAAAGAGGAAGAAAAAAGGGTTAATTATGCAATTTAAGAAACTACAAGAGGAATGAGAGAAATAATAGAAAGGAAGATTCTGGGTTTACGATAGAGCTGCTGGCTGCTCCAAAATAGACCCTGTTTAGAGGTGAAATACTTGCCCAGTGCATGCTATATGGGCCCAGGGCTTCTCCTGGCAGCAGGGTTTTAAGGAGGTGCCCTTTGCTAGGCAGTGGGCCTCTGCCATCCAGGAAATCAATCCTGTAGTCAGTTACTGCTGTTACCTTCCCTGATTAATGCTCCAGACACATTTCCTTGGCAGAAATTCTGGGTGGAGCTGGGACAGCAATAGTACATTACAGACTGACAACAAGCTCCTGCTGCTTGTGGATAAGCAGAGGTACAGCTCAAGTGTTTTAGATCTCCTTGGCAGCATTTCATTGTTAACTCAGGCCTACTAACCCCTACTTGCTTTCCCCAGGACACCAGAAATTCCAGTTTGTGGTGCAGAAGGTAGGACCAAAGAGATTCTGAGCATCAAACTTGGTAAGATCCCAGCCCCTTTAGAAGGAATGGTGCTTTGCTTTGCCAAGAGTAATGACAGGCCAGTACAGCTTGGGCAAAACTAAGCACCACCAGTACTGGATACAGACTGGTGCCATGTGAAGAGAGTTGCCTCTCGCATGCCATGCTGAGCTCTGCAAGCCAGAGGGAATGAAAGAGTTACCCCATGCCTTGTTTCCCAGTGTGTGCAGCAAGAACAGGGAAGGAAGATGATGTGACCCCATGCATTAGTTTACCATAAGGAAATTGAGATCGCAGGCTCCCCTTATAACAAGGGCATTAATGGCATGGAGAGGTAGACAAGAGCCACATACAGTGGTAAGAAGATGATAGGAGTTAAGAGGCTATAATAATTCAATATACTCCTGGGAACACAGCAGGAATGTCTGTCAAAAGACCAACATTTTAATCAACAAACTTTATACACAAGAGGCTTTCCAGTAAGGGAACACATGTATTCCTGCTTTCACAGCTGGCTTCTACCACCTGGCTCTTAAGGCCCAGGATGGTCTCTGCTCTTCAGACTTCCCTCAACAAGTACTTCCAGGGAGGGTGGCTTTCCAAAGTCTGTCACAGGAGGAACATTCAACACAGTCCTTGTTGCATGAACTTGTGTTGAAACCGGTGTGTCTCTTCCAGTGCCCCTGTCACATTCTCCTGGCTTTCCGTGGGCGGCAGCCGTTGTGGGGAACTGGGGTGTTGTCAGTGATGGAGATGACTTCCAAACCTCCCATTGTCAAACCCTTGATGGCAGCCTGCAAGAAGACAGCAGATAACACGCTGTAACCAACACACTGAACAACACAGAAGGGAAAAAGCTCCAGGCAAACCAGTTTGGTGCCCCATCAGAAAATCAACTTGTTTCAATGGTTCTCGCTTTGTAATTATTTTAAAAATAAGTAATTTGTATCAGAAAGCCCAGTTTAAATCTATTTGCTTCAGTCCTTTCTGGAGCATTCCCATCAATTTTCCTACTGTATTTGGGAAGAAGTCCCAAATATAGCTTTTTTCCTATCTCCAAAGTCCTGTAAGTCTAAAATTCAAATGATTCTAAAAATTCGTTACAAGGAACTTGAATGATGAACCCTTTACATCACCCTCAATGATATTAAGACCAGCTTGAATTTAGGAAACATGCAAGATGTCTGAGAAGATAAAATATGACAAAGAAACCGACACCTACTTTGCGTCCTGGTCCCAGTCCTTTCACCATGACTCTTACGTGCAATACACCCTTCCCACGTGCTTTCTGTGAAAAGAACAACTGGTTAGTGTTCTCTTTGAAAGAACTACTACAGATCTGGTTCCCCTGGAGTATTTCATTCCCTTTGAACCATTATCATAATAGTATTTAAGTAAAAATAAAGAGCAGGCAGTAATGGATAAAGAAGACATAGATGGGAATTACTGCACAGACATTAGGAGCAAAGGAAGTTTGGATATAGCCATGGCAGGTTCAAGAGAACTTCTGTGCTAGACTGTGAGCTCTGAAGAGCTCTAAGATCAACTATCTGTGACCTGAAGCCAGAGCAGAAAAGGACGTATCTGTGGATATGTGACTGAAGTGGAATGGGACTAACAAGGACTAACTTCAAAGCTGTTTTCTCTAACATGTCAATTTCTCCCCTGAAACCACTGGCTTCTTTCTGGAGGGTAAATGAAAAGTGCAGGCAAGCTTTAGATTTGCTGTTCAGGAGTCCACACCTCCAGTGTAAAAATTCTAGGGGCTTGCAAATTGGAAATGAAGTATTGTACAGCACAGCCCTGCTGCCACCATGTGGAGGGAGCTCCTCTGGCTCTGTCTTGCTGTGTTCTGGCGCAATTAACTTACTAACAACCTCAACAATGACAGAGTAAATCTGTCCACACACAGCTACACAGCTATTAGGAGGCTCCAACGAGCACAGATTAATAGTGAGGATGTTCCTATGTTTCTCTGAGGCAAGCGCAATAAGCTGTTGGCCAGCCATGGCACTAAACACCTCTGACATCAAGGGCTGGAGTGAATTCTACCTAATTTAGGGTAAGGATTTTCAGTTCAACCTGGCCTCATTCTGCTGTACTGAGGACTGTGACACAGCCAGCCTCATCTCCTCCTAGACACCCACCTGGTTTTCAGAAAGTTAGAATAAACCATGTATAGCTGGAAACTACCATGTGCAAGGACATCACCTTCTGTGACTGTAACTACTGGCAGCAGTCAGTTCTGTGGAAGAGACTAAATATAAAACAGCAAGTAACTACAGCTGCTTTTCAGTCCCCTGTAGCACCAAAATTTAACTGCTGCTGATTCAGGGGTAACATTCCCAAAATGACTGAGAAAAAAGGAGCTATGCAGACTGGTGCACAGGCTCCAAGTTACATTTTCAATCACAACCTGCACAGCTCAACTCACCCTCAGGGCATTTCTAACAGCTGTTTCAAACAGGCTTTGTCTGTGTGCAGATGGAGCTTGGGATGCTGCTGGCAAAGAACAGCTCTGGAATGCTGCCTGTGAGAGCCACGCATGTGTCCAGGTATGGGGGGACGCAGCCAGTGCTCCCCTCAGGGAGGTGGGAATCATTGGTGTGGACTCACCACTGCTGCTGCCATGGCCGCGGTCTGTGCCGCAATGGCAGTTCCCTTCTTGGCATTCTGGAAGCCTTCTGTGCCGCAGGACGTATGGGCCAACGGCTGGCTGTTAAAGCTGACCACTTGCACGTGGGTGCTGCAGAGAGAGGGGCAAAGGGAAGAGGCAAGGCAGAACAAGGCTTTATTCTCACTTTTTCTTACTCACGTTAGTGTCATGGCTCGCTGCAGGGACTCCTGTCTTCCTCCTCCAAGCCACCCTAGCTCAGCACACCCTTTCAAGTCATCCCACTTACACCTGCTGCAGAGTCCTCCCAGCAGTGACCTTCTGGTCATCTGACAGACCCTGAGCGAGGGGGTAGAACCTTTCTGGATAAGGTGTACTTTATCTGGGGACACCTCCAATCCCACTCAGCCCTTTCAGACTAACCTCTCACTGCATTTTACCTCTTCTATTAAAAAAAACGCGCAAAACATTTCTACAGTTTTAAAGAACTTTAAGAAACCCTGAAGTATCACAGTAAGGATCACATGAAAATAAGGATCAGATGAAATACAACAATCTCCCATTGAGAATATGGCAATTTTTTCAACAACTGTACAGCAATAGTGCTAGAGTGAAGGCTGGAATAACCTGCTGCTAAAGCTGTCAGTATCTGATTATTCATACCAGAATGCAGTCAGAATGCATAAAAACAATCTTACTCCTTTAAAGACATTCTAAGGACAGTTATGCCTCCTGAACAGCACTGAGATTTGAATCAGTGCCATCTTCCCAGTCATGAACACCACTTTTTTTCTTTGAGCCTTTAGATCAAAATTATAACAGGCCAAATCCTGGGTATGTTCTGAGCTTTTATTCTGCAGGACAGCAGGAACGGAGGAGCTCATTTGCTTACTTGTTGTAGGTCGCTTTGATGTGTGCTATTGGGATCTCTTCATAGACCTTTCCATCCCATCTCATGGAGCTCCTCTGCAGAATTAAGGGTCTAAGGAGCAAAACAAGAGTTACCACGTCTCCCACTTTAAATACGACAAAGTTTTATTTCATATTGAGAAACAAAGAAAGAAAGGCTCAAGCCTCCGAAAGGCACAAGCTGCGTTTCTGATTGAGTCAAGTCGCTCCCTCCCCTCTCTCGGCTGAAAACCCACCGGAGGCGATAAAACCTCGCAGCAAGAAGCAGATGGCAGCGCCCTCCCGGCGCGGTCTGGCCTCGGCTCTCACCTCTGCTCGGTCGCGCTCTGCTTCTCTGTCTCCTTGCCAGCCGTCCCGGCGATGTCCTGCGGCCTCGGGGGGCCGGTGCAGAGCCCGCGGCACAGCGCGGCGTCGGCGCGGCCCCTGCGGGGGAGCGGGACGGGGTGAGGAACCCCCGCCGGCCCCGCTCACCCCTATCCTCGGCTTCGCTCACCTTCTGCCCTTCCCCAATCCCCACTCAGCCCTATCCCCAATCCCCGCTCACCCCTATC